>JAESIW010000193.1:139981-253071 GCA_016802295.1 Brachionus rotundiformis
GATAATTGCATTCTCATAAGATTTAGATTCAGAAATTTCACAAAAATTGTAGACTTACTGAATAGCAAAAATTATTCTTATGATCATTAGCGCCATTATCCCTTAAAGCCTCATCTTCCTCCTCTTCACTACAACTAGAATTTAGCCCATTCGAGTCCAGTCTAGCCCTCAAGTCAACTTTTAAAGAGGTCGACTTAATCAAATTAGCCTTTTTCACGTGCTGTTCATTTTTCTTGGCAGCAGAAATTATCGGACTAATCTCAACATCCGAAAAATCGTTTGTATCAGAGAATAGACTCTGGTGGCTGTAAATTCCGCTGTCTTCTTCCAATATTCCTGTTTGGTTACCCATTTATTCTCTCGAATATTAAGCTAGAACTTTATTATTTCATGTCTGGTAAAATAAAGTCAAGTTTTATTATTTATTTTATGCTATTTAATAAATTAGAGGATAATAAAAGGACTAAAGCAAAGATTGGAATGCTTTTAGAAATGAGTAAAAGATTTTATAACTTAATTTAGTGCATAATGTATAAACATTTATACCAAAAGAGCAGTATTTTTTACTGATCTACTCAGACTTTGACTAAATTCGAAAAAGTCTCGTGCTAATTAATTAAAATCGCAATAGAAAAATACACACACGCCCAACATCTACCACTCGGTTTATCTTAACTTTGGATACCTTTTCATTCAAGTCTTCTACATACGTCTTGTATGAGCACACCCTATTTGATTATAAATTCACGTTTTTAGAGTTGTTAAAATAAAATATACAGACTTGGTTACATAACTAGATGTTTAGGAAAATATAATATTTAAATTTTACAAATTTCGGCACTAGTTTGTGTAAAATATGCAAAAAAATCTTACTCTTTTTATCCCAAATTGAAAATGGATATACCAATTTTTGCTGTATCTAAAATTAAATTAAATGATTAAAATTAGTGAAGTAACCATTCTGTGTGTAAAATTTCCAAATGACATACGAATGATTGTTTAGTGATCACACATATTTTCTAATTAAAATTTAAAAAAAGAGAAAATGGTGAAATTGTGATTTCAAAATTCTCGGTTCAGCTTAAAAAAAGCAAACCTACGGGCTCAAAACTCCGAGCAATTTTTTTATTTTTATTATTTCAAAATTAACTGATTTAAATTAGAAAATGTTCGATTTTTTAAGTTTGGTTTTGCTCTTGAGCTTTCAAACATTTGCTTAGAAAGCGATTTTCGACAATAAATTTTGATAAAGAATAAAGCGTTCTTTAAATTATAAGCAACTTGAAATAAAAAAATGCAAATAGTGCAAGCAAAAAGCTCCAAAACAAAAGAATTAAATGATAATTTTAACATTTTAAAAAAATATTATCCGAATAGATATTTAACTTTAGACTGATTAACACAAATTATTTGTAAACTAACTTAGAATTTAATCGTTCTAATTATTTAAACTAGAAATTATTTTAAAAATTTTTTTTTTAGATAACAATTTAAAAATAAAGCTTATTCCAAAATCGTGTCACCTTAGTGACCAAAATTAATCTTTAATGACCATATAAAATCAATAAAAATAATAGATGAAAATAAAATAATTTAATCATTTAATTAATATTTTTAAAGTTCAATTTTCAAGCTTGGTAAAATTATTTAATTAATGTTAAAAAAACTTCATTTATGCATTCAAAATTATTAATAACCATTGAATATTAATAAAAATGAAAACGCAAATTCTCTTTTTGCGAAATTATTAATATAAATGCGAAATATGAGCCAAATAGTATTTTTTACTTTTTGATCATTATTAAGAAAAGATCTGATTTATATTTTAATTATTATGCCTTTTAAAAATAGTGAATTATTTCATTTGATTGATTATTCTTTTTTTTTTTCGATTTTTTTTCAAGAAGATAAATCAGATAAAATATTTAAAGCATATGAAAAAGTATAATAAAAAACTTTAATTATTAAATTAATCAAAATTTATTGAGAAACTTAATTAGAAACTTTAAAATTATTACTAAAATTCTTTTTGTTTTTTTGGTCTATAAAATTGTCAATTATCGAATAAAATATTTGTAAAAATTAGATAATTCATAACAATGAAATTTTAAGAGAAAACTAATCTCACATTTTGCCAAAATTTATTGACATTTTTTAAAATAATATTTTTGAAATCCACTCTTTAATTGCATAAATTAAAAAATTCCTTTAAAATAAAGGATGCTACTAGAGACAAAAATCGGATCGAAATAATATATCTTTTAAATTAATTTATTGAACCAAATATATTGTATATTTAAGAGACATTTCATGATCAGATTAAAATTTAAATTGATCAAAAAAATTTTTTATATAACAGTAATTTCAATTACATGTTTTTTTCTTGTTAAAAGTTTTAAAAATTTTTCAATCAAAACGAATTTTGACTACCAAAGCCATGTTTCTGATTTATTTTACAAATTAAATCAGCCGGATTTAATTGCCAGTAGTAATAATAGCAATGGTAATCAAATATTGATAATTGGAACTGCTAGAAAATCGGACCAAGTATCTGAATTTATCAGAATTGCACAATGGTCACGATTTAAAACTGTTTTTATTTCATTTAAATCTGATTTCGATAGAAAAATAGTTTACAAGCATTTAAAGAGATATAAATCGTTTTACAGTGTAATTGTATTCGAATCACTTAAATATACCAAATCAATTGTAAATAAACAGTTAATCGATTATTTGATAGATTCAGCACTTAGATTCCGAATCGGCTTGATATTTTTAGATAACAAACTAAATTCTAAAATTGAATATTGCAAACTGAACCCGAATTCTGTCGATTTTTACAAAACGACCAAGTTTAATTTAGAAGAAAATTTTTTTATAAAGTTATTGTCAAAAACGAATGAGTATACAGCACTAGAAGCAGAAAAAATTCCAGGAACCATTCCAGTATTACTTTGTGATTCAGAAAAAAATGCTATATTAAAAAATAATGGCACTGGGTTGAGATACATTGTGATGAACATTAGACTTCAAAATATTCTTTCTAGTTTAATTCTGGATATAATAGAATATTCTTCTTACGATCTTTTGAGTCTAGGTCTTGAACGATTAATTCAAATTGATATTGATGATATTTTTGTTGGTACACCTGGAATAAGACTAAAGCGACAGGATGTTTATGCATTGGTTGATTTTCAAACTTATTTAAATAATAATTACTTTAATTCAAGTGTTGAAAAATTCAAGTTCAATTTAGGTTTTTCCGGATTTCATTATTGTTCAGGTAACCATGATGAAAATTTAGGTGACCAGCTTTTAATTGGTAATTTAGTTTAAATAAAATGATTTTGTTTTAAATTATCAATCGTAGAGCAAAAAAACAACTTCAATTGGTTTGATCATACATGGTCTCATTTTAAATCTCAGCATCTTAATTCATCTCAACTAAAAGAGCAATTTTATTACAACTTTTTATTCGCCCAGGAACATGATCTACCCACAGACACATTTTATTCTGTTTCTCCCCATCATAGTGGAATTTATCCGGCATCAAACAATCTTTTCGAATTATGGTCCAAAATTTGGATGGTTAAAGTAACAAGTACAGAAGAGTATCCTCATCTTAGGCCATCTAATATGAGACGAGGCTTTGTGTTTAGAAATATAATGGTTTTGCCGCGACAAACTTGTGGTATTTTTACTCATACAAATTTTTTCAATGGTTTTCCAAAAGGAATTGAAAGTCTTTTATTGAAAATATATGGCGGAGAAATTTTTCAAACTATACTTTTTAATCGTGTCAACATTTTTATGACACATATGACAAACTATGGAAATGACAGAGTTGGACTTTTTGTATTTAAGAATTTATTCAAATTTTTAAAGACAAAAACCAACTTGAAATTTGTTTATAAACCTCCATTGGAATTAGGAATAGATTATTTCAATTTTCATCCTGATGAAATAGAGCCCATCTGGACTAATCCATGTATTGATGCTCACCACATGGCAATTTGGTCTCTCAATCAAACTTGTCATCGATTTCCAAAATTAATCATTCTAGGACCCCAAAAAACAGGTGAATGTGGACATTTAAAATTATTCTTAACAAAATATCAAACCGAATTTCAATAAACTTAAAAATTGAAAGCAAATTTTATAATTATTATATTAACTCTTTAAGGAACCACTGCTTTGCATCATTTTTTGAACGCTCATCCATTATTTAGTTCAAATCGAAATACTCATAATCATTTCGAAGAGACTCAATTTTTTTCTACCGAATACTTCAATGGACTAGACTGGTAAAAAATTTGATTTTATAATTGATTGTTAAAACTATAAACATTATTAAAAAGGTATCTTAGTCTGT
The DNA here is from genome assembly GCA_016802295.1 of Brachionus rotundiformis. Lineage (NCBI taxonomy): Eukaryota > Metazoa > Rotifera > Eurotatoria > Ploima > Brachionidae > Brachionus > Brachionus rotundiformis. The sequence goes on from JAESIW010000193.1 coordinate 144,354, forward strand.
TTGATTCCGGCAGTTTTCAAATCAATTTTGAAAAGTCGGCAAATTATTTTTCTGATCCCAAAGCGCCTTACAGAATAAGAAAATTATTACCTAATATTAAACTTATAATAATTTTAACTGATCCGATAGATAGAGCATATTCTTGGTATCATCATATGAAAGCTCATAAAGAACCAATCGCTTTAAAATACACATTTTATGAAATACTTACTTATTCATCTGGTAACAAATCTTATTCAAAAACAGTAGAGCGATTAAAAAAAAAATGCCTAAATTCTGGTATATACATTAAGCATTTAATAAAGTGGCTTAGATTGTTTAGAAGAAATCAATTATTAATTGTTGATGGCGATGAATTTAAACAAAGACCTTATATGGTTATGAATTCAATTCAGCTTTTCATGAATTCAACAAAATTTGTAAATTACGAAAATTTATTAGTTTATGATAAAAGAAAAAAATTTTTTTGTCTAAAAAAAAGTCCAATTGGAACCCAACGTTGTCTTGGTCCGAGTAAAGGTCGAATCTATGACAAAATAGACAAAAAATCATATTTCTACTTAAAATATTTTTATAAAAAATCAAATATGCAGCTATTGAATTTTTTTACCAAAAATTCATTGAGAATACCAAGTTGGTTAAAAAAATATACATCAATTAAAGATTTATTTGTAAACTAAACTAATTGATCAGTTTAAATAAATAATTTTGTATTTAAATGTTCTCATTCATTTATTAACTTTTTAAAAGATGAATAGCTGTTTTCAAGAGAGGATGTTTCTTTTTTTTCTAATAATTTATTAGCAAAATCTATTAGCTTATCTGGATCATATTGCCAAATACTAATTCCATTCAAGGTATAAACTACAAGATCTATCGCTCCGTTGTTACTAACCAAGCCAGTGCTCAATCCTAGAATCGAGTTTTTTAATGTTATCTCACGCTTTAGCTCATAAACAAATTTTGATTTCACTATCTTGTTATTAATTTCTGATTTTTGACTTTGATCCAATTCTGACTGGCAATTTATAGCTTGCTTGTCATACTCTTGGTATTTTTTTACTGATGGACAAAAGAAAAGCAGAGCTCGACCAAATGTTCCTAGAACAATTGAGTTAAAGCCAGCAAACGTTGCATCATATATTACGGCTGAAGACACTAAATCATAGTTTGCTGATATGTCCAAATCTTCGAATGATTCAAAATCATCTTCTTCGAATAAAACATTACTATGTAAAAATATTAATGATTTTAAAAAGAATTTATTTTATTTTCCAACTTAAATATTCGTGTAGGCTCAAGGCTTCTTAACGCCAACATGTTTATTTTTGTTTTTTCTATATCTAAAATCAAATTATTATATTTTCCTATGGAGAAAGGGTCTTATTAAACTATAGTTACTACCTATGCTTGACCAATCATGGTAACATTTTGTAGTGAAAAACTCAAGTTGTGTTATAAATGAGTCGTTTTCTTGTTCCCAAAATTTCAAAATTTCTTTTAAAAATAATATTTAAATATTATCTGAAGGTAAGAAAATTTACCATTTTTATTTGAATCTATAAAAAAGACACCAATCCATCCATTTTGACCACCTAACGCAGTTAATCTTCTATCAAAATGACTTAACAATTGGTTGTTTTGACTATTTAAATATTTCATATCATGACATGTTATACTATTAAAATTAACAAATTAATATGTTGTAAAATTTTGAACATTTATTTTAAAACTTTTATTACTTGTCCAATAAATTATCCCCGCTGAATTCAATAAATAATGTTTCAGGTTTTTCCACTTGGTTGAATTTTCTGTTTATAAGATCCTTATATAAAAAAATTTACCAAAAAATTTATTAAATTTTAATCCTATTTTACTATTTCGAACAAAAGATTATATTTTTGACTACAATTAACAAGAATAAATGTTTCTGAATTTATAGAGTTATTTTCATTCTTAAAAAGTCTATATCATTGTTTAAAAAGAGGAAATATTGACTGTAAATTTATATTACTTTAAATGAGATAGCCGATGTGGCATTGTATTTAGTTCAAATTCTTCGCTATATTCGGTTATAAGTTCCAGATTTTTGGTCTCAAAATCGCAGTAAATGTGTAAAAAATATTCAGGTTTTCGCTTCTTTTTTTAATTAATTAATTTAGATATATTTTTCCAAAGTTAAATCTTACCAAAACAAAAGCCACTGTTAGGACACTAAAATTATTTACATCAAAAATGTCTATAGCCGACACAGAAGCCTCGCCTAATTAACAAAACATAATTACTTATATTCTAAACTTTAAATCTTAAATTCAATGTAACTTTTTATTTTTGGAAACTTGTGAATTTTCATCATAGGCTCTAAGAAAACATACTCCAAATCGACTGACGAATAATTGGATTTCTCGTCGGTCATTACGGTCGAATTCACAATCGAATTCTTTCTATTTGATTCATCCTCGTTAGCTACTTGATTAGCTATCTGATTTGGATTACTTGTATTGCTACTCACACTACTTCTTGGACTAATTATGCTATCTACCGCATGGTTCTCAATGCTTGATTCATCATTATTAAAAAAACTACCATACGAAGTTCTGAAATATACTTCTTTTACATTATTTTCTTTTGTGGCAACAATTATTTTTTTCTGACTTGACCAGTATTTATATGAATAGATTGTTAGCGAATTGCACGAATTATAGGGAAAATAGTGCAGCTCGATTAGATCGAATAACCAGGAAATTGATTTATGAATATCTATGCAGAGACTTCCGTTTTCTAAGGAGTTGGTAGATGAAGTTTTCGATTTAAGTGAATCTTCAGAGACTATTATTTCGGACATTTAAAATAAACTTTTTCTAGACAAATTAAAACAATTTTTTTAAATTCCATAATAAGTCATTATTATCAAATAAGAATATTAATTTAAGAATTTACTCAAAATTTGTCTTGTTAATTTAAATACATTGGATTTTTTTTCTTGTTCTATCGAATAATAATGAATAATGTTTAAATAATTTAAAAAAAATAAAGACATTAAATATTTGCATTTTTATTAAAAATAAATGTTTTTTATTTTAATTCTGACCAAATATACAAAACAATAACTTTATTGAAATTGTAAACGTTGATTAGCGTCAAACAATAAATTAGCTGCATGTGAAGCAAAGCCTAAACCCTTTCCTCTATTAAGATGAGTGGTAACACGAGCATATTCGTATTCTTTATCCATGGAGTCAAACGCTTCTTGTTGCATTGATTGTATCGAAGTTGTCTTGGACTGATCCAATTGATCCATTGATTTTATGCCCATCAATTTTCGAAATTTTTCAGCGGTTTTTTCATCTTGCCCTTGTAAAATTGCCTTACCAACTTGCTGTGTACTTGTCTTGAAAAAATAATTTAAAAATTTGTCAATCTAAAAAGTTTTTTGATTTACATTTTCATTATCTTTAGATTTGGACCATAACAGTTTTCTTTTTCGCTGCTGCTCAGCCAAGACGAGAGGGTTAACATTTGATGTGTTGTAAAAAGTTGGTATTTTAACACCTGTAATTTCTTCAGCCTTTTTTTTCAATTGTTCGGATTGATATTTAGAGACGAGGTCTCTATTTTGACGAATTTCTTTTGGTATTTCTATATTTCTCAAAATCTCTTGAGTTTTTTTGTCGACGTGGTCATTAAAGTCACCTTTATGTTCACGTCTTGACCCTCTATTGTATTCTCTTGAACGTGAGCGACTTTTGTGGTGTCGTCTTGAATGTGGATCTTCGTTTCTGTGACCATGTTCGGTCCTAGATCTTTTTTTTGAGCTTTTATCGCTGGGTGATCGGCTTCTAGAGCGCATCGAGCTCTTGTGTTTCCGATCTCTTTCGTCATACTTATCTTTTCTGTGTCGTTCTCTGTTCCCTTGACTCTTATTCTCTCTGGACTCATTTCTTTTTCGTTTCAATTCACCTTCATCCTAAAAACAATTGGTTTAATTGACGAATAAACTAAATTTTGTGGAAAAGAAGTATTTTTGACATGTCCTCATGCAGAACATTATTTACTTTTGTTAACCATGTTGAATCGATGACGCTGTCGAAAATTTCACATTTAAAACACTTTTTAATATAATAAATGTTATTAGATTATCTCATAAGTAGTTTAAGCATATTTTTAAATGCCTATTTATCTAAATATTGTTGGTCATAATATTTATTATAATTTTGATATTAAAATAGTTGTTCAATATATCTAGTTATTAAGATCGTTTTCAAATTATTTTACAGACACTTACACAAATATTTAGATCTTATCATTTCAGAAATTTTGATAAAATTCATTGTTCTTGTCTCAAAATTCGACTTAGATTTACATTACCTTGTTTAAATGCTTCAATGCCATTTGAATCATTATCCATCATTCATCTATTCATCAAGGTTAAACATTCATGTAATTTTTTGACAATTCTGATTTAATTAATAACATGAAGAATAAAGATTAGTCATTTTCAAAAGAACATTTTTTATAGAAAGATAAGTTTTTGTCTAGAAGTAATAAAAAAATTTATTTACCGGTCTACTGCATTTATCTTTATGTTTCCTCGTATCTCGATCTTTTTCCGAACTAAAATAGTTTAAATTACAAATAGATTACATTCTAATTATTTTAATTACTTCATTTTTGTGACTTTTAAAATAAATTTCCAATTATCTATGTTGAATTTATGATTATTTTTAATTCTAATTTTTTCGGCTTTAGAAATATATTTTAATAAATCCATAATATTTTGAAATAAATAATTATGAGCATTAATAATTTGCAATGACTCTACATTAGTCTTAGTTATTACTGCTTCTCTAATTTGTTTAAAGATAAGATGATCTTCAGTCTGAATTTCATTATTTATCTATATAAAAAATATCTATTTAAAAATTATTATGAAAATAAAATTTGGAAACATATTTTTTAATAGATCGTAGGAATTTAATTTTTATTAAAAAGTCTAATATTGTAGCGTCAAATATTCCTGCTAATTATTCCTGCTATCCTTTTGATAGTTTTTGAATGATGAATTTAAGTCCACTTATTTATTTGTCAGAAAAGTTATTTGCTAATGAAATAAATTAATTAACAAAACATATAATTTGAATTTCGTGCCATAAATTTTAAATTAAAATTTATAATAAAACTTATAAATTAGTAAAATTTCTATAGATTTTTAATGAACAAAAAAATAACGATGACGACTACACATATTTTTATTTGATTATAATAAAAATTTTCAGCTTGAAATTATTTTTAATCATTTATAAAAGAACCAGATAAATAATTTAAATTCTAAAAATATTAATAACAAAACTTTGAAGTTACATTCCTGTTGCAAAAATAATCTTAGATGCCAAAATGGTCGAAGAAGAAAAAAATCAGCTAATAGAACCCTCAGAAGATATCTCGATTAAATCCGAAAAAGCAAAAGTAGTTAAAGAAAAGAATTTAGCTTTGAAAGATGGAGAACAAATGAATGTAAATTTTGGATAATTAAATTGACATTATTTTGACTTTTTGTTTGCCAAATAGAATTTTTTAGGTCCAGTTATGAAAGAGATCGAGGATGCTGTCGCCGAGCAAATGAAATATCTTGATCAAATTGAAGAGTAAGTTATTTATATAATATAATTTAAGCTATCAATTGTTGCTCATAAAATTTGCTTGTTCATTTTCGTGCTAATAAGCCAAATATAAAAAAATAACTGCAAGATATAATTAGTACAAATATATTACAAAAATCTTATTTGAATAAGAACCAGTATTCTACCATTTGTCATAATCCTGATTTAATTAGTTTTAAATGTAGCCATTGAAAGCGTTTTAGTATCAATTGAGTTTAAAATAATATTTTTAGAGAGTTAAATAGTGATACAAAATTAGATGAATACAATCGATTGGTAGGTCATATACCGAAAGAAATAAGAGGAAGGTAAAATTAATTTTCAAAATAATGCTTGCTTTTATAAAATTTTAAATAAATATATCTATTTTTTTTATCTATTAGTAAACCAATTTTAACAATCTTTAAAAATCTGAGTACTCTATTAAATGAAACAATTGATGATGATAAAGCCCCATCAGAATCTATTGAAGAAACTATTACAGAGTATATTGAAACCAAAAAAAATGAAAAATCCGATATTGTAAAAACAGACGATTTGGCAAAATTGACCAGCTTTTCAGGAAATTTATGCTTATACTTGCTAAATAAATTCTCTCGAAAAGATTCAAATAAACTTAAATCATTTACAGCTAAAATTTATGATGCAGTCAATTTATGGATTTCGAAATTGTTCCGGTATATTTCTAAAATGATCGTTTACTAATAGTTAATTAAAATTCTTTTTGTTAAGATTTAAAAACTCAGCTCTTCTTTTCTATGAAGATGAGACAGACGGCTTTATTCGATTGTGTAGTATGCTTCTGAATTATAAATTTAATGATTATAAAGAAAATGGATATGAAAGTATCAAAAAAAAACCATTGATATATATTAGTGAAGGCTCTAAATATGCCTCAACAGGAGACATAGAAATGATTGCATTGCAAGTAAGCGCCAAATCTAAATTAATTTTTGATTCCATAAAAAAAAAACATAATTTATCTTTTAGTTAGGTTTACCGGTGAGTTGCTTCAGAATTTTACAAGTTTCTAAAAAACTTAATGACACTTATGAAAAAATAGTAATTTTTAAACTAACTAAAAAAAACTATAATTAAAAATGCATCAAGGATACTAAAAAATTTGAAAATGACTTGGAAGAAGATATAAAAAGCAATTTTATTCCTATGTTATTAATAACAAGTGCCGGTAACCATCGATCTGGACATTGCGATAATTTGAACGAAATTAATCGAATTTGCTACAAATATCGAATATGGCTTCATTTAGATGGCTTTTATTTGAGCACACTAGCGCTTTATTCAGTACCTACAGCTGTTCAACCTGTTTGGTCAGGCGATAGCGTTACTCTTGATTTAGCCACTTGGCTCGGGATACCTTGTCTATCTTATATTGTAATTATTCGATAGATAGAATCTTTTTTTATTAATTTTGAACTAATTTATATTTTAAATTTCAGACTATATATCGAAATGTTGAAAACTCTGGTTTATACATTAAACCATTTAATAATTACAAGTCAATTCTTCAACGATCATTTCCATACTGGACAATCTTGCAGGCTATGGGTCATGAAGGTGTAATTGAACGAATAAGATTTGCAAACCAAATAGTAAAATATCTAATATATATATCATAAAATACTTGTTTTAATATTATTTAATTTTAGAGCATTACTTTTAGTCAAATTCTTGAAGATCAAAAGCCTTATATAAAGAAATTGGTAAGTCTAAGTTAAGAACTGTTTATCCAAAGTTATATTTTTATTTGTAGGATTTTTACAATAATAAAGCTGGGCAAACATCAACATCATTTAATTCACTATCTGATTTATTTGTTAAAGCGCTTTCATTCTTGGTAAAACTTTTCGTAAGAATTTAAAAATACATATTTATAGTAATTTCTAAAATTAAGACATTTGTTGACCTCAACAACCCAGTGTCAATTTTTAAATTTGATCCAAAATATGTAGACGAACGATTATTCTTTAAGATTGATTTTAATTTGGCAAAGCCAAAGCGAATATTAAGTCCTAATCATCAAGAGTTTTTGAATCTGATTCATGAAACGACCGAGTCAGTAGAAGAAGAGATTACTTACTCCAAAGAAATTATCGAATATACAGATTCCTTGACCACATGGGTATCTAAAACCAGATCTGAATTAATACTTGATTTTTATCTTTTATCTTTTAAGCTTTTCGAATCATTAAATGAAAAACATAATATGGAATTCGAATTGTTAACAATTGAAAATGAAGGAGTTTGCATTCGCTATTGTCCAATAGATCATGTTAACATCTATCGTACAACGACTAATGATGTAGATGAATTTTCCAATTCATTTACAGAATTAATGGTTATTTTTCTGTTTATTATCAAATTTAATTTAATAAAACTTAATTAATAGAAAATAATTGACTCATCTATTCGATGCAAAGCTAAATTTGACGATGAAATCAAACAATATCCAAATTTGATTTCGTTGAAGGTAGATGGTTGGGCAGGTGTTGGTTCATTTCGTTATATACCTGATTATTTGATGCATAAAATTGATGAAATCAAAGAATTTTACACAACTAAGTCAGAAAATTCTAATAAGGAAAGTGAAAGTGAGCCAAAAATTTTAGACAACGAAGCGAAAGAGATAAATGATTTGAACCAGCTTATTATAAAAAAGCTTCAGTCAGAAGACAATGGATTTTCATCGGGTGAGGCAACAGATGGGTTTTTGGCTATTAAATTTGGAATGATTCAAGATATTGACTCTTTAAAAAAACTGTTTAATAAAGTTTTAATTGCTTCAAAACAAATTGAAGAATCATCACGAGTAAGATTATTTTGAATTAAAAATTAAAAAAATTTTCTAATAAAATCTTAGTTTATTGAGACAATGACTGATTTAGTGCGACAAGGAATAGAAAAAGCTAATCAAGATTTAAAAAAAGAAACAGAGCAAAAATTAGTTCAAGAAGTATATTTTAATTTCACTCTTTATTTGTTTAATGTGTTTCTCTTAGGGAATTTTGAGACAAATTCCTTTAGTTGGTGGACTTTTTAGTTGGATTTCGCCAAGTCCTACTGTAAATTCAGTTGGTCGAACATTCAATTTGCAATCTGGGAAAATTTTAACCACGGAGACAATTTACAAGTACCACATTCAAGTTGAAGAGAATAAAGAAAACAAAACTGATTCTGAAAACACTCAAGAGGAACTTAAACTAAATTTAGAGAGGAAATCAAGCTCAGATACCGTACAAATCAATGATTCCAATCAATTATCTGAATTAAGCTCAGACGAGCAAAATAATGAGGCTGAGGCTAAATCTGACATTCTAATTAATTTAAAATAATTTTTTTAGGGTTTTGAAATTTAATTTTATAAATGATTATTTTTATTTTTATTAATAAATAAACTATGCTTCTTTTTATATATTTTTAAGTTAAATTTTTTATCAAATTAAGGATGGAATTAGATTTTCCATTTTCTTACATTTTTTAGATTTGATTAAAATTTTGGTTAATTTGATTTTGGTAATGAGAATTAAATTTTTTTTGAATAAGTTATATTTTTTTATTATAAAAGATTATGCAGTCGAATTTTATAAGAATTATTATTCTAAGTATTTTTTTTAAAATTTGTCTAGGTTCATTGAAACTTTGTTCGGAATACTCAAAATTTAGTTCGAAAATTGGTCAATATTTTTTTAAGGACCAAAATGTTAATTTGAATATAGAATTCATTGATGTATGTAATGGGATAAAGAATGGATTTAAACCAAAGGGAAACTTCTACTTAATTGATAATAATATTCAAACAGATGAAAGATTTTTAAGTTTTCTGAGGCTGAATCTAAAAAAATTTGGTTTTAAAATAGAAAATGTGTTAGGTAAAGGAAACTATGGTGTAGTTTTTGCTGCAAAATCTGAACATTATGGAAATGTAGCAATTAAAATTGCAGCTAATACTGATGGAGTTTTTTATGATTTTGATAATAAACAAGAATGCTGTTTTCTTCCTATTGGTCATTGTAACAAATGTTCAAAATCAGTTAACAAACTTTTACCATTTGAAGTAGCTAATGCAATTTTAACCCATAATGCTGATGGTGTAGTGAAGACCAAAGCTTTTGGAATTATAAGTACTGATTCAAAACTGTTATTTTATATTCTAGTCATGGAGAAAATCGATAATTCAATGACCCTTTTATCTTTTACGCAAAAATGCTTCAAAAAATTCAACAAAAATATTCGAAAAAAATTTATAAAAAATTCTCTAATTAGATTAAATGAAATAAATAAAAATCTTATAAAAAATCAAAATATTTTTCATAATGATTTAAAGAGTGATAATATATTGGTTAAAGTGAATGATGCATCAAGATATAAAAGATGCGGTAGTGGACGACAAGATTTGGAATATTATTTGATAGACTTTGGGAATGCGATTTTAAACGTGAACAAAAAAGACGAAGCAGGAAATTTTTTCATTTCTGCTGATCAATTTAGATTTAAAAAATATTTTATTTTTTATAGAGCACCTGACATATCTTGTCAAATGAATTTTGTTAGCATGCCAAAAATTCTTTCCTGGTATTTTGGGATAATTGCTTTTGAAATGTGCAGTAATGGAATCGAAAAATTAAATATGGGAGCAGATAGAAATATTTGTTACTCTGTAAATTCAGGTATGGCCAAAAGTTCTAATTCCTATGATCATGTTTTGCATAAAAATCAAAATTTAAAATCTCTCAAACTTTGTAATGAAATCGAAATAAAAGATTATTTGCAATCTGCATTAATATATGATCCAAGAATTAGACCAAGCAGTGATTCATTGATGAAGCTTCCTCTATTAAGATAAATAATATTGAGTCTAAAAAAATAGAAATATCTTAATAATTAATTTTAAATAAAATAAATTTCATTAGCCAAAAAAATCACTTAAATTATTTTGTAAGATATATAATATTGAAAAAGGGTATTGAGTTTACAATCGAAAGTAAAAGAGTTCAAGAACTTCGGATTTTTAACTATTCAAATATAAAAAATAAAATTAATCGATTATGGAGAAGACAAATAAGTTTTATTTGTATATAGGTAAATAAAATTAGAAATTTTTATTTGGTAAACTTCTGTAGAAATTTTTTTACAGCTTTTTAATCCATTATTTTTCTATATGAAAATTCTTGTTTAACTTAAACTTTTTCTTTGATAATTCTTTTTATTGATTTTCTGATATATTTAGAAGTTGCTTTTAGATTATTTTTTTACGCAATAAAAAATCTAATTCTTAGATTAGAAAAATATTATTATAAGAAATGGTTCTGAATTCCTGAATAATCAAAATTTTAACATTATTTCTAAAGAATACTTTAACAATATATATTTACTTCGATTGCATACAATTTTCAAACTAAAAGTTCAGACTTATAGATAAGAAATAAACTCAGCTGGCTTATATTTAAAAAAGTTTCAACAATTATTATGAATTAGTTCAGTATTCCCTCTGTAAACTAAAACTTGAATACGAAACTTACCAATAACTAAATATTTCAATTTAAAATTGACTTTAAATCGAATATTAAGAATCTTTTAAGCTGATAATTTGTTAACTAAAATTTGTTCAAATTTGTTTTGTCAATCATATGTTAAAATATAAATTGAATTTATAATTTACACTCTAGTTTAGAATATTTTAGTAATTTATAATATTTTTTTCAGCTAATAGAACAATGTTGAATTTTATTTTTTTTCCATTTTAAGAGTGGCAACAAACGCATAATATTGTTCAATTTAAGTTTAAAATAATTAAAAATGAAAGTTTAAAGTATTTAAAAATATTTTCAGGTAAATATTTCATTTCTACATAAGCATGTCCCAATTATTGTTTAATTATAGGAAATCTAGAGAAAAGAGAAATGTATATCATTCCATTAAGGGATTTTTCACGATCATTTTCAATATAAAATTTTTATGAAGAAATGCTCGAAAAAGCATTCGAATAAATGGAGTATCATCACTTTTTTGCGATGAGTTTATTTAAATAAATGAATTCTCTAATCGATAAGAATTATTAGTCCTGTTTCTAATAAGATCAATTTGTAATTTATTTAAACTAAAGCCAAGCATTGAAAATGATTAATGATATATCTCATCAACTTATTTATTATTCTCTCGGTACTAAGATTATTTGACAAGAATACTGGATACTGTGTTCAAAGTAAACTAGTGCATTTTAAATACGAGTATTTAAATAAACAATATAATTTTTTGCGATGCAACTAGGCCAGTTTTAATTTCATTAATCAATAAATATTTCTTTTTAATTCATTACTTTTATCATTGAAAATATCATTTATTGGTTTGTTTGATACTTTAATTTAAGATTAAGTTCACAAAAAAATGTATTAAAATAATTTTATTTTCGTATGAAAAGAGCATTTTTTCGATCAAATATTTAAAATTAATTTCTTTATTCAAAATAACAAATACTTCAAATTCAAAATAAGATAAACAAGTGTGATTTAATTAAGTAAAATTAATTTTAATATCCCGTTCGAATGTTCATTTAAAATTATAATTTTTTGAATTAAGTATAATAAAAAGCTCTATTTAAAAAAATGGAGTTAAAAAAGTGAACAGTTCTTTTTTATCCATTAAATGATAAGCTTAGGAATTTTAGAATTTAAGTTTAAAATTTTTTAAGTGTAAAATAAATTAGATTTTACAATTTATTTTAAAATTACTTTAAATTATATTTATTTATAATTTAGCTTAATTTGCTATAGATTAATTCATTATGATTTTTGTTTTTTATTTTTAAACATAATTTCAATGATCTTTTAATTTGTCTTATTTCTAAAATAATCTTAAAAAAGCTAAATAAAATAAGAACCTTTCAGTTTAACTTTATGTAAAATAGATTTCAATCAGGTATTATAAATATGATATCTAGAAAAATTTTTCTTTAATATCCAATTAAAAAATTAAAGAAAGCTTTTTTAAATTTAAATTTCTAGATAAAAATTCTAACGAATTTTAAGTGATGGCTAGTTTAGTTTGTTTATATTTGTTTATCTTAAAAATATTTTAAACAAATACGATTCGTGTCAATTTTTAAAAAATATCTTGGTCCTAATTTTTTTGTTTTTTTAACTGAATTTTGTCTCTGATCGAGTTCAGATGCACCTTGGTTTTAAATCTACTCAAAGATTCAACTATCGCAAAACTGAGATAAAAGTATTTATGCATAGATTTAAGTGAATGAGATTCTTAAGGATTGGACTTGATGAAATTGGAGAAAAAATTGTATTATATTTTTTAAATAAGTGTTGTTTATTGTTCTTAATGCCTTATTAATTCAGCTAAAAATTTAGTTTATCGCGATTTATTAAAGTAAAATCACTAATTTTCTTACAGTATTTTTATAAGTATTCATCTTAAACTCTCACTCTCTTTAAAAGTAGTAAATTAATTTAAAAATAGATATTTATAACTAAATATAAAAAAGTATTAGTAATTCTTTTTTTTAAGAATTAAGTATAAAAATGACTTAAATTTGAGAATGTTTGATCATCTGAATTCCACTTGATAGAATCAAATGATCAAATTAAACGTTGTTTTTTTTTAAATATTGTAGATTTTTTAGTTACTTATTGACCTGATATTGTTAACTAGATTGCTATTTAATGAAATGTTTTTTTGATTTTTTGTTGGAATTAGGGTGTTTTTAAAATTAAATTATATGAAGAAATAAAAGCGGAAAACTGTAATTTCGTATTTAATTATGAAATTTATCAATATAATTATTCTTATAAATCAAAATGAGTTAAAATTATTATTTGATTGTCGTTCAATTTATTTTTGCTATTTTAGCATAGTTTTTCTTTATCAAAAATTAATAAAAGTAAGATAAATAAAATTATGAAATATAAGGATAAAAAAATTGGCTTTTAGATTTGTTGAATTCTTTGGTACAACGATCAAAAACAATAATAAAAACATTAATAATTTATATTTAAACTTAAAATTTATTATAATAATTAGACCTCTTAAAGACCAGGAATTTTTCGCTTGCAATATTAACATTCTTATGAATAGCTTGTTCAATTAAACAAAAAACATATGATTAGTAAAAGAAGCTTTTAAAAAATATATTTTAAAAGAAATTTAAAGTTCTAAAATGTTTTATAGGTTTTTAGAAGTGCATGTTCAGACGAACTTATTAAATTGCAATTTCGATGATTTTAAAATATTTTTATATTAAAAATCAAATATTAGTTTAGGGAATTATTTATTAGAGTACCAATTCTCAGAAGCAAACTTGTCAATATTGATCAAATCGAACTAAATAATTTGAAAATTTTATTATTCACCAATATTTGCTTTTTGCTTTGTTTTTATTAGTTTCAGTGAGTAAATTTCGAGTTATTTAAATGAATTTTAGCATAAAGAACTAGGTTTTATTTAGACTCTATGGTTTAATTCTTCTTTTATTGATAAAATTGAATTAGAAAAATATATTTTAGGTTCATCATTTTGTAGACTCATAAAGCAAAGCATGCTAAAGGTATTTTCTCACATTATCATGCTCGTGAAAGCACAAATGTTTAGCAACTTATGGTGTCTAATAATAAAGCTTTAGTTCATTTTTTTGCTCTATTTATGTTTAATTTTATCATTGTGGTTCAATTTATCTAGATTTTAACAAATTTAGAATAAATTTTTCAAAAGGTTAGAATTAAACATAATCAAATATTATGTAAATTAATATTTGTAAAATTTTTTTGGTGATCAGATGCTTTTGAAGAAAAACTTAATTGAAGATTATTAATCATCTGGCTAGATTTGATTTTTAAACGCCTTTTTAATTTATAAGTAGGGCAAAAAGGCTATTAAACAAGACTTATTTCTCTTCTAATGAATTTTTAAAAAACGGCTATAGGTATATTTGAAAATCAACAAAACTCAATAATGACTATAGGTTAAACTTTTTTAAAGTTAAATTCACTAAATTTTAAGTAGCTATTTGCATTTTGAATAATTTAGAAGCAACTAAGGAATTTAAAAAAAATTGCAATATTGAATCATTTCAATATATAGGAACCGTTCAAAATTAAGTTTTTATAATATCTTCTCAAATGGTCAATGTTAATACAATCAACTCTTCAAAAATCAGATTCAAACTATTTTTCTTAATTAAGTATATCCGTTTTATAATTTGCATAATAAAGTATGTTTTAGAAATAATAGATAAATCGAGTTGTATTAAGATTGTTTGTTTAATCGAGGTCTATGAAGCTTTTGAGAAAAAAAAATTGAACGATAGCTAGTTAAACTCAAATTTACCGTCTATCAATCAATTTTTGTTTTAAAATCTGTTTAGAATTTGTTTTTTAGTTAGAAAAAAATATACACAAAAACACATTTTAATTCTAGGCCTTAAATTTTGTGTCAAGACCTGTGCTTAAGGTAATTATTTAGATTTTGATGATATTTAGCGATTTTTTCTTTCGAATTTTATTTACATAAATTATTTTTCGCTAATTATTGAGATAAAATAAAGGCTTTGTTTTTTGGATGTGAAGTTTTTGCTAGGCAAATCAATTACTAACCTGGTCATATGTCGAGACTAGGCTCACGATCAAACGGCTTTTTTTTATTGAACATTTGATTTGTATTTCAAATTTTATTAAGGAACTGAATATGTATTTTTATAGGTCACTGCATGGACTTAATTTATATAGATTTATAAACCGCTGTTTTTAAGAATATTTTTAGTATTTGTCAAGCTTATGTCATAAAATTTAAAAAATTCTATTCTAGAGTTAAATTCTTAACATTAAACGAATATATCTTTAAATTTCTTTATGAGAAGAGTCTAACCTTGTGCAAGACTATGATTCTCTTGGTATTCATATGATTTTATTATGTAACTTGTTTGAATAGAAATTGAGAATAAGTCATTATTTTAAAATTTAAGTACGCAATTGAATATATTTTTTAAAAACGCTTTAACATGACCATACACTATGAATAAAAGCCACGAGACCATCGCTTAAAATGTCTCAACTCATAAATTAGCATAAATAACAGAGAGAGGCATTAATTTCTTAATGACAATCGGCGCCAATTACATCATTCTTGTGTTTTATTTTGCTATTTATTTTTTAGATAAAATGGATAACTTTCAAAATTCAAAAATAAAATCGGAAGATATTGAAAATTTTGAACCTGCCGAAAACAAAAATAGAAAAATGAACGAAATTAGTTTAGATGATGACGTGTTCGGTTTTGAAGAAGAAACTGGTGCCAAAAAATACTTGGATTCAGATACAGAAGATGAAATAGAAGATGACGAGTTCAATGAAAAACAAATATTGCAAAAACGCAGCAGTAACCAAAATTTGGAAAAATCTATTCAAATAAAAAATAATTGTACTAATCTACATAATAAATATTCGTGTTCGCTACCACGTGATATAATATCAAATCGTTTCACGCGTGGCAAAGATAATGAAAATGAACGACCTAACGTATCTCAAGAAAATGACGACAGTCGACTTGATTCAGATGATGAATACGAAAAATGCGGCGACATGGGACTGGCGATTTCTAATTTAGCCTCCTCAATTGTTGCCAAAGATGGACGTGAGCTTTTTGGTGGTGTGCCTAGTAGACGTATTCCTATTAACAGCATAAGCCAATCTTATTTTTAATTTTGTTCTTTAATGTCGTTATTTATTACTTTTACTTTTAGTTGAACATAAAATAGCAAAAATATACAAATAAAAAAAACAGAGCTTAAGTAATTTTAAGAAGTGGTGGTTACATAAGTA
Source organism: Brachionus rotundiformis (assembly GCA_016802295.1). Taxonomy (NCBI): domain Eukaryota; kingdom Metazoa; phylum Rotifera; class Eurotatoria; order Ploima; family Brachionidae; genus Brachionus; species Brachionus rotundiformis. The sequence continues at coordinate 160,855 of JAESIW010000193.1, forward strand.
TTGTTGGATCTTGGAAATTTTGTTGTTTTTTTTTACTGTTGTACTTTTTTTTATCAATATTTTAAAAACCATTTAAAAATAAACTGAAGATTTTTATATTTTTTTTTTGTATAGAGAATATCTTTTATAATATTTGATCACAATCGATAAGAAAATATTATAAATTGATATCATTTTGGACTATTTTGACAAATAAATATTCAAAGATTTTTCAAGATATAAAATTATTCGACAAAAAATGTTGATCTAAATTCTATTGATCTATTTAATAAATTAATAAATAAAATTTTAAAAAGAGTTTTTTTGTGTACGATTTTTAATAAATTATAAAATAATATTTTCCTAAATAATATGTGAATTAATAACTCGTTTTAGATACAAAATATATAAATTAATTAATTAATTGATTTTTGTCGGACTTTTCTTTTTTCTTCTTTTGGATTTTGATTTCGGAAACTTATAAAAATTAGAATAATAATTAATTAAATTTAAAAAAATAAAAAGAAAAATTATTTGCATTTAAAAATCAAAATTATCGGATACAGCTCTTCATTTGTCTCTAATTTCTACCTTATTTTCTCAAAAAATATATTATTTTTTTTTAAATATATACATCAGCATATAAGGCGTTCATTGAAGAAATAAATAAATAAAAAAAAGTTGTCTCTTTATTTCATTTAAATTCAATATAAGATTAAAAGTTTTTGTTAAAAATTTAATTAAATTTGTGAATATTTAATTCTGAAATAAAATGGACATCTTTCATCAAAAATTGTAAACAATTTGTAAACTTAATTTCGAGATTTTCAGAATGTAAAGCTCGTATTAAATAAAACAAAAATTTGCAGCAAGTTAGTCCATGTGAAAAGAATAATGCAAACTTGAATTTTAAAATTTATATTCGTTTAGAGAAAAAAAATTTTTAAAAAATGGTTCGCAAAAAAGGAAAGGTAAATTAATTTTTTGATTAAGATTTAACAATAATGATTTTAAATTCTCACTATAATTCAAAAGGGAAGAGCAGTAAAACGAGCACGTCAGAAATTTGGTCGGCATTATGAAGAAGATGAGGTCAAATTGGCTCCTCATTCGATGGTTATTCATCGTGGTGATGTCGAAAAAGACATTAAAGAACTGGTTAGCGATTTTCGCAAAGTAATGGAACCATACACTGCACGTGATCTGAAAGCCACACGAAAAAACAACCTCAAAGATTTTGTATCAATTGCTGGTCCTTTGCACGTGTCACATTTGATAATGTTTTCTCAAACTGAACTTGGAGATTATTTGAAAATAGCCCGTCTACCAAGAGGACCAACAATTCACTTCAAACTTATTGAATATACCTTAACTAATGACGTTTTGTTGAGTCTTAAAAAAAAGCATACTCATCAAAAACAATTTCTACATCAACCTTTGTTAATTCTAAATGGATTTAATACTAAAGTTGAGAATGGTGAAGCTTCAAGCAAAACTGATTTTCACCAAAAATTACTCACTACAAGTTTACAAAATATGTTCCCAAGCATTAATATTACCAAAGTAAATATTGGTTTTACTTTTTCAGCATTTTTAAAATGATATTTAAGATCAAACTTAATGAAATCAGACGATGTGTACTATTCAATTATAACAAAGAAGATCATACAATTGATTTTCGTCAATAGTAAGTTTTTAATTTTCTTTTAAATTGATATTTTTTAATTATTATTTAAGTTATATACGTTTGATGCCTGTTGGTTTAAGTAAACCGGTTAAAAAATTAGTTCAAGAAAAACTTCCTGATCTCTCTAGTTGCCAGGACATCAGTGAATTTATGGAAAAGTATTAAAAAAAATTCCATGAAAAATTTTTTTTAAGTCCAGTTTAAGGCATGGAATGTTGTCAGAATCGGAGGCAGAATTTGACGGACCTGAAAACGAAGTTGATGTTAAGCAAGATGTAAAGACAGTTGGAAATTTGAATTTGAATAGTTCTAAAAGCGCTATTCGTCTATCCGAAATCGGACCTAGACTGAAATTAAAGTTGTTTAAAATCGAAGAAGGCATTTGCGAAGGTGAAGTCTTGTATCATGAAGGGATAAAAAAATCATCTGAAGAAATCAATAAAATTAGAGAAATGCTTAAAGCTAAAAAGTGTGATTTATTTGGAAAATATTTATTATTGTTTTAAATAAAATTTTTTCAGGAAAATGATTAAAGAAACCAAAAAAAAAGGACAAGGAGAAAAAAATGGCAATAAATTAAAAACCAAAAAAAGAAAGCTAGAAAAAAATGATGACGAAGTATCTGACGATGACGATGCTGAATATTTCAAACAAGAGCTTGGACAAGAACCAGACAAAAATTTCATAATGAAAAAAAGCAAAAATAAAAAAAATCAAAAAAAATTAAAAACTGAAGAAACTGAAAACAATATATTAGAAGATAAAGAAAATAACATTGTCAATTTTGATAAAGATAATGATATTAAAAAGATCAAGAAACCAAAATTTTTTAGATATTCAGCTAAAAAAAAACAAATGCTAAAAACTGAATAAAGTTTTAAAATAAAGAATATGATTTTTATTTTCAATTGAACCCTGTTTTGATCTTTGTTAATATTGTTTTATTAAAAAAAATTAAATATCAATTCATTAGAATATTTTCTAAATTAAGTTTTTGCTAATTTAAGATTTAAAGTTATTATGTTTTAAGCAAAAAAGGTCAAAATAAATTTTTGACTTATAAAGATATAATTTTCACTTTTTAAACTAAGAAGTCAATCCTCATTTTTATTTTATATTTATTTAAAAATAAAGATAACAAAATTATCTTTTTCATATTTATTTTAGAATTTTTTCCGATGCAATATTTTTTAGCCTTTAAAAATTGCTTGAGATTTTGATTATTTAATAACATTTTAGACAGATTAATTTTTCATCAGGATATATGTGGCATCTTAATTAGGAAAAAAACACAAATTTCAGCATTAATTTTAATTGGTAAACAATGAATTTAAAAGCTAAATTTTAAAAAACATCGAAAATATTTTATGCAAATTTTTTTATGAAAATAGATACCAAAACTGTAGCTACAAAATAATAATGAGTACCTTAAACATAAAACCATAGGCTAAGTAATTCATCCATATAACAATTTTCAAATAATATGCAAATTACAGTTGCTATTATAATCTTTTAAATATATAAATTAACATATATAAAACAATTTCGATCATTTCATTAAAGCCTTAAGTTTTTCTCTGACTAAAATATCAACAAAATTTTTTATATTTAAGGCAATAAAATATTTTAAATGACTCCTAATATTGAGATTATTTATGAAAAAAATGATGTAATCAATATCAATCGAACACTAAATATTGTTCATTTCAATGATGTTTATAATATTGAAGGATCTGATTTGGATCCTGTCGGAGGTGCTGCGAGATTCTTGACTGCTCTTGAAAATGTAATTAAAAAAGCTCCAACTTTAGTCCTTTTTTCAGGGGATGCTATAAGTCCTTCTTCAAGTAAATTTATAATTTTTTAAAAGATTAACTATTGTTTTAAAATATAACTTAATTTAGTAAGCATGTTGGTCAAAGGACGTCAAATGATAGAAATTTTAAATAAATTTCAAATTGATTGTGCTTGCTTAGGAAATCATGATTTTGGTTAGACTTTATAATATATTGTCATGAAAAAATCTTATTTTCTCTTAATTAGACTTTGGTCTTGATGTTTTAATAACTCATATTGAAAACTCTAATTTTCCTTGGTTAATAAGCAATGTCTTTGACGCAGATAGTAAAAAGCCTTTAGGGAATGTTAAAGATAAACACATCCTTGAAAAAGATGGTTTGAAAATTGGTCTAATAGGATTGGTTGAATTTGAATGGATTACAACTTTATCAAATATTGATTCTGATGATATTATCTATGAATCATATATTGATGCTGGAAAACGACTTTCGACAGAACTTAAAGAAAAAGATGTAATTTCTTATTTTTGGAAATTATATAAAATTATTTAGTATGAAGGGATGTGATTTAGTAATTGCGCTTACTCATATGAGATGGGCAAACGACGAAATATTAGCCAAAAATGTTCCCGAAATTGATCTTTTCCTTGGTGGTCACGATCATAGTTACGTGGTGAAACAAGTATATAAAGTCATTAATACAAGACAAAAGATAAATTCAAATAAATTTAGATAAATGAAAAGTGGGTTATTAAATCAGGAACTGATTTTAGAGAGTTTTCGCTTATTGAATTGGATCTATCAGATAATATAAAAAGCGTAAACAAGATTGAAAAATATATCATTGATTCTAAAATAGAAGAAAATCTGGAAATTAAAACTATTGTTGATTCATATTTAGGTGAGATAAAAAATTTACTATCATTCGAATTGAATAATATTCAAAAAAATGATTTTAGAAAATGTAAACAAAGAATTAGATCAAGTTTTGGGGTATATTAACGTTGAATTGGAAGGTCGGTTCTCTTATGTAAGAACCCAAGAGACAAATCTTGGAAATTTTATAACTGATATAATGTTAGAAGCTGTAAACGCTGATTGTGCAATTTTAAATTCAGGAACTCTTCGATCTGATCTATTGCATCCAGTTGGGGAATTTAAGATGAGAGATTTGAAAAAAATTCTTCCTTACTTGGATGAAAATGTTGTTCTTTCAGTAACTGGTAATTTTTTTGGTCAATTTTTCAGGAAAATTCTAAAAGATTTGTTCAATAGGTGTTCAATTATTACAGGCATTAGAGAATGGTGTTTCACAATACCCTAAACACGAGGGTAGATTTCTACAAGTTTCCGGTATTAAATTTGCTTTCGATCCATCCAAACCTGCAGGATCTAGAATCGATTCTCGTTTGGTAAAGATTCAAGATGAAATTTTAGATATGCAAAAAAATTATACATTGGCTACGAAACTTTACTTGAAACAAGGTAAAGACGGTTTTGATTGCTTATTAGAATGTCCAGTATTGGTAAATATTAAAAAATTATAATCTTCTGTTCTCATGATTTTTCAATATTTCAAGATTGATGAAGAAAATATTCCGGTGCTATGCAATTTGGTTGAAAATCATTTTAAAACTATTTCTTCCTTACAAAAAAATCCATCTCTAAAGAAATTTCGCTCAAGCATTGTCCCACTTTTTGTCATTAATCGCCTGATGCATAAAATGAAAAAAGATAATTCTGAACCCTGCCAAACAATTTCTGAAGAACCTACACAAAAATTAAACTTTTCCGGGGCAGCAATGATTGTTACTAAAGTTCTATCTCATCACCATAAAGCATTGTCTAGATTGGAGCGAATTCGAATTAAGGAAACAGAAAATTTTCAAAAAGAAATTTCAGAATATGAAAAAGAATCAATGAATCTTGCTCCTAAAGTAGAAAATAGAATTATTTGCATTCGAGATAGTGAGGTAAGATTATCATTTATAATATAAGAAAATAAACTAAAATTAAATTCTTTTAAAGCACCATGAGCAACTTTTAGATGAATTTAGAGTTGAAGATAATTAAACTAAATTACTCTCATTTTTTAAAAAAATTAAATAAAAACAAAAATTATTAATTTTTATTCTTTTTAAGTGAAAATCTAATTCTAGGATGATCAAGATTAAATATAAAAAAATTAGACTAAATTGCTTCAGTCTTATTCATTATTAAATTAAATTATGTTGTTCAATAAAGTCCAGACTTAATGACGGTTATATAAAAAAAAAAATATTTCAGAATTATAGTTGGTTTTTTAAAATGAATTATATCAACTGAAACGTATAGCTGAATATTTAATTGTTAATTAATGGTTTTAAAAAAAACAAAAAGGAATTTTAAAACAAAAAAGTTGAACATAATGTTTATTTTTTAAAATTATAGCATCATTAGCAAAAAATAGGAAATAAAACTTTAAAATCAATATTTGTAAGAATTTTGCAAATCAAATTATAGTAATAGTTTATAAATCAATCTTATAAAAGTTTTTTCTTACTATTTAGCTTAGTTTTTTCTTAATATAAAATAAAATTAGTAATATTAAATTTTAATGTTGATTCTTTAAATTCTAATATATTAAACCAATATTTATTCTGTCTTGTTTCATACATTGTTTTTAAATTATACTTTTATTAAAAAATTTCAAAAAGCTATAGAAGCAACGCAACGGGACTCCAATATTAATATTTAATTAAGGGAATATTTTATCATAATTAAAAAAACAACAAAATTTGATTTTTATTGCCATGGAAATTTTAAAATTTTTTAGTGATTCTTAATTGTCTGTAGATATCTACTTTGCAAGGTTAAAATGAGACCTTTGAAATTTTTAAATAAATGTTTTAAAAATATATTTTTTTTTTGTTTAAAAAGTTTAAAAGTGAAAAATAAAAAAAATAATTTTTCAAGCATTTTGTTGCTATTATATTAATTTTGGGAAATATTTGAATTATTTTATTCACCTTTATTAATATAATCTAGATCTAACAGGATATCTTCCAAAATTTTAAATCATTATTTTTTACTTCTCAACTGCAAAAATGGTAAATGTAGAGAACCAAATTCATCTTTTTCACGATTCAACACCTGTTAATCCTAAATCCGAATCACTTAGAATAATTCATTTTAACGATGTATATAATATTGAAGGTTTTAGCACAGAACCATCCGGTAGTGCAGCAAGATTCAAGACTGCTTTAGATTTTTTTCAAAACAAGAACAACTTAGTTTTTTTTTCTGGTGATGCATTTAGCCCGAGCACATGTAATTTGTCATTAAAATAAACGGATATTTATTTTAATTAATTAATTTAAGTAAGTCTTTTCTTCAAGGGAACTCAAATGATTGAATGTATGAATAGATTCAATATCAATGCAGCATGTGTTGGAAACCATGAGTTTGGTTATAATTTCGATTAAACAATAAGAATCTTAAATATAATGTTTTTTCGTTTGAAGATATGGGAGTTGATATATTCAAGAAATTAGTTGATGAATCAAATTTTCCTTGGATTCTAACGAATTTATATGATCCAGAAACAATGCAGCCATTTTTAGATCTTAAGACCCAAGTTATCTTAAATTCTGACAATTTAAGAGTAACTGATGTGATGCTGATTGTTTCATTTTTTTAAATAAATTTTTATAAGATAGGAGTTATTGGATTAGCTGAAAAAGAATGGGTCTGCTCATTGTCTTCTGTTAGCTTTGATGATATTATTTTTGAATCGTTTATTCACATTTCGAAAAAATATGCAAATATTCTTAAAAAACGAGAGGTAAAAAGAATTTTTAAAATAAATAGTTTAAGAATTTTTTTTGTATTTTTTAGAAATGTGACATAGTTATTGGTATTAATTTAAAAAATAATTTTGTCAATATTCTAAAATAATTCTAAAGCTTTAACTCATATGAGATGGAAAAATGATATTAAACTAGCAGAAAAAGTTCCAGATATAGATTTAATTCTTGGTGGACATGATCATGACTATGAAATAAAAAAAGTAATTGAAAAAAAAATTCTTCTCAGTTATTTTTTAATTTAAATTAAAGGTTAATGATTGTTGGATTATTAAAAGTGGTTGTGATTTTAAAGAATTTTCTGTAATTGAACTTGAAATAAACAATAAAACATTGGTTAAAAGCATAAAGAAGATAATTGTTGATTCTAAAATACCTGAAGATCGTGAAATTAAAGAAATTATAACAAAGCATCTAAGTAAGAAATAAATTAATCTTAAATATTTTAAAACTAAAACCACAATTTTTAGCTGAAGCAGATAAGAAATTAGATGAAGAACTTGGCATTATAAATAAACCATTAGATGGCCTACATGATTCAGTTAGAACAAAGGAGACTAATTTGGGAAATTTATTATGTGATATAATTTTGAGCTCTGTTGAAGCAGATTGTGCAATTTTAAATGGAGGTTCTTTACGAAGTGATAAAATACATCAAATCGGACCATTTACTAGACGAGACTTGCGTAGCATTTTACCTTTCGATTGTGAATTAGTGGTAGTTTATCTCAATGGGAAGGAATTGCATGAGTTATTAGAAAGTTGTTTATCAAATTATGAACTAAAAGGGGGCCGATTTCCTCAAGTTTCTGGGCTATTTTTCACATATTGCATTTCAAATCCTCCTGGTAATCGAGTTAACGCAGAAGTTATTAAAATTCAAGATGAATATTTAAAAATCGATAAAATTTATAGAGTTGCTACGAATACTTTTCTGAAAAATGTTGAAACTGTACTTAAAGAAGCTCCGATTGCTGTGAGTTTTCCTTTTCAAAAAAATTTAAATGAAAAATTTATTTATTATAAGATTCCAACAGAGAATATACCTTTTTTATACACATTAGTTGAAAACTATTTTAAAGCTATAAAATTGATTAAAAATGATGCTGATGAGGACGTTCATAGACCTCAAATAGTGCCTAAAGTAAAGATAAATAATCTAATAACTAAATATAGTCAAGATCCAGACATATTACCTAAACCTAAACAACTGATAATTCCTCAAGCAAGAACTCATAAGACATTCCGATTTATGGCAAAATTAGTTCTCCAAACCTTGAAATACAGAAAAGTTTTGCTTTACAAGGACAAAAAGATTATAAAAAGAAGTGAAAAGTTCCGAGAAAGCTTACATAACATTGAAAAAAAGTCACTAGATATGGCACCTGAATGTGAAAATAGATCAGTTCAAATAAACGATGAAAAAGTGGGTTTATTTCGACTGATTTGATGCTTCTAATTTTTAAAATATTTAAGGATCTTGAGCCATTTTTGAACGAAAAAAAAAATTGAAATAAATTACAACACAACGATGAAAAAAAGTGTTAAATTTAATTATTATATTTAGTTGAAATAAAATTATAAAAAAAGGGATTCAAAGTTTTATTGTTCTTTAATTTCTTGTTCGTTTTTATTTTAAATTAAGGTAAATGCAACTATTATTCTGATATTTTATTTAATTTAAATATTACTGATTTGAAAAAATTATTTGCTAATTAGTTTTTTACATAATAGTGGAGTTGCATCTAAGTCCATAATTAAACTTTTTAGAATTTAACTTTTATCGAAAATAAAGCAAATTAAGACATTTGAATTTATTAGCTTATTAAAAAAAATAATAGTTAATAGTTACAAAAACAATTTAATAATAAGACTGAATTGATTTAATTTTTTAATCAATAATTATTCTCTTTTTAAATTTTAATTATTTATAGCAACAAATGTTATCGAAAGTTATTTAAGAAAGTTATAAAAAAAAAGTAAATAATAAAATAGAGTTCGATAATTAAATTATCAAGTTTTTTTAGAGATTTTTCTCAAATATTACTCTAGATATAAATTATTATATAAGATAACTAAAAATTATGAAAAAATCTATCAAATGTCATTTAATGCTTAAAATTATTTTTTTATAATTAATTAAAACAGATTAAAAAAAATACAAAACATTTCTTTATTTGTAAAAAATAATTCATATCAGGAAAAATTAATTTCATTTCAAGCATAATTTATTTTGTTTTTTTGCTCAAGTAGGCAATTCTAATGTTAAATAGACAGTTAGAATTTTATTGTATAATTTCAAATATGGAATTAGTTAAAGAATAATATATAGCTTAAATAAAAAGTATCCTTTATTCATGATAAAAAATTGCTTAAAATTTCCAATCTTTATAAATATTTTCATTTGTAAGTGTTATATTGTAATTTTACCCTCTTGGATCATTTAAGTTTTTATCATTAGTTTTTAATTAAAAATAAGAATAAAATCTTAAGTTTTTTTGTATTAAATTATAATTGTATTGTGTAATGTGAATCTTGATGGTATATTTCACACCAAAATTTTTTAGTTTGGAAATAAAATCTTAAGAATCGTTTTAAAAGTATTCACTATACTTATTTTAACAAATCTTCAAAATTTTATAATTAAACTTTTTGAATTTATCTTTCAGTCAGGTAATCGTTTAACTTAATAAACAATGATTCATGAAACATTGAATCAAATAGTTGAAGAAACAATTGAAAATCAATCTTTTCGAATAACACTAAATGATCTCACCAAAGAAACAATTTACATCAATAAACAAAAAACTAACAAAAACTTACGAATTATCCATTTCAACGATGTTTATAATATTGAATCCAGTGTAAGAGAGCCTTCAGGTGGTGCTGCAAGGTTCATGTCTATCATAAACTTGCTTAAAAATGAATCTCCTTGCATGGTTATGTTTAGTGGTGATATTTTTTCGCCATCACCTTGTACAAATTAAATACTTTTAATTCAAGAATAATTAAAATTATTTTTTTTAGTGAGTATGATAACTAAGGGAAAACAAATGGTTCCTATACTGAATAGATTTAATGTTGATATAGCATGCGTTGGAAATCATGATTTTGATTTTGGAACTGATACATTAGATCAACTAATAAATGAAACTACTTTTCCTTGGCTTATTAGTAATGTTCTGGACGCAGAGACAAAAAGAACAATTACCACAGCAAAACAAAAACACATTCTTGTTTTTAATGATATAAAAGTAATATTTTCAATCAATGCTATATCAATTTTTCAAGTCAATTTATTTTAGATTGGTGTTATTGGTTTAGTCGAGCAAGAATGGATGGAAACATTAAGTACAATCGATTTTGATGATGTTATATATGAAGATTATGTAATAGCAGGACGCAAATTAGCCAATGATTTAAAAAATAACGATGTAAGATTATTTATTTTTAATTGAGATAGAAAATAAGTATTATGAAATAAAATAAATAATAAATAATAAAGTAATAAGTATTATTTAATAAAAAGTATTATGTAAAATTTAAACTCAAAAATATGGTTCGTAGAGTATCTGGTTTATAATCTTGATTATTTGACTGTTACATAAAATATTAAAATTACAGATACTCTATTCATAGATTACTGTTAATCCAAGCTAAAAAAAAAAAGAATGGTAGACTAAAAAAAACAATTATTTTTTAATTAAAAAAATTAAGAAACTTAATCTTTAAAAGAAAGTTGATTATGTAATAGCTTTAACTCACATGCGTTTGCCTAATGATTTGGAATTAGCTGAAGAAGTTCCCGAAATCGATTTAGTTCTTGGTGGTCATGATCATAACTATGTTTGTGAAAAAGTAATTATTTAAATTAATTTTAATTGTCAAAATCATTATTTTTATCATATTAGGTAAATGATAGATGGGTAGTTAAGAGTGGAACTGATTTTAGGTATTTATTTCATCTTGATTAAATATTTCCTTATTTCATTTAATCCTAGAGAACTTTCTCTAATTGAAATCGGTTTAGAAGATAAAAGTCTTAAATCATGTGTCACCAAAATAGAAAAGTATATTGTTGATTCGAAAGTTCCCGAAGATAATGATTTAAAAGCAGTTGTTGAGTACTATTTGAATCAAGGAGATAAAGATTTAGGACGTGTTCTTGGCTGTATAAATTCGGACTTAGATGGAAGATTTATTATAGTTCGTTCAAGTGAATCGAATCTTGGAAATTTTGTGTGCGATATAATTTTAGAAGTAAAATAATTTTTATAATTTTTCTAGACCACTAAATAATTAACTAGTCAGTTAATGCCGATTGTGCAATAATTAATTCGGGGACTTTGAGAAGTGATTGTATTATTCCAGCTGGCGTTTTTACTGTTGGAGATTTAAAAAAAATCATTCCATTTCCGGACCCTATTGTTTTAATAGAATGTGATGGTGAAACTATTCATTCTGCACTAGAAAATGGTGTTTCCATGTATCCTAAATTAGAAGGACGATTTCCTCAAGTATCAGGAATAGAATTTGCATTTGATCCATCCAAACCAATCGGCCAAAGAGTCGATCCAAAATTTGTTAAAATTCAAGATGAATATCTTGACTTTCATAGGGTAACATTTATAATATAAAACTTTGTTTTAAATAAAACTAAAAAAAAATTTCAGACTTATAAACTAGCAACAAAAGCTTATATGAAAAATGGAAAAGATGGATACTCAATGTTTTTAAATTGCACATGCTTGGTAAAAGATTTTCTCAATTAAAGAAATTAAAATTATTTGTCTCAAAAAAATTAGATTGATGATGAAGATGGTCCATTAATTTTTTCTTTAATCGAAAATCATTTTAACAAAATAGAAAAGTTAAAATCGTTACCATGTGGTTCAATTAAACGGCCAAGTCTTGTACCATTAGTGAGAAAAAGCTCAATTATTCGAGATATATTATTAAATAGAGGTTCAATGAGCCCATGCTTAAGTGAAAGCGAGGCTATGACCGAGGAAATAATCAGTAATCATTCAAGGCCAAGACGAGAATCAAGAAAACTGAGTTTGCAACAAGCTTTTGGTCTTTCAAAAGAGGCGTTGAAAAACTTAAAACAATCTGTTGATTATGAGAGAAAAATTTCAGTTTATGAGGAAAAATCGGTCAAGCTTTGTCCGGCCATCGATGGTCGAATTATTTGCATCAAGGATAGAGAAGTATTATAAATGATTAAAATTAAAAAATAAAATCTAAAGTTTTCTTCAGACAGTTGAAAGATTGTTAATGAAGAGAGAAGACTGGTCAAACGTGACTCAGTTTGAAAAATTAAATATTTTATAATCAAATTACAATATAATAAAATGTTATTGTTAAATCTATTTATTATTTTATTCAAAAAGAAATAATGGTTTTTGGTCATCAAAAGCCATTAGCAATAAGCATAGGTACAAAACAGTCATATATTCTTTTTCATCATTATTTAAATTTTTAATTAATATACGAAATAAAATTTCAAATTGTGAGATATCTTTGCAATTTATCTGAAAATCTATTGGTAAACATGGGTAAAGACCATATTTCATAATTAAGTATGCAGTTATATTCGGATGAATTTCGTCTTTGTAGCCTATTTCGCGAAAACTCTTCATTAAATAATTGTAACGATTTAGAAATTGATCAAATATTTTAGTTTTATTCATACCTTTAAAGAAATTTAAAAAATTTTTTATTATTGTAAGTTTTTCTTACCAGATTCAAAGGAAAACGTTTCAGCTGATGATATTATATCAAATGGCTTATAGCCTTCAGTGATGTCACGCCTATTGAATGGATTTATCCTAAAGACATAGCTGAATATACGTTGATCAAGTTGGTATAAACATTCTCCTATAAGTCTTGAATCTACATAATAGGACAAAAAAGGTTCATCTAATAATTTTGTATTAAAAAACTTCAAATTTCGATTGTGTTTACTTACTTATTTTATTTTTGAACAGTTTTACTAATTGACAACCATATTTTTCGTAAAGACTAGGAACAATTAGATACATTCTTGAATCTTTTTCGTTAGGACTATTTAGACTCGAATTTAGATATTTTCTAAGTATCATTTGGTGAGTTTTGTACAAATCGGTCAAATTATTCTCAAATTTACTAGTTTTAGTCGAATGGTTTTCATTTTTAGATTCATCAATACTCGAAACTGGAAATTTTGCATATGAATTAGAAACAGAGCTATAATCGCTAGTTAGATTTAAAAAGCTTGTTTTGGTTTCAATCTGGTCATGATTTTCATAAGCTTTTATTGAATTGTTAGAATCTTTATACGAGGAGTCAGAATTATCTGTAAAAATACTCGAATGTGTCGAGTATCTATGCGTTTCAAAATTACTTTCTAAATACTTGATTTCATTTGAAATATCATTTATGATAACATTATTTAGACAAAAACATTCTATGGTTTTAATTTCAACGAATTCAGACCCGAATTTTTCCAATTTTAAGTCATCAACTTCAAAAAAAGCATCTGAAATTTCTAGTTCAGTTGAGTATTTTATTTGCTTTTCAATTTTATAATCAGACAATATTTTTGTATTTGAATTAAATTGTAAATCTTCTATTTGATCGACCAAGCCTTTTGTGTTTAAAACTACTTTCGGATGTTTTTTGATAGGTCTCGTAGCTTTATTTCTAATTTTTTGGAAAATCTTTTCAAAAAATGAGGTAAATAATTTAAAAAATTTTTTTCGAATATTAAAGCCAGGTTTAAAATTTTTCTTGTGGTTTAATTTATAAGTTTTCAAACAATTTTTCATTTCCTTTTTATCTGTGTCAAGTGATAAAGATATTTTTGATACCATTACATGTTGTTGATCAGTTATTTCCTTTTTCATTTTAGAAGAACTTAAGAGTTTGTTTCTTTCGACATAATTTACTGTACTATTCTTTCTAAAGGACTTTCTTTCAGGTTTAATTTCTTTTAGTTTTTTTGAATTTTCTACTCTAAACTTGATTAATGTCGATTTCTTATCATTATTTTTACTGATTAATTGAACATTTTTTTTATTTTTATCAACATAATTTGAAGCTTCTTTCATTTTCTAAACCTCGATATAATTAAAAATATTTCAATATATCAAAAAAATATGGTCTCTAAGGATACAAAATGAAACAATATTATAGAAACCATTCATTAATGAGAAAAATTTAAAGACGTTTACATCTTATTAAAAAATAAAAAAATAAAATAATTAAATATAAAATAATAAGACCGATAAGTTAAGCTTATTTTGGAACTTGATTTTCGATTAAATTGAGCCAGTTTATATTTTGGAAAAATTCATGAGTTTTAAGAATTGAATATCCGTTTAACTCAAACTCAGAAACACCAAGTCTTTGATTAGGATCTTTTACCACTAATTTCTCAATTAAAGATTTGGCATTTTGATCAAAATCATCTTTTATTGAATATTCAACTTTAACAACTTTTTGAAAAATATCATATTCATGACTTAAAAAATTAGTATGAATCTAATACTAAGATAATTCAATTTAAAAATTATTACTTTCCAAAGAAAAGATGCTTTCCTGAAAGCATTTGGTAAATAATGCAACCAAGCGACCATAAATCAGTTCCAATATGAGGATCCTTTCCATTTAATATTTCTGGAGAAACAAACTGTGCTGTTCCAACAAATGAATTTTTTCGACGAATTGGAGTTGATTCTTGATCTGACTTTTGCTCCAAAGGATCATCTAAAATACGAGCAGAGCCGAAATCAGTTATTTTAACATGTAAATTTTCATCAAGTAAGATATTTTCCGGTTTCAGATCCCTTTTGGCACAAACATTTATTTTAGCTCGTAATAAAATCTTATTTTTCTACCTATGGATGATTTTTTTTCGATGCATGAATTCCAAAGCATCAACTATTTCAGCTGAAAAGAATTGAGTTTGTTCAAAAGTTAGTTTATCATGTTTTTGTATATGTTGTAATAAGTCTCCGTTTACACAATACGATAGACCAAAATCTTTATATTTAAAATTTCAAACAAATCAATAAAAATTCTTAATTTCTTACAGAGGTTGTCCTTATCTTGAAAAGTGAATAATAATTTTACAAAAAAAGGATGCTCTTTAAGATATTCTGACAGTATTCGTTTTTCCAAATGAATATACTTCACTTTTTTTTCCTTTATAATCTGATATTTATCACATTCTTTGACTAAAAAAGTTATTCAAATATAATTTAAAATTTTCCATAATACTTGCAAATAGTTGTCCTGAATTTTTACATTTAACTAATTTTACCTAAACGAAAATATAATTACTTTTGATGATGATGATATAAATAATATAAATATACTGTTGAAAATGATCCTTCGCCAATTTCTTTTATAAAATCAAAATCACTCCAACTTTTCAGTTGATTTGAGTTTGTCTGATTTGAAAGTTAAAAAGATTAAAATATAATATAAATAATTAAATGACTTCTACTTTTTCTAAAGACTCATTCATTTTTATTTAAATTATCTAAATCTGTTTGTTTTAAGTCTTTTTGATAATTTTTTTTCAAAAAATATGATAATTTACATAAAACAAATCACATGATGCTTATAAAAAATATTTTTTTCGCATTAGAATATTCTCTAAAATTTAGTCTTGAAATCAAAGGATAAAATTGAAATAAAATGAACCATGAAAAAAATGAAACTAAGAATCCTCAAGGTATATTATTAAAATGTATAAAAATAACAAGATTTTATATTAAATTTAGAAGAATTTAATGAAAATGATGATGAAATAAGTATATATCAGACTCAAAATAATAATCAATATTTTGAATCAGTTCAAAACGTCATTAATAAGTTTAACTATAATTTTTCGGCATCTGAAAAAAAGGTTTGTATTTAAATATATATAAAAGTTATTAAAAATAATCACTTAAATAAGCTTTGTTTCGTTGGTAATGATGCAGAATCTATTCCTACAGAGATCATTTATGAATTTGGCCTTAAAACTTTAATTTTAGATATAAGTTTTAATTTCATGAGGTAAAAGAATCATAGACGTGAAGAATCTCTAACTTTTAAAAATTTAAAGCGATTTAATGGACTTAGAGCAGTTTCCTTATTTAGAAGAATTGATTTGTGATAATAACAACATATCAGATAAAAGTCGATTCCCTAGTTTAAAAAGCTTGAAAATTTTATCATGCAATAAAAATCAAATTGAAGACATACACATTTTTATAGATAAAGTGAAATCATTATTTCCTAATTTGGCTTATCTTAGTTTGCTTGGAAATAAAGCCTGTCCTAATCAATTAATTGATGAAAATAAAGATGAATATGATTATTCACGATACAGAAAATATGTCATTTACCGATTAAAAAAATTAAAATTTTTGGACAGCTATCAAGTAACTAAAGATGAACGAGATATAGTTGAGAGAGATGCCATGTTTTTTGAAACTGTAAAGGCTGAAAATTCGTTTGAAGATGAGAATAGGGATGATTCATCAAAAATGTTTAAGAATTATACACCGCTACCAGAGCAACAAAAAAATGATACTCCACAGAGTTCATTTGGCTACTCTAGATATGTTTATTATGGTAAACAATCTGAAGGTAATAGATTTATTAAAAATGATGATTTATAATAATAAGAAATGTTGTAAATTTATTTATAATAAAACTTTTACAAATATTTTTTCAAATTTTATTTTCATCACTCCAAAATTTTTCGACGCGTTGATTAATGTTTTGATTCTCTTCTCTTAGCTCTTTTTGCCATTGTCGCAGTTCTTGTACTTCTGGATCGCGTCGCACCAAATAACCTTTATAAAACGCCTGAATTTTTAATGCAGCTTCTTCTTCCGTCCAAATTAATGATTTTGGAAGAGGAGGACGTGGACTAAGCAAATTTAAAAAAATATTTATTTTATAATATCAAACAAAATAAATTATTACTGCAATTGCAGCCATTCTTTGGCAAAAGGTATTTCATCTAAAGACATTGATTTTCGAATTTCGGCTTCATTTATTTCGACAAATGGATTATTCCTTTATAACATTTATTATTCATCATATTAAATAAAAATATATATATTAAAATTTTACTGATATAAATAAGTAGTTAAAAAATCACAAGCGTTAAATGCAGTTCTTTTTCTCTTTAAAATTTTTAGAATAAAGAAATACAATTTTTAAATTTACTTCAAAGCATTTGTGATTTTTAGCTTCCGACAGCATTTTCTCCAAAGCTGGTAAAAGAGTTGGAAAAACAAAATTTTCAATAAATTGTCTCTCGGAACACTCATTTTTTAGTTTTAAAACTTCTTTCTGATTAGAAAGTGAATTTTTTGGAATAAATTTTTCTAAAGCATATCCAAAACAAGCTGGATGAGAAATTGAAGAATCTATATCCTTCTAAGATAAGATTTTTTTATTTTATAAATTTTAAAGTTTCATTAAGATTACTATAAGATTCTCATCATCTAAATGGATTTTTTCATACGAATAGCCATAAAAAGCAGGACAATGTTTCGAGGGATCAAATTCATTTATTTCTTCTGGTATATCAGATTTTTTTTTTTTCTTTTCAAAATCTTACAAATGATATGTTTAAACATTTTCATGTTATAAGTTAATTCATACCATGACAAATCTCTTCCCATAAGTTTTTTTTCTCGTTGGTTTTCAAAACAGGCATTCTTTTAAGTTTGATAAATAGTAAATTATTAATATATGTAAATATATATGAAATAATTGACGATAAAAATTACCATGGAAACGTCTAAATTTGAATTTTTCGTCTCAACTTAGTAAATTTGGAAGATAAGTTATGATTATCATTTCTATTTTTGAACTAAAATAAGACCTAGTATCTAAATATTTATTTAATATTACAAATTTTGACTTGATATAATTTTTTTTATTTAATAATTTGTCATTTCTTAAATTTGAAAATAGAAATACAGCTAGTTAATTGTCAAGTAAATAATGCATTTATTTTATAATTTTTATGACAATAGAAAAAAGCCTCAAAAATAATCATAAAAAATTCATAGCTAAATTTTAACATTTATGGTATATATCTAATAAGAGGAAAAGTTAAGAATTTGCAAGAAAAAATTATCATTTATTTGAATTCATAAATAATTTGAAATAAATAACAAAAAATCAAGGAATTGACCACAAAGCTAATTTTCAGCGGTCTTTTGGTTCAAATAAGTCATCTTGTCAAAATTATATTAATTTTAATTCATAATGCCAAATACGTCAGGCAAAGAATTTGATCGACGATATAATAATAGACGTAAATCAAATGAAGACGATTATTGTAAGATGTCTATCTTCGATTTTAATATTATTAATATATTTTTTATTTTAGATTCGAATGTTCATTTTCAATACCAGGATGGCTTTAATCAAATGTACAGAAATTCAAGTCGCGATAAAAAAAGTATTTCCTCATTTCAGTCTTCTTCATCTGATGTAAAAAAAAAATTAAATCTGTTAAGAAAATAAATTAATAAGTTTTAAAATGTTTAGATGAAACAACCACTTAGATCATATGGCGATTGGTCAGAGTTTTTGAGCTCAAATGGCAAAATTTACTTTTATAATCGAAAAACTGAAAGAGCGCAATGGGACAAACCTGATGAATGGGATTGGTTAATGATGCAAGAGTAAAATTTTTAATTTAAATCAATAAAGTAGTCAATTAGATTGTTTTCTTTTAAGAGATAAGACATCTAAAGCCTATTATCAACAATCAAGCAAAGATAATAGAAGTACAAATCGATTTCGTAATAAATACGAAAACAGTGAAATATTTGATTCAAATGCAAAATCACAAAGGTATAATTATGATAAATATCATCGAGGTATACCAATTTTTTTTAAAAAAATTATCTCTTATATAAACTAAAATTTAAGATTACTCAAACGATTACATTAACTCCAATCAATCGAATACATTCCGTCAAAATTACAATATTAACGATAGATGTTCAAATCAAAATGTATCAATGTTGAGCTTTCCTCAGTCTAATTCTATTCAAATGAACGACTACTACGATTCGTCCCAAAATTATCCTTTGAATGTCTCATCATCATCATCAGCATCCAATTCTGACTATTATCCAAAGAACAATCAAATGTATCGAAATAATAATTATCATAATAGTAAAGATTGGTCTCAAATGTCGAAAATGCAGTACATCCCAAACGGAACCAACAATATCAATAGTCCCAATAACACTAAAAATTCCCCCAGATATCCGAATCAATATGATGATTCAAGTGAGTTTATATTTTATAATTAGATATATTTAATATTCATTAATGATTAATTCAAATCTTTTAAAAAATAATCATTTTCCTAACAAAATAATTTTTTTTTAAATCAGACATGAACAAGCCATATAGTTATCAACAACATAGACATCATATGACGAGATATGACAATTTTAGTGAAAACCCTGTGAATAACCAAAAATGTAACTTTAATCAATCAAATAACAGCTCTTATCAAAATCCTGATTATAACAACTTTAACAACAATATCAATCATAATATTAATAATACTGCTACTACTTTTACTCCCACAGCAGCAACAACAACAACAACCACTGCTACTACTACTACTACTAATAATAATAATAATTTTCAAAGCTCAAATTTAAACAAATCAAACAATAATTTTAATAAAGATCAAAAATTTGTTTCAGTAGTTAATCAACAGCCATCTATTCAAAATGGTTCCCAAAATCAGTCAAGATGCAGAGCAAACAGTGGAAATACAGGGCTTTCCCCTACCAATAAAAAATTCAAACGATCTGATGATTATACTCAATCGCGTAATGCAGATGAAGAATCATGGGATCAGAAAATGGAAGAGAAACCCGACACAGAAAGTCATGAAAAAGAACAAAATCAGAAAAAACCAGAAAATCAATCTTATAATGGCATTGAAAAGATAAGTGAAGTAAAAGAAGAAAATAAAATAAGAGAGAAAATTGAGGAAAAATCTGAAAAACATATTAAAACTGAAGCTGAGGAAAGTAAAGAGAACCAAATGGAACATAAGCATACTGATCCAGTTCTTACTTCAACTGTCGATGATATAAACAAATACTACAGATCAGAACTTGTTGATAGATTAACTAATTGTCTTGGAGTTGTAGAGGTTGTTTTTTGATAAAGTTTTATTTAAACTTTTGTTAAATTATTTTTTTAGAATTTAGCATGGGTCAACCAGTCTTATTCGAAGCATTTTTATTATTCAAAATTAAGCGTTGACATAAAAAAATACCGATCAATTGTACGTGTTAAAGAAATTAAAAAAACTCAATTAGAACAACGGTTATTATTTTTACAGAATCAAATGAGAGAAATAGAAGAGTTGTTGGGCTGAACTGTATAAATAAATTATCAATAGTTCTGACATCAAATGTTGTAAAATATTCTCATTTGCAAATTAAGTGATCGACCTAATTCGTTATGTTTAATTAAAATTTAAATTGTTCAGTTTCGTTAAATAGAACTAATTTTATTGTATCATTTTAAAATTAATTTTTTATTTATAACTTCTTAATGATTCAGAAATAAATTTTGTTGAAGAAAAAGCTTTCACTAAAAATTCATTAGACTAAAGAAAATTTTTATACTTTTTTTTAATACTGAAATTTTGTGTAAATCTTAAATAATAAAACTGAAATTAGTTTAAAAGTATTTTGATATTTTCTTGAATTTCACAATTTATTTAACAATATTTCGGCTAAATTGCAGAATATTGTTTTTTATATTAAGCCTTTTACAAAATTAACCATTCATGTATTAATTTTTCATACATTTTATTAATCGATACAAAATTTAAAATTTAATTTTAGAAATTTTATTAAACTAATTAAAAAAATGTCCTCACGAAAACAAAAAATCGATTTGGGCGAAGAAACTCGAGAACGAAGCAAAAAAACAAGGTTATTTCAAACAAATTCTTTAAATTAGATATGTAAATTTAAGTTAAATCATCTTTAGATTTGATGTTGTTGAACCAAATGGCATAATGGATCGTAACCAAGAAAAAAAAAGTACACTTCCACCTGAAATACTTGCAAAGCTTCCTAAATCAAACACACAGACACAAATTAATCCTTATAATGGCCAACAATATTCTATAAAATATTATGATATTCTAAAAAAGCGTATGCAGCTGCCCGTATGGGAATATAAACAGGCGTTTATGACAACTTTGACCAATAATCAAGTAACAGTTCTTGTTGGTGAAACAGGTTCTGGTAAAACTACTCAAATACCACAATGTTGTGTTGAATGGGTAAAAGAATATAGTACACAAAAAAAAAAAGGAGTTGCCTGTACTCAGCCTAGAAGAGTGGCTGCAATGAGTGTAGCAGCTCGTGTAGCCGACGAAATGGACGTAGTCCTAGGTCAAGAAGTAGGCTATTCTATTCGTTTTGAAGATTGCTCATCATCGAGAACAATTCTTAAATACTTAACAGATGGTATGTTATTAAGAGAAGCAATGTCCGATCCACTTCTTGAAAACTATTCTTGTCTAATTCTTGACGAAGCTCATGAAAGAACTCTGGCAACAGACATTTTAATGGGTCTATTGAAGGAAATAGCAAAACAGCGATCTGATTTAAAAATAATAATTATGAGTGCTACTTTAGATGCAGGTAAATTTCAAGATTATTTTGATGGTGCTCCATTGCTATCAATACCTGGACGAACTTTTCCCGTCGAGATATTCTACACCCCGGAGCCTGAAAAAGACTACCTCGAAGCTGCAATTAGAACAGTGGTTCAAATTCACATGTGTGAAGAAACAGAAGGAGACATCCTTTTATTTTTGACAGGCCAGGAAGAGATAGATGAAGCTTGTAAAAAGATTCAAAAAGAAATCGATAATTTAGGTCAAGAAGTTGGAGAAGTTAAATGCATTCCATTATATTCAACATTGCCTCCAAATCTACAACAAAAAATTTTTGAACCAGCGCCGCCAAGAAGACCAAATGGTGCAATTGGCCGTAAAGTTGTGGTATCTACAAACATTGCTGAGACATCTTTGACAATTGATGGAGTAGTTTTTGTAATTGATCCTGGTTTCTCAAAACAAAAAGTATACAACCCAAGAATTAGAGTTGAATCTCTTCTCGTCACTGCTATTTCCAAAGCTAGTGCCCAACAGCGAGCAGGTAGAGCTGGTCGTACAAAACCTGGAAAATGTTTCAGATTATATACTGAGAAAGCATTTCAAACCGAAATGCAAGAAAATACGTATCCAGAAATACTTCGATCTAATTTAGGTTCTGTGGTTTTACAACTAAAGAAGCTTGGAATCGATGATCTAGTTCATTTTGATTTTATGGATCCTCCTGCTCCAGAAACTTTAATGAGAGCACTAGAATTACTTAATTATCTAGCTGCACTTGATGATGAAGGAGATCTTACTGATCTTGGAGGAATGATGGCTGAATTTCCGCTTGATCCTCAATTGGCTAAAATGGTGATTGCTAGTTGTGATTTTAATTGTTCAAATGAAATTTTAAGTATTACATCTATGTTATCAGGTAGCTAACTTTTAATTTATTAGTAATCAAAAAAATACTTTATTGAATATAATAATATTTGATAAAATGAAAAATCAACGTTGTTAAAATTTTTTTCAACTGTTCTTTAAATTTATATGAATTAATTGAAAACGAACCGAGGAAATTGTCAAATTTTTAATTTTAAGTGCCGCAAATATTTGTTAGACCGCCTGAAGCTAAAAAAGCAGCTGACGAAGCAAAAATGAGCTTCGCTCATATTGATGGAGATCATTTGACAATGCTAAATGTTTATCATGCTTTTAAACAAAGTATGACCTAATCTAATAAATTTTTAATATTTAAAAAAATTTAAATTATTTTCAAGATCATGAAGATCCAACCTGGTGTTATGATAATTTCATAAATTATAGATCTTTAAAAAGCGCAGATAATGTTCGAACTCAACTAGCAAGAATAATGGAACGATTTAACTTAAAGCGAACAAGCACTGAATTTACTAGTCGTGATTATTATCTTAATATTCGAAAAGCTCTTGTGACCGGATTTTTTATGCAAGTTGCACATCTTGAACGAACTGGACACTATCTTACAGTAAAAGATAACCAAGTTGTTCAACTTCATCCAAGTACATGTTTGGACCATAAACCTGAATGGGTTATTTACAATGAATTTGTGCTTACAACAAAAAATTATATTAGAACAATAACTGATATAAAACCTGAATGGCTTATAAAAATAGCGCCTCAATACTATGAATTGAGTAATTTTCCAAATTGTGAAGCCAAACGTCAATTAGAGCGACTACAAGTTCGCTTAGAGCAAATGAAAAAAAGTGATGAGTAATAAATTATTAAAAGATATTGCAATTACATTGCAATGATAATCTTTCTATTGCATAACTAGTAATCAGATGTCTTATAAATATTTGAAAATGACTAATATGTACACATAAATAATTGATTTAAATAAATGTTTAAATCATTAATTTTTTTATTTTTTTTTCAACGATTTCTAGGAATTTAGTTATTGATTAACTGTTGGATTTTAAATAAGCTTTTTTGAATCATTTATCAATTAAATTGAAAAAAAAACCTAAATCTAGATAAGTAATATAGAAATAAAATTTTGGTAAAAATTTGGAAAATAGCTTATTTAAGAAAAAAATTTTTTTGTTAAAATAACTATTGATTATTTTGTTAACAATTTCAAATCGTTAGTTAAATGAACTATAGTTTTTATATGTCATTGCGAATATTTAAATATGCTTCAATATAGAAATTTTATTTTTTTGACTAAAAAATTCGAAAAATTTATGTTATCTTTTTTTTTTAATTTTTATAATATTTTGATGATTTAAAAATAATCTCTAAAAATTTAGCTATTTTAATATTAGAATGTGAATCCAGCACTTTCATAAACTTTGACAATTTTTTCGATAGCATTTACGTAGGCAGCAGTTCTAATATCAAGGCCTAAGTTGTATTTCATAGCTGTTTTCATAATTGCTTTAGCAGATCTTTCCATCGAATATTCTAAGCCTGAATGAACTATATCTTTTTCAGAGGCACCCTTAGAATAAAATATATTAACTGATATAAAAAATTAAAGTAATTATTACAGCCATTCTTTTCAAAAATTCTGGACTTGGTTCAATTGCTAATTTGCCACCAAATTGTTTCACAAGTGAATCCTGAACACTTCCTAATAAATGATAGTTTGTATCTTTTTGATATTTGAATGTTAAACGACCGTAGCTGACATGATTCAAATTTTTTAACCACTCAAAATATGAGACAGTTACTCCACCTGCATTTATATATAAATCGGGAATAATCAAAACATTTTTTTTCTTTAGAATTTCATCAGCTTCTGGTGTAACAGGACCATTAGCACCTTCAGCAATTACCTTAGCTTGAATTCTTTCTGCATTGTGTTTAGTTATCTGTTTTTCACTAGCAGCTGGAACTAAAATATCACACTTTTCAGTGAGTAGATCGTTAATATTTTCTTTAGCATATGGTTCAGCCCCTGGAAATCCTTTAATTGTTCCGTTCTCAATCTTATAATCTTCGAGCGCTTTAGGATCAATTCCATTAGGATTAACAATTGCACAATCCCATTCCAAAACACCAACACATTTTGCTCCGTGTCTTGTCAAATATCTCATTGAATGAAGACCTACATTACCAAAACCTTGCACAATGTAGGTTTTATTTTGAAGTCCTGGCAAAAGACCAACTTGTGACATAAATGATGCTTCGTTGACAAAATTGTCAATGCCGTGATAAATACCACGACCAGTTGCTGAAGTTCTCCCATGAATACCTCCTTGTAAAATTGGTTTACCTGTGACACATGCAAAAGCATTAATGTTTGAAAATCCTAAAGTATTTGCATAGGTATCTGCAATCCATGCCATTTCTCTTTCACCAGTACCCATATCTGGAGCAGGAACATCGATTCCAGGACCAATGAAACCTTTTTTTGATAGCTCAACAGCAAAACGGCGAGTAATTCGTTCTAGTTCAGCTTCGGAATACTCTTTTGGATTAATTTTCACTCCAGCTTTTCCACCACCAAAAGGGACATCAACACATGCACATTTATAGGTCATCAAAGCAGACAGCGCTTTTACCTCATCAATGCATACATCCCTTGAGTAACGAATTCCACCTTTGCATGGTGCCCGATGCTGAGAATGCTGGGCTCTCCAAGCTTCAATAATTTCGAACTCGCCATTATCTCTTTTAACCGGAAAGGTCATCTCAAGAACATGGTTACATGGCTTTATAACTTTCAAAATTCCTTTTATCTTATTACGTTTCACATCAGGTGATTCGCGAGATTTCATTTCTTCAACCATTTTGTCTTCAACTATTGATGCAGCTCTATCGTAAAACATTTCAACCATTTTGTAGAAATTTACATCATCGCCTGATTCAGCAGCTGAAGTGCTGTATGAAGCATTCAGAATAGCTGATTGTCCCCTAAACAACGAAGACTTTAGGGCATTCGAGTTTAAAAAAGTTGATCTAATAGCCTGATTAAGCATCTTAAAAAAGCTAAAATTTTATAAAAATAAAAAAAATCATCGTTTTATTTAGTAACTATAAAAGTATCTAGATTTTGTGCTTTATATTTAAAACATGCTTGCTTTTAAATACAAAGCTTTAATTAAAAACGCTAAAAAATATATTGAAAGCAAGGTAATTTCATAAATTTATGGAGGGCTTAAGTGTACACCTTGAGTGAACTATTTAATTTACGTTAAATTTGTGAGGTATGTATTCAATTCTAACACGCTAATGCTTTAGCAATTCCATACTCAAGAAAAAAAATGAATAATGAGAAAAATATATATATAAAAATAAAGACAGATTTTCAGCGGATATAGACAGAAAATGAAATTTATTTCAGCTCGAGCTATATTAATTTAAAAGGGGTGTATATATTAACTGATGCTATATCTTCTAAATAATTTTATTAGTAAGTAGATATCTCATAGTAATGCTAAACGTCATCAATATTTAATTTTCAAACATTAGGTTAAACAAATTTGTATGTATATAACTTTAAAATTATATTTTATGTTTATTATTACATTTGAGGGCGTTGTCTTAAAATTGGGTGTGTTTTATTTGATATTATTTTCAAAATTTAAGTAAATGTTGAAATAAAAATTTTAAAAAATCTGTCATTTCAAAATAATATTTATAGCCTTTAAATATTAGATAAGAAATAATTTTTAAAGGCTTAGACAAGTCCAAGACAAGGGCGAAACTAAAATTTATTGATTGAAATTTAATGCAGTATATCTTATAAATTGTTTCATTAGATATTGATAAAAGTAATTTTTATTAAGTTTTATTTAAAATTTATCCCTATCAAATTATTCGAAATTGATCTTAAATGAAACAAAATAAATAAAGTCAAATAATTAACGGTATTTTTTTAAAAAGAATGATAAAAAAATTAATATATAATGTGGTGTCTTTAAAATTATTTTATTCAATTTTTGCTTTAAAAATATCAAAAATGGTACGGTATTTGAAAAGTGCTATTTAATGTTCTTTTTAAAGATACGAATGAAACGTTATCAACGAAATATTTTGAAATTTAGAAAGAAAAATTTGAATTTTTTTAATCTTTTATGAAAAATTTAAAAATTTGCTTTAGAAAATAATTCAATTCATATCATCGGTCAAATTATATCATATATCTAAGTATAAATCATAGTTCAATTTTTCTATCGCCGCTTAAAATTTACTTACAATGAATAAATTATTTTTTCAGACAAATTTTATATCATTATAACAAAAAATAAAAAATATAAAATATTCATATCATAAAATTAATTTTATAGCTTTATATTTAGTGATTTAGCATTAAGAATGTCAAAAGTTACAATATGAGTGTGGAAAAATTTACCAGTGCAGTTAACTATCTATCAAATTTAAATACTTTTTTTAATTTAAATTCTAACCAGAAAACAAAGAAAACCCCAAAAGACTCAGTTTCTCTAATTAATGATGAATATTGTTATAACTGCAATGAAGGTGGCAACTTGATAAATTGTGACAGATGTCCTGCTTCCTTTCATCTTCTATGTCATAACCCTCCACTTGACATAGACCAAATTCCCAAAGGAGAATTTTTATGTAATAAATGCAAAAACAATTCTAAAATCGGAATTAACCAGCCTGAAAACAAAACAAGCACTGTTCATTTTGAAAAGTATGAAACAGATACTGCGTTAGATACATTATGTAGAATGGCAAAATCTCTCAATCCAAAAGAAATGAATCTTTCAAATGAAATGAATCTTCATTGTGAATTTAGTATTCCAGGCCTATCACGTATTAAATGGTTCGCCAATGAATATAAATTAAAAGCTTTAGAATATCAAAATAAAACTTCAAATAGCTGTAACAACCGTCGAATGTGTCAAATATGCTCCAAGTTTGAATGGAGTAAAAAAATGGTCAAATGTGATTATTGTGATGCAATCTATCACCAAGATTGTCTTTTTTTGTTGATTAATGAAATTCCAAATAAAGACAAGATATGGATGTGTCCTTTACATTGTGAACATTTACTTTCCTCGAAATTTTTAAAAAGTGACAAGCTAAGTGATCGAATAAAGCTATGGAATGATTTTGAATTGCGTTTTAAAAACCAGAATAATATTGAATATGAATTTATTAAACAATGTAATTCTAAATCAAATAATAATGAAGTAATAAAGCCCATTTTGGATATAAAAATCCCAAGAATGATAAAAAATTTATACAATAAAAGCTGTCAAAAACAAATCGCATCAAGTTGTTTTACTGACATTTTATACGCTGCAGAAGCATTGAATTTATTGTCAAACAAAACTAAAGAAATAAAGATTAAAATCTCCAGTTTGAGTCGCCAAGATTTAATTAAACCAAAAGCTCTGTTAAAATATATTCATGAAGATCATGATTTATTTGAATATCCGATACCATTAGTTAAAAACTGTACTAGTTTTGGGAAATCATCAAAAAATGATGTATGCTTGGCAAATGATATTATTCAGTGCAAGCATTTATCCGATAAACATGCTACTATTTTTTATGATTTTTGTACAAATAAGTTCGAGATTTTAAATTACAGTGAACACGGAACTAGAGTCGATTATGTAAACTTAGGTTTTGAACTTGATCAATTTGAAAAACAGCCTTTTGAAGATGATTACACAGCTTTTGAAGGTTCGATAGAGTTAAAACATGGAAGTTTAATACAGTTGGGTTGTTTTAAATTTTTATTCGTTATAATTGATTATGACTACAGTTACAAATTAAATCAAAAAGATGAAGCTTACTATAAATTAAGACAAGAAAAAAGAAGAAAACTTAACACAAAAAATGCTACTAAAAAATTAGTCAAAACCAATATATTAAAAAAGCTTGAACAGATAAAAAAAATGAATGAATGGAAATCAGTTATTGATCAAGAAACAACAGACTTGCAAAAATTCATCAATAATTCAAACAAAAAAAATTTAATTATTTAAATTCTTTATATAGATAGACATGTTCCTTAAATATTTCTAGTCATACTTAATTTTTTCAAAAAAAAGTTATTAACTCAATATGTTTTAATTTCTTAAATCTTGTTTTACTTGGTCCGTCAATTCTTTGGTTTAAAAATATTAGATATATTGTTTTGTATATCATATTCAATAAAAGATTTGTATGAATATTAAAATTTTTTTGAAAATTCAATTGAATAAAAAATATATATACTTTATATTTACATGATAAAATAAACTTTGATTATAGTTCAGACTTAGAATGTATTAACCGAATTTTGCTCTTTAAATTATAAAAATACTATTTTTCGATGGTTTAAATTTAAAAATCAATTAAATAATTAAATTACATAATTGATAAATTAATTTTTATTTTATTACTAATTAATTATTTTAATTAAACTTGGAAAAATTGACAAAATGAAGTTTATTATCAATTTAAAGTGATCATAGTCAGAAATTATTTTAAAAAAAATGGGTTTTTAAATATTTTCAGACTAAGAAAATTACATTTTAAGAGTAATCGTTCAATTTAAATTTAATTTTTTATGTCTTATAATTTCTGCAAAAATTTTACGGATGCATAATTATACCAATACTTGGCTATGGCTTAACATACCTTGCTTCACATTAAAATTTTTATCTGCATTAAATTTTTTAATTAAAATGAATCTAAGATATTTTAAAAAAATTTTGAGGATGTTCATTTTAATTAGATCATAAACTTCAATATGAACTTCAAAAAATTATAAATCGTAACATCATCTTGAATGATACTTTTATAAATATATTTATTAATAAAATATTATAGTATTTTTAACCTTAAAATTATTATCTAACAACTATTGATTATTTATCGAGTTTAAGAGTAATTTTTTTAGTTTTTGAATAAAAAAAAATGAAAATAAAATATTTCATAAAAATTTATTAAACGAAAATAATTTAATGTAACACGTAAGTGGTGATCGAATAAATAAACAATTTAAAGACTTTTAACCTCAACCAAATCACTTTTTAAAGAA
The DNA here is from genome assembly GCA_016802295.1 of Brachionus rotundiformis. Lineage (NCBI taxonomy): Eukaryota > Metazoa > Rotifera > Eurotatoria > Ploima > Brachionidae > Brachionus > Brachionus rotundiformis. Next base: position 190,823 of record JAESIW010000193.1, read on the forward strand.
AAGACTAGAATCAAGCTATTAAAACTAAATGCGATACTTTCATTTTTATCCTAAAAAGGTTTACAAATTTGGAAATTTTGAGATGCAAACCATTTATACCTTAAAAAATTTTCGTCAAAGTTTATAAAATCAAAAATATTTTCTTTTTTGGAAATATTTGACAAAATTAGGGTTAAAATAAGACTTTATGTAGAATATGTTTTAAATAATAGAAAAAATATTATTAAAATGTTATTTGTTAACAAGAACATTGACTATCTGAAGTTTTTACTTCATTTTGTGCAGGTTTTGGTAAAGGTTGCTTTGGTTGAACTCCAGTTTCAGCAGCATTCAAATCCAAGCTTAACAAATAAATTGATTAAAAAAAATACAATGATTAATTTAAAATAAGAACCTTCCGTCAAGAATATTTTGATAAATTTTTTTAGCTGTTTCCAGGAATGCTTCTTCGACATTTTGACCGCTTTAAAGAGAATTAAAATAAAGAAGAACTTTTAAAAACGTTTTTTAATACGTTTTTGCACTAGTTTCCAAAAAAAGCAGCCCGTTTTCATCAGCAAATTGTTTTGCCTCTTCGTATGAGACATCTCGTTGGGCCTCTAAATCTCCTTTATTACCAATTAGATAAATCACAGTGTTAGGATGTGTAAGACTTCGTGCATCAGTTAGCCAAGAGCTTAAATGATTATAAGTACTTCTTCTTGTAATATCGTAAACCATGAGAGCACCAGCTGCTCCTCTGTAATAACTTCTAGTTACTGCTCGGAATCGTTCTTGTCCTGCTGTGTCCCATATTTGAAGCTTGATTTTTTGACCAGATACTTCGATTATTCTAGTTCCAAATTCAACTCCAATCGTGTGTGGACAATCTGCCATAAATTTTTTTTCAGTAAATTGATGCAATAAACAAGATTTTCCTACACCCATATCACCAATAATTATATATTTGAAAATATATGTGTAATTATATGGTCCATTGTTATTAGGATTCGACATATTTGAACTTATTCGGCAAAAAAACAAGCAATAAACAAACAAAATCTTATCGACTTAAACGAGTTTTTTCGCTTTTTGAATTTCAATAATTGAAAAAAAATTAATCTCAATCTAAATTAAAAAATTCTTATCTGTTCATTTTACGGTATTTTAAATGATTTGTCTAGACTAAATACATTTCGATATACGCTAATTAATAGATTTGACACATTAAAAACTACGTGAAATTAGCCGCTAAAGCTGAGTTGTATAAAAAACATTTCAAAAAGGAAAAAAATATTCAAAAATGATGAAAATTCAATTAGTGTGTAATCTAATATAAATACTAATTGTTGATGACTGAAAGAACGGAGTTCAATTTTGTTGGCTTGATAATTAAAAGTTCAACTAATTTCCTAATAACTAATGTAAATTCACATTCATTTAACATAAAACTCATGATAAATATTATGATTAAATTGCATTATATTATGACTATTATGCGAATTAAATAAAAATAAAGTTTATGACTAAATTTGTGCACATAGTTAGATTAAATCCGAAATTTAGCGTTTTAAGGTTTTCTGAATGTAGAAACTATATGTAATGATTAAATTATGCCATCGTCATCTGAAAAATCTTAAAATAAAACCAATTGTTAAAATTATTCTAAAATTATTTTTTTAGAAATATATCATTTGAATATAGTTGTAGGGAGGATATTTTTTAAATGGTTAAATTGCACCCTTTCTCCAGTTAACTTTCAAATAAATAAATTTTACTTCATAATTTGTCATTTAAACAGTTTGAAAAAAAAATCAAATTTTACTTAACAAAAGGTTTCTATTTTAAAGCAAACATTTTAGTATTTTAGGAAAATATATCACTATAATATTTTTATTTATTTATTTATTTCAAAATTAACTTTATTTTATTAGAATTATTCTAAGACAATTCTAAAATATTATTAATTTTAATTAATTTTCTTTATTCATTTTTTATCACAGCTGACCTAATGTTAAAATTAAAAAGTATTCTTTGAATTCAAATGATTATAAAAATTATATCTTAAATTATTTAATCAGAATTTAAAATTTAAAAGTCAATATATTTTACTTGTCTAAAAAATAATAAATTCATCTTTGATGTGTTTTATTTTAAAGAAGAAAATAATTTTAATATTTTAATTTTTAAATTCCAATCTCATAAAAACCCAATATAAAAGAATGATATAAAATCACTTTGCAGTTTTCGAAGAAATAATGAGAAAAACTAAAAATCAAATATTTAAAATATCTGTTATCGTTTTATTACTTTACTCTTTTTATTCAATTTTTTATTCAAAGAGAAAAGTTCTTTTTAATAAAAACTTGAAAAATGAAGTGCCAAATGATGAAGCAGATAACTTTCGCTTTTTAAACGGAAATGCTAGAGTAAAATTTAATTTTAATGATGTTGAATAATATAAAGATATAATTCAAAGGATTTTAAACAAAATAATAATATCATAAATAATAAAAAAGATAATGATAATAATGGAATTGAAATAAAAAAAAAATGGGAAGATAATTTCAAAAATATTGTCAATCTTGGAAAAAAAAACGAAAAAAAAGACTGGCATAACTATAATCAGATAGCGCTCGAACTTCAAAGAGTTGGTCCTGGTGAACAAGGAGTAGGATTTGTTCTTGATTCCAAAGACGCCCGATCAAATTTAAAACAAACACTTTATTCTCAAAATGGTTTTAATGCATTAGTGAGCGATAAAATTTCATTGGAAAGGTCTTTAACTGATATTCGACATACAGAGTAAATTAAGCTTAATTAAATTAAAAAATGACTAAAACTTTACCTTCTAAGGTGTAAAAAAAAACTATACTTATCCAAATTACCAAAAGTAAGTGTTATTATTCCGTTTCATGACGAGCATTTCTCTGTTTTGTTACGAACAATCTACAGTATCATTAGGCGCACCCCAGTTGAACTTCTAGAAGAAATTATTTTGGTTGATGATTTCAGTAAAAAAGGTATACAATAATTGAATGATGTAAATTATCTATATCATTACAATGTTTAAAGATTTTTTAAAGAAAAAACTTGATGATTACATATCAGAAAATTTTAATAATCTTGTAAAAATCATTCGTTTAACCAAACGAGAAGGATTGATCAGAACAAGAATGGCTGGCGCACGTCTTGCTAAAGCTGAAATTTTGGTATTCTTTGATTCCCACATTGAATGTAACATAAATTGGCTTCCACCATTAATTGAACCTATTGCTCTTAATTATACAACTGTTGTTTGCCCTTTAATTGACGTAATTAATGAAGAAAACTTTGCTTATACTGCTCAGGACAATGGCGCTAGAGGAGTGTTTGATTGGGACTTGTTATACAAGCGAATTCCACTAATAGATGAGTATAAGCGAAATCCAACAGAGCCATTTGAGTAAATTTTTCTTAAATAATAATAATTAATAAATAAGTTTCAATTTCAAGGAGTCCAGTAATGGCAGGTGGATTATTTGCTATAAGTAGAAAATGGTTCTTTACATTTGACGGATATGATGAGGGGCTTGATGTGTGGGGAGGTGAGCAATATGAATTATCATTTAAAGTTTGGCAATGCGGAGGCAGAATAGTCGATGGTAAATTTAATTTTATATTTAAGATTTTAAATATTTTAATGAATTTTTAGCTCCTTGTTCCAGAGTTGGTCATATATATAGAAAATTTAATCCATTTGGGGCTTTTGGTGCTGGTGATTATGTTTCAAGGGTAATTTCGAAAGAAAAAATAAATTTTAATTAAATTTTATTTAATTTTTGAAAAAGAATCATAAGAGAGTAGCTGAAACATGGATGGGCGAATATAAAGAATATGTTTACAAACGATTGCCTCATATGAAAAATATTGATACAGGCAACCTGGAAAAACAAAAAGATATTAGGAATTCATTGAAATGTCAATCATTTAAATGGTTTATGGAAAATGTCGCACCTGATATGATAAATTACTATCCTCCAATCATACCCCAACCTTATGCTTATGGAGAAATCAGAAGTGTCGAGACAAATTTTTGCATTGACACAAAATTTAAGTCTTCAAAGAATAATTTTGGTCTTGAAGTTTGTCAGAGTTCGAATAAAGATATTGGAGGCGAACAAAATTTTGAGCTAACATGGCATAAAGATATCAGACCAAAATCTAGAAATGTGTGCTGGGACGTCAGCCGTAGTGAACCTGGCAGCCCGGTTTTGCTTTTTGAATGTCATGGGATGCATGGAAATCAGGAATTTAAATATAATCCGGTAAGTAACGAATAAAAATTTTTGTATTTTTTTGAATTTGTTTTATTTTATAGAAAACTTTACAAATAATTCATTCAATAAGCAGGCTTTGTTTGGATTCAAATAAGGAACGTAAAGAAATATTCATGAATAATTGTGATTCAAAATATAATAGTCAAAAATGGCAATTTGAATCTTTCAATTTGACGATGATAAATAATGATTTTAGATTATAGATTCAAATTATTTTCAAAAAATTATTTTCTATAGATAACGAGTTTTTTATATTATAATTTAATACTAAAAAAAGTTTGCAATCAGTTAAATACAAAATATAAATAAAATCTAGTCTAATATTACAAAACATATCAAAACAAACTATTTTAGTAGATATGTTTTTTAGAAAAATAAAAGATAAATTTTGTTTAATATGAATAAATAATTGAAAAAGCGAATAATATAATATACGAAAAGTAAAAAAGATTTGAATATGTCCTTCAGTATTTTATTAATTGAACCAAATTTTTGGTAAAAAAAGGTCAAAAATGTTGATTTTCATCTAATTAATGATTTTCTTGATGGATTTTCAGTACAAATCAAAAAAATTAATTAATATTATTTTAATAAAAAAATATTTAAAATCTACCGGTTTCAGTTAAAATCTAATCTATTTAAAAAAAATATTTCGTTTTATACAGTCAATTGTTTATGTTTAAAAAGATTGATTATAGTTTCCATTTAATATTAATATAGATTTTATAATAAATATTTGGAATATGGGATTTAATAAAATATAATACAAATTAAAATTCTCACTTTTCTTTCTTAGGAGATTTAACAAATTTTATTATTTTACAGGTTTTCTATAAATTTTATTTATCCTTCTAATTGATATTCTTTTAATTGTCTTGATTGTTAAAATTTTTGGTCTAATTGTAATTGTTTGAGTTGATTTCTCGGCTGAGAATAAATTTAAAGTTTTAGGAACACTTAATTCTCGAAAAGGTGTTTTAAACCGGCAATTTTCATTCAAAGAAGAAAAATCCTCGATAAGATCATCATCAAATTCAAAATTTACACTAGAAAAGCTCGAATTTCTTGTTTCATTTGATTGGATTGAGTCATTATTTGAGAAATTTGTATCTTTTTTGCAATTGTACAATGAATCCAAATCAGTACATAAATTATTCATATCTTTTTTCAATCGGTTTATATGCTTAAGGGCTTCGTCTAAACTTTTGTCTACAGAATTTTGGGATTTTTTCGTTGGTGTACAAAGATGCTTATCTAAAAAAAAAATTCCTTTTTAATTGAGAAACAAAATTAATATCAAGTTATTAGATAAGATTCTTTTAAAACATATTCTTATTAATATTACTAAAATATTCATGAATCAAGATACAAAGTAAAATTGGTTCATTACCTGATAAATCTTCAACATCGACCATTTGGAAAATACTATTTTGAGGCTCAAACAGATCATCATCATTAGAAAAGGTGTCGTTTTTATTATTTGAACAAAAATATGAATCAGCTTGTGAATTGTTTTTTGTGATACGATTACAATTGTTATAAGTTGGTTTATTATCATTAATAATGTTTTTTTTCAGAGAGCCTAAATTTTTTCTTCGAGCGGAAAAATATAAATCAGTCGCTAAGTTAATATTTTTATCAGTCTTGTTGTACTCTTTCGAAGAGTAAAAGCTTTCTATTGAATTAGAAGTATTAAATGATTTAAAATAAGGTTCTCCAGAAGATGAATTATTTTTTTTATCTAACTGAAAACGACTCAAAAGCTTCTTATATTTAGAATCTTGACTTAAAAATTTCTTCAAATTGAAGCCGAAGCCTTCGCAAAATTTTATTTTTACATTAAGACTGTTCCTACTGACCCGTTTTTTTTTCGATGCCTTTTTACGCATAAATACTGAATTTTTGCAGCATATTGGAAGTGATTTACTTGGATTATTGGCTAACGATAAATCTTTGTCATAACTTTTAATTTGATTATTATTATTATTATTGTTATTATTATAATTTAAAGTATTTTTAAATGATTGTGAGTTATAGTAATTCAAATTGAACATTGATGCCCTAAACCATCGATATACTAAACAGCATCCTATTCCAATTCCAAAGCCTATCAGACAATAAATTGCTTCGTTGCGACGAACTGAAATAATTTTTTAAAATATCTTTAAATTTTATAGAAAAATGGCACTTACATTTAAAGACAAAAAATTGCTTTGCACAGATTGATGGAAAAGATATTACAATATGATATAATCGATCTTCATGTCTTAACATAATGTTTATCTATTAGATAGAATTAGAAAATTTTTTTATTACAAAGGATTTTGGTTTTTAAATGAATTGGTTTGCTTAAGGAGAAATGTTTTTTTCAAAATAGCGTTGTTTTCATTACATAAATGAAAGAGGAATATAATTTGCACCAATTGGTAGGATTAATCTAAAAAGAATTTAAACGCTTATTTTTTCCATGCATAATTTCCTTTGATTGATAAAAGATAATAATGCTTAACTTACTATTAATATATATGTAAATTCCATTTGATTATTTTGAAATAAGCAAATATTTGCAAAAAAATAACAAAAAATCTACAAAAAGAAGAAAACTTTGTATTATAACTATCTTGAATTATTAGATATTTTATTAAAAAATCAATACATTTCTAAAAAATCCCTCCATTGAATTATATTGATTTAAACCCTCCTGAGAAAATATTTGGATTAATTATATTAATTTTTATTTTTTTACTGTTTAAATTAATAAAAAATAATAAGATGAACTTAATATTCAATATTTTTATAATATAATGAATAAATTTTAATATTTTTAAATAATTATTATATAATTATTTGTGGAAATGTCAGAAAAGTTCTACGATAACCGAATTTTTACAAGAAATAATTATGATTTACTAAAAGAATTTTTATCTAAAGATGATAAAAATATTGATTATATTATTGAAAGATAAGTTATGATCATACTTAAAATTCGTAGATATTTTAATATTTTATGTAAGACTCAGACAAATTCAATTATTTGTTCAATCATTTTATTGAAGTTTTTTATAATTTTAGAACTAAAGATTCTGAATGAGCTATTTTAAAATAAATGGTCAAATTTCTTAATGTAAATCAATCAGTTAAAATTAATATTAAAATTTTAAAGACTATAATTGATAAACTGTATAGCAAATTTTATTTTAATTGAAAAACTCGAGACATTACTCACGAGATCTATTTTCAGTTTCTTTTCTTGAATTTTTTTTAATTAGAAAAATATGCTTAAAACTTTTATTTATTAGAAAAAAATATCAGTCAAAGGAAGTAAAAACTAAAATAATAAGAATAAATCTAGATTGTTTAAAGATATGTATCCTGATTTCTCTTAAAAAGAGTAAATTAATAAATAAAATTTTTTTACAAAAATAAAATGTATATTTTCGAGGGATAAGATATAGGGTTTAAAAATAAGATTAATTTTTTCAACGGTTCAAATATCTCTTCTACTAATAGCTAAATTAAATTGAAAATAATTTTTCAATTGATGAAAGAAAATTAAATATTTTTATTAATTGAATAAAAGCTGAGGATAATATTTCAATAAGCTGACCATGCTTGTATGATAAGATGTTGTAGTTCGCACTATTTTGAAACGTTCTGCACGCTCAAAATTCGACTTTACCATTTCATAATATTCGCCATCAGACAATACCAAAGATTTTAATTTCGAACACTTTAACCTTGAAAATAAACTCTTTAAATTGAAATTATTAAAAATTTATTCTTTAAGTTATTTTTGAATTAATTTTTAATGCTAGTTGATATTCTGAAAAAAAATATACTATTTACCTAACATGGTCAATAAATTTTCGACTATTTTCATTAAAACGTATAGTCTCAGGATCCCATTGTATTTCCAATCGTTCTAAATTTGAACAATTTATTGCAAACGATTCGATTATTTGATCGACATGAATTCGCGTAGCAATTTTTTTAAACCATCCGAGAGGTGTTCCCATTACCACGATTCTAATATAACAATTATTTTTAGCTTATAATTAACCAAGATAAAAGTTCAAAAAAAAATTTTGTTAAATTAAAATCAATATTTAGATTTTTTGAATTTGAATAAGAAATAATGATTGTCTACCTTATATTTTTCATATGTTTGATAGAACTGATCCAAAATTGCTCGGTAATTTTAACGTTTCCAGTATACATGAAACCTTTCAACTGATTCCCATAAATTTTTAAAAAATCGAAGACTTCTTCTGAGTTTAAATTAACTGTATTGCTAATATCCAAAGCTTCCAATTTTGAAACTTTTTTATTTTTAATCATTGCCAAAAATACCTTCAATTAAAAAATTAGAAAATTAAATAAAAATTCAAATTAAACAGAATCTAACTTGATCAGTGAAACCATCACAGTAAGCAACAGAAAGATACCTTAAATTTGGAGATTCATTTAACATTAAATTTAAGGCTTCTTCTCCAACGTCAGTCGAACTTAAATCTAATTCATCTAAAATTGTATTCTGCCATTCAACTTGAAGAATTGCTGAACTTTCTATGGCAGTATTTTGTAGAAGCAATGATCTTAATTTCTTACATCTATCCAAAAGTGTCTTAAGAGAATATCCTTTATAGCGTGAACAAAAATTCAGTGCTATACATTCTAGGTGAATGCAACCTGATGCAATTGACTCAATGTGATTATCGTCAATGAAGGTGATTCCATAAAGATTAATGACCTTTAAAACGAAAAAAATCAAAATTATTTAGTTTTGTGTTTATAAGGCTTATTGCTGATTTATCTTTTGAAACTTAATTTTAAAATTCTGATAAATTTTAAAGCATTGCTTTTTATTAATTTTATTTAATTGTAGTTTATGTATTTTATCTAATTAATGATAATTTTTAAAATTACTTTTAAATTTGGTGTATATGATTTAATTTTTCCAATGTTAATGGTTTCATATGTTTCATCTGGATCATTGCTTGTTTCAAGTGTTCCTTTAAATATGAATAAAATGAATTAGCTATAATTATTAAATAAGTTATCGATGTTTTGAAATTTTCTATCTAAAGTAATACAATATTTTTTAAAATATTTTCTGCTTAAAATATATTGTCAAAATTGTAACAATATAAGCTTTAACACGACTTGGAGAAATTAGGTTATAATAATAAAAAGCTTTTTGAGGCCTTATGAAAAACATAATGAATAGTACTAAAATATCAATTGTATTCATTCTTTTAATTTATATATAGAGGATTTTAATATGCTTTAATTTTTTCAGCAACCTTTTATCGACACAGATTGTATTTTTTTTTTAAAATTCACAATCACTAATTAATTTTTTGAAATAGCACTTACTAAGTGCATGTTTTTTTTCTTTAAATAAATTAATAAATTGAATATTTTGTCACAAAAAATATATATGTACAAAATATTTGTTAAATTTTTAAAATAAATATTAAAAGAATATAAATAAAGAAATGTATTAATTTTTTCATTCCTAGCTATATCATTTCATGATTCTAATTACAGGAATTTATTTTGATTTATGAAAATTTATTTTCGTTTAAACATTTTCAATTATTCAACTTACCAATTAAATGCAATATTTCAAGAGAAGATAAAAATGAATATATTCTTCTCATAAAACCTTCCAAAAAAATAACCTCTGAGAGACATATTGTCATCATTTTCAAGTTACATGGAAATGCATTTAAGTCATTGAAGTCTTGTAATTGCATGGCAGCACTGAAATCAAGCGTTAAAAATTTTAAGTTGATACATTTGTTCGCTAGTTCATGAAAAAAACTTGAAGTTATAAAATCGATCGGTAATTCAATATATTCTAGATGAGTATTGAAACGGTGACTAATTAGATACATAAAATGATCAAAATTTCGTATCGATATTGAATCTTTGTATTCAGGTCGTAATTTTAAAGCGCGCCATAATTTTGGATTTTGACTTAAATTTCGCCAATGCTTACATACCAGAGCACATTTGGTTATGTCATGATGATTTAAAAATGAAAATATACGAAGCAATAACTTTTCTGGTAATGAATTGATATCTTTCTTAAATTTAAACAAAATTAGTTAGATGTTAACTAGGTAAAATTGGCCATCCAAACAAAATGTTTTAAAAAAGTGTTAAATTATTTCCAATTTGTTTAGATTTCCAATAAAAATTAATTTTTTTACAATTTTTAATTTAATTATATTTTGAGAATTTTGAGTAAATTTATTTAAAGTTGAAGCCATGGTTTTGGATTTAGACTCTTTTCCTAAATTTTTTTCTGAATAATTTTTATTTACATCAGGAAATTCTTGTTCCTTAGTTTTAAATAAAAAATTATCAGTTGATGACTGATCGTTAAATGATGGCATATTTGCTTTGAATCCTTTAATAGTTAGATCGAATTAGAATGATTCTATTAAATTTAACATTATTATTCATTTAAATAACAAAAAGGTAGAATAATCCTATGAAATATAGTCTATATATATTAATGTATCGAATGAGAATATTTTACATGTAATCTTCTTGAATTCTTGATCACCTTAATCCAAAAAATTATGAATTAAATCCGATTTTGGGATTAAGTGATGCTGAGCTTAAAACTTATTATGACTAGAATATTATATAAAAAATATATTAAAAGATTGAATAAACTTACACTAGGATATTTAATTTCAAAAGAGTTGCTAGCAATCTCAGTTTGGTTAAAATCCAACTGATCGTTAGCTTCCTTTCCGAATTCTTCTTGATTTTCTTTAAGAATTTTCAATAATTTTGAGCTAATTTTTGGATTTGAACCGTCAGGAATATCAAAAGATTTTTTTCGCGCTTTAGCGCCTTTTGTATTTGTGTTGATATCTTGATTCTGCATTTGAATCATTGAATTCAATGCTAAACCTGAAAAATCTGCCATTTCTGCGAGATTCTGATAAGTTATTTCGTACAATCTAAAAAGTTTTAATATTTTTTTGCTGATTTATTTAAGAAATTTTTAACGAAAAATGTCATAATAATAATCAAAATTTTAAATTATTAATTTTTTCAATAATAATTAAATTAATCTTATTAAAAAGAAACTGTAATAATCGAGCGAAAAAATTTGAAAGTTATTAAACTAAAATTTTGCTCAAAATGATTATTATTAATTACCGTATAAAAATTAAACATCGATCTTTAAACATGAAATCATGCAAATTAAGGCTAAATTCTAAATGAATTGTTCAAATAACTAGATTCATGAAAAAATAAATTATTTTTCAAATTATAAACAAAATTAGTACCAACGATTTATGTATTAAACTTTTTCTTACTGATTTTAGGTTGAAAAACAGATAATTAATTGATTAGATTAGTAGTTTAGAAATTCAAAGATAAAGAATTAGAAATTATGCAATCTTAAAAATAATTATAAGATTAGTTTCCTTTAAAACGAAGTGATGTAACTTTTACAAAAAGAACGCTTTTTATTAGATTAATATTTAAGACAATTCTAAAATTTTATTTTTATTAAAAAAAAACAAAATTATTAAAAATTTATAATCAGTTAAAAATTCAACAAAACATTAAGATTTTTTTTTGAATTTTGATTTTTTCATTCGGATTGTAAAATTCTAATAAAATCTTCATGATCAATCATGCTAAACCGATTTTCAAACTCTTTGAATTGCCAATAAACATTAATCATCTTTTCCCTTAAAAATGTCAAATAATTTTAAAATATTACTATTTTTTATGTTGTTAATAATTAAGATTAAAAAGAAAAACCACCTTAGATCCAAGTTTGTAAAAAAATTTTTAACAGTATAATTAATTGATTTGTATTCATTTAATTCAAGATCTTTATTAAGTTCAATATTTGAATTCATACTGAGCTGTAAAATTTTGTTTAAAATATATACTGCTTTCGAAAAACGGATTAAATTTTCTTTTGTGCAGTTATTCATACAGCTTTCAAAAAATTGATTTAAAGACTTAACTGTTTCATGACTAAAAGAGTATTGAATGTTCAAAAATGGATCATATTTAATGCTTCTTTCTGATATTGTATTTTGAGATAAATCTATAGTCAATAAACTAAAAACTCTAAATTTATCCCATATTACTTCAATATAGTTTAATTTATCCGATAATTGGTTCGAATCACTCTCTGTATCAAAATGGAATACTGTCATTTCGGAATAGTTTATTATTTCGTAGATTTTTTGCCCAATAATTCGATAATGCTCTAAATTTTTCATCAACAAATTGAATTTTTTGTCAGAACTAAATTTTTTTAATTAAAAGGCGTGATTAAAATGAACAATATAATTACTCCGAAAACTCAATAATTTTTATAAAATTGACAGTTTTTTCAGATATTTTTAAAAAACAGGACACTTTCTGTAAATGAGTTGAATAATTATTCTTATTTGACATTATGATTTTGTTATAAGCTTCAATAGATTCTTTTAATTCTGCAAATCCTTGATTGTAAATTGAACTTTTAAAAGAATCTGTAAAACAAAACAACGCATTGAAAACTCTATAATAATGAGTTTATAAAATTTATGTAAAAATTATTATCTATATTTACTTATTTAGAGACACAATTAATGTCGTAAGTGTCCATGGTGGTTTATGAAGAAGCAAGTCAAGCCTATGAAAAATAATCTTATAAAATTTTCTAAATAATTATTCATGTGTTTTAGGATATTATATTAATGAAAAATATTCTACCAAACATTGTCATAAGCTTTTTTCATTTCATATTCAAAAAACAAACTCAAAATTGTGGTGCTAGAATAAATTAATCTGTCTTCAATTATGTTGACCTTGGAATAAAATTCTAAATTTTCTAAATTATTTGATTAAAAATTACAAAACTAAGCATAAATTGTTCAAAATTTGGATCGTAATTAAACTCTTTCTGTGAAGAAAGAGTATCGATAATCAATGAACTGTTTTTCTTGTCAAATTTATTGTTCATTAAATTTTCTTTAAAGCTTTTAAAATTGAATGCTTGAATTTGACATATTTTTGATTTGTTGAGTAAGTTTACATCATTTGTAATCAAGAAACATTGCTTCTTTGGATCTTGTAAATTTCATGTAAATTTTCTTAATATATGAATAAATTTTCTTACTCTCTTTTGATAATCTTAAAGCAGTATTAAGAATTCTGTCATCATTATTTTTTAAGATGAACCCATTAATTAAAATATTTGCCTAAAATTATTTAACTTAGTCAACAAATAAAATTAATAGCAATTTCAGAGAAACCGAACTTGGTAAATTTGAAAACGAATTGAGCCGAAACATCATTCCATGCAATATTTTAAAATTAGTCATGTTTCTTTTGGCTTTCTTTCGTTTTAAATTTAAGAAGTTCGATTAAATGTGGATTTGTTTGATTGAGTTATTGGGAGATGTGAGTTATTTAAAAAAAAATCTTTAGATATTCAAATTAAGCTTACTTTATCCAAATTTTCGAAATAAAAATTTGACATTTTTGAATCAAGTAGTAAATTAATAAATTTAATAGCTTCCTGTGATCTTTTGTTTATGATAGCATTTTTGTTGCTCGATTCTTTATTTTTTAAATGATCTAACTCCTGAACTACTATCCATGGAATGTAAAATGCAAATTTGGATGAAATTTTTGAATTTAAAAATCTTAATTGTTCTAAGTTTGATATCAAGATATTGGTGTCTATTATAAAAATCGACTCAAAATCAAAATTTTCAACTTTTTGTTTATCTGGTATTTCAATAAATTTTCTATCTATTAGATTTAAATCGTTTCTAAAATTATTAATCTAAAGCAAATTTTTAGTGAAAAATTGAATTATAAAAATTACATCAGAAGCTATTTCAATATCCATTGCATCATCTGGGTTTTCATCATGCTGTATTGAGTCTTCCATGATAACATCTTCGATGACAGAAGTAGTTTGTTTATTTTTAAGATGCATAATTTCTTTTATCCTAATATGCACTTCTTCCATTGTCCAAAGCGACTCGCCTGATTTTGTATTAAAGAAATAATTTCGTTTTCTCGATTGACTATAACATTGCTTCCAATTTCTAAGAAGATTATTAAATTCTTCATCCATATTTTGGTATCCAATAGATTATAATTCTAGAAACAATTTGAAAAATGTAAAATTAACAGTAACAATTAAAAAAAAAACATAATATATTTTTTGCTATTTTTAAAATCGTTTAAATAAAATAATTGAAAATAACTATTAAATATTATCAGTTTATAGAAATGTCAATAAAAAACACCATATTTTTAAGATTCATCATTTTTAATATTAAAAGTGTGAATAATTTTTCAATTTTGTTTATTTTTTATTTTCTTTTATTTAGTTCATCATATTGAATTACTTTTCTAAAGTAATAGTAAATAGTAAATAACAAATTAATTTTTTTTAAATATTCTATATATGTAGGTAAAATTGAGTCTTGATTAAAAGGCCCAAAATGCAAAAATAAGTTTAAAATTTTTCAAATAATATTTATTTTATACTAATTTTGACTTGAAATAGAATTTATAATAAATGACTTTTAAGTTTGACAAAATGAGTTTTTGTTATTTACAGATATAATCATTTACTCAAAAAAACATAATTTTTTTTAAGATTTTATTCAAATCTAGACATAATTTACCAAAAGATTTGGTATTAAATGAGATGAAACCAAAATAGAATAACATCTTACACAAAATTGACATAAAAATGATGTTTAAGAATCATCTGGAGCATCTAAATCTTTGTATTGAATCATTTCTCTTTGGCTAAAAAATCAAGGTATTTATTTATTTATTTATTTTAGAAATATTAAATGAAAAATACCCTCTTCTTTGAAACGAATTTTGTTGAGGTGGTCCTTGAAATTGATTTTTTTTAAAACCAGATTGATAACCTTGATAACTAAATTGTGAATTAAAACCAGATTGATTAAAGTTTTGAGCCACGTCTGAAATACCATATCCACTAGACCAGTTTGTCCTCATTTGTTGGTAACCTGTCATTTGATTCATCATTCCTGGGCTAGTATAGTTAACTGATTGGTTGATTGGATATTGTTGATAAGATTGAGTTTGAATTTGATTTTGACTAGCTGTTTGACTTCCAGATTTGTTTGAAGGATGTTCGGGCAGCTGTGGTCGTTTGGGATCCATTAGATAATTATTAAAATATTCAACTTCTTTTTTGACATCAGTTATTTTTTCCATGTGCTTGTAGAATAAATGCTTGCGTATAAATTCGGGTCCTTTGAAACGCTTTCCTGATAGTGGACACAGCCATCGATCAGGCGCCAATTCTTGAGTATTTGTTTTGATAAATTTTTCAATTTCTTCTTTACGATCCTTTAATCCTAATCTTCGTGCAAGTTCTATATCAATTTTTTCTCGATAATCAACATATGGTTTAAGTTTATTTTCAAAAGTTTTGATATACTCTTCTACATCGTCATATTTCGGCTTATAATTCAAATTAAGTGTTGGTCGCACAAACATTATGCCTAATCGATTTGGCATTGAGTCTTCTTGTTGATATTCAATTGAATTATAAAAATCTATAGAATGTACTACTCTCAGATATAGGATTAATTTATCCAATGCTTTTAGATAATTTTGGTCGATTTCAAAATCTGAACCATTTTTATTGTTAGTTTGATCATCACCCAAAAGTTCACTCTCTTCTGCGTTTGCTTCATCTACAAGATAATCAGTAATGTTTTCAAGTAAAGGATTAGCTCCATAAAAATTGTGATCTAATTCATTATTTTCATGAGAGGGAAGTGCACTAAATCCTGATTCTTCTAATTTTAAATATTCTTCTTGAGTTTTTGTTGCTTCATCTTTATCATTTGGGTCTTCTTTAATTTCTTCTTTTGGCTCAACTTTTGGAGAAAGTTTTTCTTCCTTTTTTTGCCAAATTTTCCATTTTCGGTCCATATTTTGAATAATTTTCATTGCGAGTTTCAAATCGTTTTTTACAACACTTTTCTGATATGTAGCTACTGAAACAGTTGGACGGATTCGAGAAGCAATTTCTCTATTAACAATCGCTCCAGGATTCGAATCTTTCACTTTAATATTCTGTAAATCCCAACATATTTTTTTGACATCAACGTTTGATTCGAAAGTTATCCATCCTCGTCGGTAAAAACCTCTTTCTGGAGCTGGGTCTGATAAAGCTACTCGTTTAAAACCGTCATATTGTTTGCATAGATTTTCTAGATCTTGTTTGCAAACTGATGGCGATAACTTTGGCATGAAAATAGAAGCAGTTTTGTGCAGTTGACTTGAAATTTTAGAAGTGGATTTGCCATTTCGAGATTTTTTCTTACGTGATTTTTTTTCACTCTCAGAATCTGAATCTGTGTATGCTCCAGATTCACTTCCAGTGTCTTCGGCTTTTTTATTTGTTTCAGATCCATTTTCTTCCTCATTTGTTTCAGTTTTATTTTCTTTTTGATCTTCCATGCTAGAAGAATTATCAACACTTGATTGACTATTCTTTTCTGCTGTGG
Source organism: Brachionus rotundiformis (assembly GCA_016802295.1). NCBI lineage: Eukaryota > Metazoa > Rotifera > Eurotatoria > Ploima > Brachionidae > Brachionus > Brachionus rotundiformis. Next base: position 207,678 of record JAESIW010000193.1, read on the forward strand.
TCGTCATATCATCAAGTAGCCGAGAAATATCGTCATCAGTTCCTCCTTCCAATCTGATCACACACGCATCCAAAAATCGTATTATTTCTTTTGATTTACCGATTTCCAAGCTTAAATTTTCAATCCATCCTTTTTCTAAAAGATCCATGAAAATTGTTAAGCGATTAATGACATTCATATTTTGCTCATCACGGCGTTTGTAGTTTTCATCTGGATGATAACGTATCTTAAACCTTAAAAATTATTAAAAAAATGTTTACGATCCGCATAAGACATTTACCATTCTTCTTCTTTATGCTCAAGAAAAAAGTTATTTATTTGAGTCTTTTTAAATTCAATTTTGTATTCATTATATTTTTTAATTGCTTCTTCGTCACTAATGTTATCATCTTGTTGTTGGAGGAATTGTTTGAATGAAAGAACAAGTGGTTGTGTCGCATGATCTGACTCGTTAAGGTGTCTTGGAAATTCAGACTGATGTCCTGAATCAAAATCTTTTCGTCTCTTATGCGGAGGAGGACTGGAGTCATGTCCTGACTGATATTTTTTAGGATATCCACCACTGTTTTGTCCAAAACTTGTTGAACGATTAGAGGCAGGTTTCCACTCTCCTCTATTTCTCTCATCATTCCAGTCACGACGATTTGATTGATAATTAAAATTATTTGACTGATCATCGCGTTCGCGATAAAATTTGTCTCGATTTTTTTTCATCGAGTTGTTAAACGACCCGTTTCCGGATTTATTGTGGGAATATTCTTCATCACTATCGCCCATTTTATTTCCAGTTAAATATTATCTAAATATAGTCTTTAGAATATAATTTATATTCTTTAGAAAAAGAATAAATAAGCAAATAGAAATAAATAATCAAAAAGAAAGATCAACAGAAATCTCTTAAATAAATTTTGCTTTATTATTTTTAAAATTTCTTGTTCATTTTGAAAAACTACACGCTAAATATACTCGTTTATTTTTGAATTTTAACATATTGACATATTTATTGTCTTGATCATAATTATGGTAAAGACATAGATAAAATTTTCATCTATAGTTAAAATGGTCAAGAAAATAAATAATTCAGTGCATTAAACTATTTTTCCACTTTTGTTTTAATTTAAAACGAATGTAAAAGATTTTTTAATAAATTGAGAAGATTTTTTTTTAGATTCTAATTAACTTTTTAAAAATAAAAAAACGATTCCGGTTACATATCATCCGAAAACAAATATACCTTTATATTATTGAAGCTTTAATTATTAATTGAAAAAAATAAAATTAGATCAAAATTTTTTTTTATTTTTAAATTAAAATTTTTTATTATTTTTTAGAAAAGTGCTTTAAAAATAAATAAATAATCCTATTTTTAGTAATTGTTAATCAACTCATTACCAATTTCTATTATTGCTTGATAAACGTATTTCAACTATATCAAAATCAGAATTTATTTCACATAACAATCGATTATTTTCTAAAATTTCAAAAAAAAGAATTTTGTTACAATTTTATATTAAAATTTAGATGAGCCAAGTAACAATCAAAACGAGAAATAATAGGGAATAAGTACAACGGAAGGCTGATTATAGTAGAACAATCATGAAATTAATGAAAATTACAATATGCTTTAAGTAAAATATAAAATAAAAACACATTAATTTTTTTAAATCAGAAAAAAATAAAGCTTTTTTAATATTTACAAATTAAGCACCTGAGTCTTCTTTGCATCACGTTCCTAAAAATATCTTCAAGCTTTTTCATTTAAAGCTTAAGTTTTTTTCTTGCTGGTCCAATAGTAGGACTTTGTTGATTAACTAACGCTTTGAATGCTTCAGCCACTAAATGAGGATAACATTTGGTCATATTCTTCCAACCTTGTGTTTCTATTACATCTGATGCATGTCTAGAATGAAAAAGAAAAATTAATCAATTTTACCTATATTTTTAAAATTATTTTAAATTTATTTCATACGTGTTAATAAAGTCGATTGCTTGTGTTTTTAATTGATTAGCACTGTGCATATCTGCCAATACTAATGTATCAGCAACATTTTCAGTATCTAAATTATTACTCAATGATTCTTCACATAATGCTTTTAGTCTTTCAAGAGCATACTTAAATTTTCTTTAGAAAAATCATAACATTAAATATTAGAATTATTTACTTTATCTGAAGCGGCTAAAAGTAAATCAGCCATTTTTTCAAGTCCATTTGCCTTATCGGTATAAATAAAACGTAAAACTTCTGTCATTACATCTGGATCAACATCTTCAATCATAACTCTATTGCTTTTGCCTTCCAACATTTTATGTTCAAACATGGCTGCAAATACTACACTTCGAGCTTTAAAATTAATTCGTAACAAATATCAATAAAAATAAAAATATTATTTTTTACATGCTAAAATCGCTTTGTGCATTTTGAATTCTTTTTTACCACAAACAAGAACAACATCAGAAAAACTAGAACTTTCAAAAAGACCATTTAAGTCATCAGATAGCCGACATTCAGGTATTTTGAATCGATTAATACATGTCTGACCACTTAAGTTAACACAATCAGTAACAACACTTACTTCGGAATATAGAGTAAGCTTATCATCTGGCAATAAACCATTTGCTTCATCTAATAAGAAGTCTCTGCGGATGAATTTTTTAAAACCCCAATCTTTACCCTGAACAAATTTATATGCCCTTTGGCTTTCCATTGCTTTAGTCTCTTCTCCTTTTGCATTTAAAATTGAAAATTTGAATTTTGCGCGTACTTCATTTTTACAACAAGAGACTAATAAAAGATAAAGAGAGAGATAATCTTTGCTTTCTTCATCAAGACCCTTTGGATTAACTCTAAGACACCATTTTAGTTTATCATTAGCTCCAGCTGAAAAAGTCGAGCTTTTTAATGTTTCACCAACTTCTTCTCGACAAAATGAAAAATTATTTATAGTCCATACATAACTAAATTTTATAACTTTAACTTGTGTATAACACCAATTTTCAGCCATAACAGATTGTGGCATGTTAATTTCATGTAAAAAAACTGGACTTTGAGAACGATTGTTTAGCACGGGCATATTTGAATCGGGTAAAACACTATTTGATAAAGAATTTGCAATCAAACAATTAGTTGTTGTTGATGAAGTAGAAGAGGATAGATTCGAAGTACTAGACATGGAAGATGAGGATGATGCTTGATTATTGCTAAAATTGTTCGAATTTATTAAGCTTGAATTAAAACCATTCACCTCACTCATTTTTCGGGCGATATTTTACTGAATTAATCCTTTTCTTTATTTAAATTTTAGATATTATTTATTGGAATTATTATATTGGTTTAGCTTTAAAATGTTGAAAAATTTTCAATAAAAGTTGCTTAAAAGAGAGCTCTATAAATAATTTTGCTCTTTAAAGAGAATACAAATTCTTACGTGATTTAGAATTTAAATAATATATGCACATTTTTGATGTGCTTATTTTTATTTATGGCTTTGCAAGGCAATATTAAATTAACAAAATATCAAAAATAATTCGAATGATGTGATATTTAATAAAGAAAAGAAGTTAAGATTTTTTAAAATATTTTATTTATTTAATCTAAGTATAAATTTTTAAAATTATTTTTTTTAATTAAAAAATTTTGAATAAATTGTTTGTGGTATCTTTCTAATTAATATTTTTAAAAGATATAAATAAATTTATCAAGGTTTCTTGTTTTTTTTTAAATATGGTAATCATTGTCAAATAAATTTTGAAAGATTTTTGAAGAAGGTTAAAAAACGATACCATTGCTAAATTTTATTACTAAAATTAATTTTCTTCCAGAAAAGATTCAGGCATGTTAATTTCTTAAATAATAATCATTTAAAATTTAATATATATTTTTTTTAAAACTTTTTTTCTTTTTTTTGCAAACATAAATTATAAACTTTGATTGAGCATAATCTAAAAATTTTATTCTAATTATTAAAATTTTTTATTTTCAAATGGAGCACTTGATAAAAAATCAACTGGATAAAATAGTTTCCTATTATGAAATCAAGCAAAATTCCAGATATTTGATTTACTTTAAAGATTCAAATGAAACTAATCCAGAAAATAAAAAAGGAAAAATCATGGTTATTACTAATGGAGAAAATGTTTGGCAATGTATTCTTGATGAATTATTTTTCAAAATCAAAAACATTAATGGTGAAGAATTTTTAAATAATTTATGTAATTCAATAAAGTCTGAGCAATTCGAACTTAATTACCTTTCGAATGAAAATGAAATTAATGATCTTGAATTCAAAATATTGTCTAAACAATTAAAATTAGTTCTAAACAATACAAAAAATTCATCAATCGAACTTAAAAATCTGATTTTCAAATTATATGATAGGAATATGAAATTGGAAGCTGAAAATTCAAATTTAATTAGGCAAAATGGTTTTATTTCTAATGATATCAAACATTTTTCAACTTCAACTTCAAAGAATTCAATAACTTCTGAGTCAAATGATCTTAAAAAATTTAGCATTTCTAAAAATCTTATACGTCATAAAATAAACAATAGTGGAATACGAAAAAAAAGACAAAAAGGTATAAAATTCGATGAAGACGAAAACGATTCATAGATAAATTATTTTAAGATATTAATATGATTCTTAAAATGTTTTCAAAATAAATTTCAATAAAAGTGATTCAACAATTTAATAATTTTACGTATACTAATTTACTTTTAAATATTTAAAATAAAATAAAAAATAAGACATTTTTAAAATAAATATTAAAATAACTCATAAATATTTAAAATATATTTATTTATTTCTTGGGTAAGGAGTGTAAAAAACTCTCTCTCTTTAAATAATATTTATTGACAAATAATTTACAAAAATTTAGAATACTATTTTGAATGTTTTCATTGTTGAACAATTCTAAGTTTCCAAAGAAGATGATGATGATGTTATACCTTTTGATTTTATTTGGCTTTTGTTTCTTGTTAAAGTTCCAAAATGAGTTGCCTTTTTAATGAATTTAATTTGATTATTTTAATTTCTATTAAATTTGTACTTCATTCGATTTATAAATTGTTGTTGAATCAGTTAAATGCTTTGCACTAGCGCGTCTACGACTTGTACTTTTTTTGGTGTCTATTAAATCCTTATCAATGAGTTCATAGTCTCTAATATTATTTTGATTATTTAGAGTATTCTTTCTTAACGATCTAGATTTTACACTTCTATCTTTTGCTTTAAATAGTTAAGTTTTAATTTATCTTAAGTAAATTTTACAAATAATTTACAGTCATTTGTTGAATAAATAATTTTTGTTTTCTTGGAATCAATTCCTTCTACACCATTTTCAAAATCTATAATATATTTTAATTTTAAAATGCTTAAAATATTAATTAATCTAATTGTAGTGATTTGCATAAAACTTATGAAATTTTTTGATTTATATTTCGATAAAAATTATTCAGGTTTGTTTTGAATAAAATGAATAAAAAAAAATATATTAAAAATAAATGATAGACGTCCTTATTCTTAATAAATTAATCACCTGAAATTTCACTTTCTTCTTCTGTTATAGTTTCATGCTTTTTTGTAAAATATCCATTTTGATTTTCATGATTGTTATTCGTTTCACATTTAACGTTACCATCAAATACGTCATTCATAGAAAACGATTTTTTTAGTTGGCTTCCTAAAAAATATTGACCTTTGACTGCAGAATTAACGAATATATTTGATGCATATTGAAATCCTGACGAAAACAATTGTAAAAATGTTGTATATCCTTGTTGTTTGGTTTTTTCTATTAAATCATCAATTTCTTTTTCCCTTGAATTTAACAACGGATGAACAATCTTTTTGTAAAGAAGGCTCGATCCACGAGTTGCTGGTGATAAAACCCAAAGAATAAACAAAATCTTTATCTCATAATAAAAAGGAAACCATGAAAAAAATATATCTGAAAATGTCTCAAGTGTAGTAAACAACGCAAATACAATCCAATACATCATCCATTTAATGTGTTCACGAACATCTTTATTTTTTATAGCCTTGTAAGATCTATAGGCTGGAAATAGTGTACCAAGTACAAGACTAGAAAAATTTTTTTTTAAAAAAATTTTCAACACTTAAATTTTGTAACTTACATAAGACAACGAGATAATAAAGCAGATACCATTTTTCTATATTATTATTGACATAATCTAAAATAAGAACTAGCTAAAATATTAAGCTAAGTAGTTTTTACTTTTTTGTTATAATATATCTAATTTTTGGGATTTAAATATAAATTTTAGAGACAATAGGCTAATTGGTTAATATGGTTTTCTTTTCGACTAGTCTCTATGCAAAAATAAAATTTCAGTTTATAATTAATTAAAATTTAAAATTTGCATTAATAATCAAATTTGCATTAAAACAAACTTTGAATCTAATTTTAAATAAAAATGCAAAATTAACTTAATAATTTTATCAGATTTTTAAGGAAAAAAATGTTTTTAAATAACTTAAGATAAGATTATCAATATTATAATAAATTGAAAATAAATTTTTTTAATTTTTACAGTCTACCAATTTTTCTATAGTTGATCTAAATATCATATATTTTAGCTAAAAAATCTAAAAAAAAAAACATTCTTAAATTATACAATTAATCTAAAAGTAAAAATGATTTTTAAATTTCCAATTATTAATTAAATATTTAAAAATGCATTAAATTTTTGAAAATCAATCATTAAAACTTTTTGAGTATTGTAAAAAGTTTGTTTTTCCTATTAATTTAAGCGTAAAAATTATTAATCTTCTTTTTAAAAAGAAAATGAAAAATATCTTAATAGTCTTTTTTCCTATGGGAAATTTCACTTGACCTACTCTTAGGAATTTAAATTTTTTTCATACCGTTGAAAAATTTAGTTCATTTATTTAACTAATTTCAATTTAAACATAAAATAATCTAATTGATGAACATTATTCATTATAAATGTACATGGAAAATCGCTAAAATTATTAATAGTTTAAGTTATTTAAATCAAATTATTTATTTAATTAAATATAATATTATTTGTATGTTATATATATATATATATGTATAAGGATTTAATACCAAATTAATGTTTGTTAACTTGTTACAACAAAAACGAAAATATTAACAGACAATTTTACATTAATTACCAAATATTATTTTATTTAAACTGTGATTGAATATAACAAGAAAAATCAAATATAATTATTATATTCAGGCCAGTAAAGTTAGAGCGGAATTCTGATTCGAGTTAACTTGTTGTTGATTCTGCTGTTGAGAAACTATTTGTACTTGTATTTGGACTTGAACTTGAACCTGAGCTGGTACAGTTGTAACAATATGTTGAGTATTTTGGCTAGAATTTCCCGTATAAAACTGTGCCGACTGGCCAACATTAGTCGTTGTAGAACAATTATTGTTTTGATTATTTCCATGACTATTACTTCCCAAAACAGTGCTTGAAACATAACCGTTTGTTACAAGTTCATTGACGTCAGTAATATGATTTGGTTCTTTCATTCCTGGTTTCCAGCCAGCTTGAGAGATGGAATTACCTTCATTACCCATTATAGATGCAGCAGCAGCTACTGCTTGTTGCTGTTGCTGTTGACTCATTGAAGCTAAACTAGTTAAATCGACACCGGCTTTCTTAAATAAACAGTAAAACAAAGCATCGAGTCTTTGGCAAGACATAGCTAAAGCTTTATACCATGTCTTAGAATTATTTTTAGACTTAAACAACGGAGCTAAATAAAAAGGTGAATCTCGGTCCAAGCAATTGTTCGGACGACGAGATCTATAAATTTTATATGCCTCGATTGGACAATAAAGCGGAGGTTGTCTTGTATAAACTCTTGGACAATTAAGTTCAATGCCAGTTGAGCTAGAAGCAGCAGCGGCTGCTGCTGCTCTTAATTTACTAGTTTGTGTACCAGTCTTAGTTCTATGTGCCGTACGAGGTTGGCCTGGTTGAGTTGGTGGATTACGAGTCGTTTTCTTGGCGTAAGTAGCTAATGTCAGATATTCTAGTCCATTATGAGGGTCTCTTTCTAACAACATATCGCCCCAGACTAAATTTAGATTTCCTCGCCATGCTTTATCTTCTTTCAAAAATTCACCAAAATAAATCATATTATTAAGATAAATTTCTGCTAAAAGACAATCTGGATTATCTCGATTTAAAAGGCCTTTTTCTTTTAGTAAATTTCTGTGAAACTGTAACAAATAACAAGTATCTTTCGTCTTTGTTCGTATAAGCTTTCCAATAGATCTTACCAAATCACGTTTTTTTTTTAAAATTGTTCTTGCTTCTTTAAAAGTTTCAGACCTAAGTAAGCTTTCAGGATAATTCTTTGTTTTTAAATAGCGTTCAAATGAATTCATAAAGCCAATAAGACTCTCTGGTTCATATTCCATACCGTCAGACTTTTTGGCCAATTCAAAGAAACTTTTCAAATAAGTATTCATTTGTGTGGGCTCCATATTTTCCATTGGAGTCATATCACCATATGATTGGCGTACGTAATTTTCAAGCTTTTTGACATCCCATTCTGTTTTTCTAAATGTATGTGTTGATACATTTGAGCCATTCAAAATAAATGAGCCTGACGAAAGCCCTCCATTTGGAGACATGACTAATGTATCTTCCAAATCTTGTTTAAAGCTTATATCAGCATCATTTTCATCTTGTAAATTAGAATCATCACATTGATCTAAATTAGCATCATTTAAACTTAAAGAGCCAGGATTTTGATCCATATTATGATCTGATTCCATATTTGTTTCTTCATTGGTCTGTGAATCGTCTTGACTACCTGGTTCATTTTGAATAAGTGAATTTAGCTCTGTTGCATTCACTAGTTCGTTTGTTACTAAAATTATTTCATTCGTATCATTTGGATTGGATGTAATGCCGTCAGAATTGTTTTCACCACATTCGACCAGCATTGGTTCTTGATTAACCATTGATGTTATATCCTCTTTTTGATCTAAATTGCATGATGTAGTTTCAAATTTTAATGGATCCATTTTTTTTAATTTTTAATTTAGGCGCCCGATTCAAATAAAATAAATGTATACTTTATCTATCAATTAATGACATTTAATTAAATATGTAAATAATTTTTGCCAAAATAGCTAGTTACAGACAAACACATACAGAAAGACAGAAGATTATATATACGTATTTGGAACGTTTTAGTTTGTATGCACTAAGAAGAAAGTAAATTTTTATTTGTCTATATAAATTTGATATTTTTAAACATTTTTGATTTATATACAAAATATTATTTAGCTGCTAATAATTACAAAAGCCTTGAAATTATAATTAATTTGATTTTTTAATTAGATTTTTTTAATAAAAAATAAAAATGGAGACTAGTTAAATTTTAAAATGAATTTCTCACGCGAGTGAGTCAAATCTAAAAATTATTAAAATTAGTAACTCAATATCCAATAAAAAATTTGAAATCAGTCTTTACATATACTAATTTAACAATAATTTAATCTATTTATATAAATATAAATGTAGACATAAAAAATGTCTCATGAAAATAATAAAATCAAAGTTTAAATTAAATAAAAAAATTAGTGTTCCATATAATAAAAAAAAAACAAAAAGCCAATAAACTAAATGATAAAATAACTTTATTTTTGTTAGTCAATTTAGTTTTGCTTTTATTTCTTGAAATTTTCCGTATTTACCGAGAATATTTGGTTTGTTATTTATGGTTTTTCACTAATACTTGAATAATATATAATCTTTTTATTCTACTGCATTATCATTAATTTTACGCAATTCATAAAAAAATTATTCAGATGCATTATCGGTTTTTGAAAGATTCGTAGCGATGAATATTTTTTGATGAAAATTTCTATGAAATTTCAAACATGTTTTGAGTTTCTATAAAAAAAAGATCATTTAATTAAAATGTTTAATTTTCACAGTTTATTTAATTGATATGTATTTGAATTGATTTAATTGACAAAAATTATTAGCAATTATCAAAAATTTTATTTGCAAGAGAACAAAAAAATTTGAAAAATTCTTTTAATGAATTAGTTCAGAAAATTGACAGATTCACATAAGTTCAAAAAATTACTATATTATTAAATACTTATAAAAAACATTCTCAGATAATACTTTTTACAAAATTAACCATTCGTAAAAGCTAACAAGAATTTAAAAATGAAATTTATGGAAATTTTTATTAAAAAATATAATATTTAATAAACCATAAAATTATTTTATTGATTAATTTTGTAGATTATTATATTTGAATGAATTTATTTTGGTAATAAAGAAATCAAATGACCAAAATTCTGATAAAAGTACTGAGAAACATCTGGATTTTGTGAAAGCCAATCCTTATTAAAATTGTAAAAAATTTTTCATTATTAAACTTGTAATTATATTACTTTAACTTTTTGTATAGCTGATGATGTTAAATATTGTCCATATGTACCATTTCTTAATGAATCAAGTAACATATCAACATTCAAGCCATTTTGAGCCAAAAAATCTTTTATTTTAATGGCTAAATCACTAGTTGAGATTTGTAAGCCCTTATTTTTTACAATAAAAAAATTTAAAAAAAATTCAGAAAAAAAATACCTCAAAAGAAGCAATTAGTGTTTGTACAACACTATCAGGTAATAAATTTTTGATATCCTTTAATAATTTTTAAGAATTTATTATTTAAATTTTTAAAAAATTTACTTGAATATCTCTTTTACCAAACAAAGAAATTACTGATATAATTGTTGGAACATATTCAATAACTGTAGGAATAGTTTCCAAAATTGTTGAACCAATAGCTGACCAATCAATTCTAGGAACTTGAATTCCAAAATGATTCAAAATATCAAGTACAAAAGCTCTAAGAGTTTCATTTTGTTGTAAAAAATCCTTCGAAAAAAAAGATTAAAACTTTTTTTAATAAAATTTTTTACTTTGAATTTATCAATTAAGGTGGGATCGTTTAATTGACTGTTATCTCCAGCAAGAAGTGCTTGCAAATCAACACCATTTGAAGCCAAAAAAAACAAGACTGCTTGTAGAGCTTCCGGATTTTCTTGTAATTTTTGCTTTAAAAATTTTAAAAATAAGCAAGATATTACCAAAATTCTAAAATTACAGCTATGTAAGCAAGAGCAGCTGGGTCAGTTAAGAGGTCTTCAGGGCTTTGCTTTATACTTGCACTAAGTATAACACTAGTTAAGCAAAATATGCCTATTATTCCAGTTAAAGTTTTCATTTTAAAATTAATATATAATAAAATTGAAGAAAACTAATATATTTATATATAACTTATACATCTGTAGATTTCACTAAAAAAAATTTAATTGAGATAATTTTTTAAATTTTATAAAAGTGTTGGCTTTATCTTAATCGATATAACTAAAATTAGAAGAAATACATTAATGTAGGTTTTGGTTTTGCTTATTTTAATATTTTATTCAAATTAGAATAAATGAAGCAATTTTCGTCACTAAATTTAATTTTGCTCAAAAAAAAAATTTTTTTAACTTTAACTTTTGGGAAAATAAAAAGAAATAATTAGGATCAAAAAATTTTTTCATATTTTTATTCAAAATTCAAAAAAAATTTAAAATTCTATTCGTAAAATTCTAATCACAACTTGGTTTTTCTCCGATCATTCGTGTTCCATAAATTTCAATTCCATTGTGAGTATTAACACACCAACAATACTTACTTTGTCTATCACATTGAACAGGTAAGTATTCACCTTTATTGTCACATTCAGGAACTGAAATATGTTTATCGATATTCTCCATTTCTAGAGCCTTTTTTCTGTGAGTTACACATAAAGGTGGCACTAGAGTTATTGGAAAAATTTTGGTAACATATTTTGCTATAAAGAAAATCAAAAGATGATAATAGAAAGTTTTTCAAAGTTTAATTTACAATAATAGACACGCTGATAAACTCCTTCACATCTCAGCAAGTGTTTTTGATAAATAGGCACTGATGGTCCTAAAGGATCGCCATGTTCATTTACACAGGCACAAGATGCGCCAATACATTGAATTGCTTCATAATTACCTAAAGAGGTACAATAAACCTTGAAACCAATTGCTTTAAAACGTGATGCTTCATACAAAGCTAATGCACATTCTTTTAAACATAATACAATATATACCATATATTTAAATAATTTTCAATCCTTACCACAATTCATTTGTTCTGCATCAGAAATGTTAGCTTTAAATTCTGATATTGGAAGTCCGTCTTGCGTCACACATCGACATCTTAATAATTATCTGATGAATAACAATATTTTATAATTTTACTTACTCTTTTTCATTGCATTGTTTTGGCGTAAAATTTCCATCTTCATTACAATCTGTATTTGGGTTTATATTTTTGAATAAAGAACAGGAAGTTTTTAAATTTGGATCAGGAAGACATTCACACGACGGGCACCCGTTTCTATCTAAATAAGTTCCATACTGACATTCAATTGGACATTTATTTTTTGACAAATAACAAGGAGACATCCATTCTGGTTTACACACGCATGTTTCGCATCCATTTTTATCAGTGTAATATCCATAGGGGCAATTTTCTGTGCAACGTAATTTTGAACAATTAATTTGAACTAAAGTGTTTGATTTCAAGCAATCACAAGTAGGACAACCATATTCATTTAAAACTGAACCATATTCACATGTACCAAAAGGGCACTCCGGTTCTGGTGGACACTTATAAGAGCTTTCCGGTGAATTTGGTCTTATACAAATACATGATTCACATCCGTATTCATCTTTTATTGAGCCATAATTACATGAAGGACAATCTAGTTTTGGACATTCATAAATCGATTTAGGTGTTGGTCTAGGTTTGCAGGCACATGAATCACAACCATCTTCATCAGTATATGATCCATAGAAACAAGGATGACAAAAAGGAATCTTACATTGAGTTTCTGTTTTTTTTAGACAATCGCAAGTTTCACAACCTTCAGCGTTTTTTTTTCGTCCTAACGAACAATGAGTAACTGGACAGCTTATTTCTGGACAAGTTTTACTTGCCATTTGTAATTTTGTACTTGTAAACTCAACTGAGGAATTTTTCTTCTGGAAATAAACATCAAGATTTTGGTCTTCTTGTTCATTTTGATTTTTTTTCAAACGCATTATATTTTCATTTGACAAATCTAGTTTGGTTTGATTAGTTAAATTAAAATTTCTAATCAAATGGTGATCTTGATTATTGAAACTTTTATTTTTAGAAATGTCAATTTTTTTCCCAATAGATTCATTTCTTTCGTAATCGCTGTCAATTGTAGTATTGAAGTAGGAAAAATTTCGATTTATCATTCGTTCATTAAAAGTTTTGTTAATAAAATTAAACTTAATCTCTAGATCTATAATTGGAAAATAAGGTTTTGTCGTGGATAATATATCTGTATTATTTTTCTTGTGAACTGAATTTTTTATTGAATCAGAATATAATATTTTCCTCTTAGAGTTATTCTTCGCTTTATGTTCAAATAACTGTTTAAAAACGTTTTCTGTCTGTTTTTTGTTTGTTATGCTCAAGTTTAAATCAGCAGTCAGTTTTTCATTTTGATTTGACCAGCAAGAATCGTCTGAATCTGAAAATACTAAATTTTTGATGTTTTTTATACAAAATTTTTCCAATAAATGGAAAAAATTAATTCTTGAATCATCAGTGTGAAAAAATTTCGATTTAGACAAAATAAAAATATCTAAATGATCAAGATTGCAGGCATCTATACTCAAATCTAGTGAATAACAAAATGCAACTATGATGAAATCATCACGAATATCTAAAATTTTCAAATATCCACTATGTTGATTTTTAAAATATAGACGATTGTCAATAGAACTAAAAGCTGCTTTTAAATTTTCGACAGTTTCACAAGTGTTTAAGCTAAAATAAGAATAAATATAGTACAAATTTATTGAGGATAAAAATTATCACCTATTTTTTCCTGAATACATTATTTGAATTGTATCATTTAATATTTTTAAATCTAGAACACCATTTTTCCAAGTATTTGTTTTATAGAAAAAATTAGTTCTAACAATCTCATACCATTTTCCTTTCAACTAAAGAAAAAAATTTGATTTTTATGATTAATTTAATAGAGTATACCTTTTCATAATCAAATTTGGTTTTGTCTTTAAAAAAACAAATCTGTCTTTCTTCCAAATTTAGACTCACTAATGAAATATGAATAAAGATAAAATTCCAGAAATAAAGACGCTTCATTTCATTATCTAAAGATTTAAATTTTATAAAAATTAAAAAAATTATTAAATCATTTGCATAAAAATACAAATCATTTTATGTGTTTTTTTTCTTTTTTATCATTAAATTATTTAAATCAAAGTGAATGATTTAAGAAAATTAATTATTTATATACTTTTTAGCAAAATACAAACTGAATTTTTAGGAAAAATGAACATAATCTAATAAATCTTTTCTAGATTTATAAATAAATAAAAATACTAAAATTAACCTAAATATGAATATCTCAGGAAATCAGATAAAAATATAAAACATTTTTTCTAATAATCAAACCAATAATAATGGATTTTGACCAGACGTTAAACGAATTTATTGATTTTATATTTAATAGTTGAAAATAAATATTGTTATCAGTTTATCTTTATGTCTGTTAGCTATTAGTTCAATTTAATATTTTGCATTAAACTTCTGAGAAAACAAATTAAGAAAAACAAATATTCGTGATGAGTAGAATTTAAAAATTAGTTTAATTGAATTAAGAATATATTATTTTGTATAAAATTGATTGTAAATGGTTGTAGATTATATCAAATTTCTATTCAATTAGAGTCAATTTGTTCAATTCAGGTATCGAATTTAAGACAAATAAAATTTAATTTTTTTATATTCATAAAATCTTGCTAAAATATCAAAAGTTTAAGTTCATTTTTTTATGAATATGAAAAATACATAAAAAAAAAACCTTCTTAATAAAAAAAATTCAAAGAATTTATTTTAATTCTTAATTAACGTAATTCTCTGATCAATTTTAAAATAGTTAATCTAACTGTTTATTTATCGATATTTTTTATTGATTTTGTCTTTAGAAATCATAATTTTTAACTTAATTAAAAAAAAAAATATGATAAAAAAATTTTATTTCTGAATTCTAGTTATTTTTGTAATATTCTAAAATTTAAAACTTCTATAAAAATATTAAAGTTAATTTTAATTAACCAAAAAATGAATAAAAACAAGTGAATAGTATTTCAAAAAGGCAGTTTTAATTTTTTTCTTTTGATTTCTAAAATTAAGAAATAAATAATTACAGTTAAATTTTAAATTTGATTTGTGATAGAGATTTTTAATTGTTTATGACTTGGATAACTATTCATTAATTTCATCGTCATCATCACTTCGTATATTAACATTTTTGACAGGAAAAATTATGTTTGTTGATGGTGTAAACATGGCTAGAATATCTGCTGAACTTGCTTGCTCATCTTTAAGATTATTACCCGCAAATATTGAATTTTTATCATTACTTTGGTTTGTTTTAACATTTGAATTTTGCCTTGAGAGATTCTTTGAACTTTTGATAAAATCCCTTCTAGTTTCTTTTATATTTGGAGAATCTGAAAGCTTTGATTTGCTAAAACCAAGGCTTGTTCTCATAAAATCAGGAATTGGGATAATTACATGCTTTAAGTTTTTATTATCCTTAAAATCGCTTGCGTACGATAGATGATCGTTTCTTGATTTAATTTTTTTTAGATTCCTATCTTCATTAATAAATTTGGACTTACGAAACGGCATAACATATTTAAAATTACGCCAAAAATTAGAATCTGAAAAATTTAATTTCTCTATTTGTTTTAATCCACAATTATACTTAAAAACTGATGTTAATTTACGAGAAATATAAGATATTGGATTTTTTGATTGTCTTGAAGGAGTCTCTAAGAATTTAACAGCTTTATTGAACCTATTTTTATCTACATCCTTATTAATAAAAATAATAGTTGTATTATTTTTTTCTTTAAAAACTCTAAGCTTTTCCAAAAAGGCATGCTTGTTTTTCTCAGAAAAATGCTCTACGAAAAATTCATGACTGACAATTACAATAACTCTAAGGGAGCTTTTTAATTTTTCAAAATTCTTTTTAAAATTATTCTTATCTGATACATTAAATAAGGATATTTTATAATTTGCAAGGTTATCTGAATTTAATGATAAAAAGTTATTAACCCATTTTTTATCGAATTCATCATAGCAGATTATCGCATCGTAACTAAGATTTCTTTTATCATCTTGTCTAAAACATTGACAGCATGCACATATATGATAAGTTCTGACTTGAATAAAACGACCTATGCAGCATAAAAATATAAAAGTGAGGATCAAAAAAATGGGAACAATTAAGAAAAAAAGATAAAAATATTCGGAATTTGATTGGTTTGCATTTAAATTTCCATTATCTGATGATAAAGTTGTCGTTGATATTAAAAGATTTGCAAAATCAGGAGTATTTGAGTTATTTTGATTGCTGAATGAAAGAAAAGTAGAAAACGTTCTAGTTAGAAGACCATCAAATGAAGTAGCAGTCTAAAAAAAATATATAAATAATTTTTTCAAATTTTTTAAGATCATCTTACACCACAAGGAAATTCTAGAACATATATTGAAGGAGAATTGCTACAATATATCTGAAAAATTGGTTTTGATCGATCAACATCATTCGCGATTAAACGAAACCAAGACAATGTTAATTGACCATTTGATGGACAAAAACATATGAATGTAGGGATTAAATTAGCTTGCCGAAAGTCATAATTTGATATATTATTTAGAAAATATTTTAAATCATCTTGATTATATAACCCATATTGTAGTAAATTTTGATCATCAAATCCTTGTAAGCTGTTGGTAGTTGCATCTAGTTTTCTATTATTAATCATAGGATACTTTTTTATATTATTAAATGCCAAGTTTAACTCGTTGGTAAGCACTGATATATTGTTAAATTTTAAATCGATATGTAAATTTAAATTTGGTAATGTAAGTGGCCATAAAAGATCTAAATCCTTGAGTCTATTGTAAGCTAAACCAAGGTATTCTAAACTAGGAAATCGTGTTGATCCATCGGATTTGATAAAAACTTTTGATTGTATGTATCCTATCATATTATTCGTTAAGTTAAGAGATCTTAATTTAGATGCAAATCCATCATCAAAGTCTGTCGAAAAAATAGACGAATTTATTTGGTTGTTGGCCAAATTTATTGTGTTCAAATTTGATAGACAAGCAAGATCTCGAAAGGAATTAGTAATTGATTTTATTAAGTTTGAACTTAAATCAAGATTAACCAATAATTTAAAACGACACAATTGATCAATAGGAATGAAAGTGTAAACATTTGGTGATAGATCTATTTCGTTGTATCTTGTAGATTGTGAGCTAAACGAATATGGAAACAATGGATTTACTTGTGTATTGTCAAAACAATTGAATACGAATGTGACTCTCCAATAAGCAGATGAATTTGAATAAGAAATTTCATTTGTTGTACAATTATTTGCTGAAAGTGGTTTAATATTGAGAAAAAACATTAAAAAAATACAAATTTGTATTTTAATTAGCATTTTAAAAATATTATCAACTATCTATTGAAATTTTATAATGCAAAATAGTTTAAAATAATTGAAATAAAATAAGTATTTATGATAAAAATTAAGAAAAAAAGATAAAAGTGTCCTGTTATTGTTGGAAATTTTAAAATATTTGATTGAATTTTTTTTTTAAATGGCTAACTATATTTATTTGACATAAAATTTTTGAAAATATTTAGTTTCTATAGAAACAACTAGAAAAATCAATGGAATAATAAGAGAAATGCCTTATTGGTTAAATTTAAATCAAATATATGCTATTTGTAATTTAAAAATAATAAGTAAACAAAATTATCGTTGATTTATCTTTAAAAAGATTTCTATATAATTTTAAATTTTAGTGAATTATTATAAAATAAATAAGTAAGAAATGCATGGTATGAATTATTTTTTTACCAGGCTCCTGTTCCGGATTAATTTTAAAAAAATAAAATAATCAGAAATAAGATATTTTTAAATACAGCCGTTATGAGTATTCTAGAGTTCATAAATTATCTATGTCAACATCCTTTTTTACAAATTTAATAGAATGAAGACAAAAATTTTTGGCAATTATCCGAGTTTTCAACAAAATTTCTTCTGTTCTAAAATCATTCAATCATTAATGAATTGGCAAAATCTCCCAACGTATTTTGCTTAGTCAAAATGTGGTTAATTAAAAAGATTGTTTTTTGAAAAAATTATTTATAGATTTTATGATTTGAATTTTAAAAAAATTTAATCAATTTTGAAGAAAATATAGGAGACACCAAGTCAAATAATATCAACATTTGGGAATTTCAACTCGATTTACAACCTACAATCAGATATAGATAAAGTGTGTAAATGGTCAAAAGAATGGTCGACTCAGCTAAATGAAGATAAATGCAAAGTTGTTCATATTGGAAAAAAAATCCAGAGTTTGATTATAAAATTGGCTCAGTAAGTCAAAAGTCGAAAGGAATTTGGGTATTTACATACAGAGTAATTTAAAATGAGCTACCCAAGTCAAAAATGCTACAGCTAAAGCAAATAGAATGTTGGGTTTAATTAAGAAAGCATTTAAATATCCTTGTAGCGAGACTATGAAGTTATTGTATTGTTCAATGGTTAGACCGCACCTGGAATATGCTGTCAGTTCATAGTGTCCTTATTTAGGAAGAGACAGGTTTTTTTTTATTTTCATTTAGAGAAACAAAAAAAAATTTATTTTTTAGAAATTGATTGAAATTATCAATGACTAATCTAAATCAATTGTTTGATAAAACGATTAATTTTGGACGTAAACAAAAATTTATTCAAAAAAAAATTAAAATATTTAACAAATAAATAAAACAAATATTTTAAAAAATGAATTCCATATTAAATTAAACTAAATCGCTTTTTAAAAATTGCATATCGATTAATACCATATCGATTAATTTTGTTCAAGACAAAGCGAGTGGGAACAAAATTGAAAATTTTCCTACAAAAAAAATAACACAATTGTATTGTACTTGAAATCGCACGTGAACTTGTCAGTATCGACTCTCTGTATAGTTTCATCATCAACACACCTTTTCTTTCAACAAATACTCTTTGACTAGCCGATTGCTGTCCTTTCTTTATACAAAACATATTGATTCAATCAAAATCACCAATGTACTAAAAGAAGAATTTAAAAAAATATCTAATAAAGTTTGAAGATTTTTTTTATAAATATATTAGATATTTTAAGATAAAATCATTTATAAATTTTTCAATTAAAATATTCAAATCAGTTTGTTTAAAAAAATCAATTAATAAATCTAACATAGAACGACAAATA
The DNA here is from genome assembly GCA_016802295.1 of Brachionus rotundiformis. Lineage (NCBI taxonomy): Eukaryota > Metazoa > Rotifera > Eurotatoria > Ploima > Brachionidae > Brachionus > Brachionus rotundiformis. Next base: position 227,140 of record JAESIW010000193.1, read on the forward strand.
TATAAAATTAATGTCATAAAGATTTTAGTCATATTTTTAAATATGCTTTGATGAATGTTTTTTATTTAAAAATTCTCAGATTTAAAAATTTAATATTTATAATTATTAATTAACATTGGATTTAAATAAAATTTTACACAGTCATAGATCACTCAATAAGCTTTAATCGTTTATATTTAATTCGTGGGTATCTCTTTTAGTTTGACAAAGGATTTTTAACGCTTAAAGGACTGCGGTGTCAATTTGACACTTTTGAAGTATAAATCCTTGAATAATTTTTCTATGAAAAAAGTTTTCAGTAATTTTATTCCACAAATATTATTTGTTATCAAAAACAAAAAAAAATAAAAAGTAAGAATTTATAAAATAATATCTTCATCCAAAAAAAAAATTATACTTCTAAGGACCGGTGGTGTCAATTTGACACTTTTTGAATTATTTGCAAAATTTTATTGACATTTTTTTAAAATTGATTAAAAATTGCTAAAATAAAATAAATTAATTAATTTGAAATTAAAATAGTCAAATATTTAAAACGTCTAAGAGAGAGGCTGTCCTAAAGGCCCTTGAAGCCTGAAGGAATACGGATGACACTCAAGGGTCAAGAGAGCGAAGAAGAAGAAGTGGATAAAACAAACCATCATATAATTGATTCGATTGAAAGGACAATCAATAGGGTAAACGATGACCAAAATATTGACAAGACATGTAAAGACAAAGTTAAAAAATGGAGAAGATTTATCAGTAAGAAAGAAAATTTATTTCAATGAAAAAACCGGACCTACAAGCTATGCAACAAGGACAATACCAAGTAATATAGACAATACCAAGTTATCAGCGTTTTTGATGATTTTTGATATGTCTATGCTAAATTTGATGGTACAATGTACAAATTCGAACGCAAAATATTATGAAGATGTTAGCTTTAGTAAAAATGATATTTTAGGCGTCTATTGGGGTTCTAATTTTTCGTGGTGTTTTTTGTTCAAAATCCCCAACTAAAGCCATGTGGGATAAACAATTTGGTATTCCAATTATTGCAAAACTAATGTCAAGGAATAAGTTTTTGAAGATAATGAAATACTCACTTTTTGACGAAAAAAACCAGAAGCCAACGAGTGAATAATAAGACAAATTCTGTATGATTCTTGAACTTTGGAACAAATTCATAGAAAATTCTCAAGCTTGTTATCGTCCGAATCAACACTTGACTGTCGATGAACAATTATTGGCGTCGAAAAATATATGTTCGTACATTCAATACATTCCAAGTAAGCCTAATAAATTTGGTATTAAGTTCTTGATGATTGTTGTAGTTGTGACAAAATATATTCTTAATTGTTTTCCAAAGATATGAAAAGAACCAGTAATAAACTCGTTGGTGAAAGCGTATTTGAAAAATTGATAGAGCCGTATCCAAACAAAGGTCATTGCATTACTTGTGACAATTATTTTACCAGTTTGTCTCTCGTTGAAAATTTAATTAAAAAAAAACAACATTAATTGGGACAATTCGAAAAAATAAAAGAGTTACTATCTCTAGTCAATATTCAGCATCAATTTTATGAGTTCAATTTTTTGAAAACAAAAAAGGTTGCGAAATGACAATTTACCAAGGGCGACCTGAAAAAAATATCGTGTTTTTTTCCTCTTTTCATGAGAACGTAGCAATATAACCAAACAACGAAAAAAAAATAGCCAAACATAATTGATGTCTACAATAAAACAAAAGTAGGAGTTGATTTAGTCGATAATATGACAAAAACTTCCTCGGTAAAAATTAAAGATCAGGTTATTCAAAATAAAGCTCAAACTACTACTCCAAACAATCGGTTAACATCTACTAAAAAACGTCCAAACAATAATGAGTCAGCACCAATTCCAGGTTCTATCAAAAAGACAATGTTGGTAATAGAAGAAAGTGTCAAATAAAGAAGTGTAATCAGCACAAATCAAGTCTTACATGTAGTTAATGCAAAAGAGTCGCCTGTAGCCCTTCCTTAGAAGAATCTGTGGTCACTTCAAATTGCAAGATTTGTTTTGAGGAAGGCAAAAGAATGTAATTTTACACTCCAATTTTGGTTTACTTTTATTTATTGATATATATGATAATTTTACAATTTAGGGTATACAAAGGCAAAAATATTTACAAGGCAAATTTTTTTAATTGACATAAAATTTATTCATAATAAAATATAATAATAATAATTTTTTTAACCATAATTAGTCTTATAAACTTGAAAAAGCCTAAAATTTATCTAGTATTTTGAATGTTTTTATAAAAAGTGTGAATTTGACACAGCCGGTCCTTAGAGGTATAAAAAATATGGGGCTTTTGAGTGTTAAATAAACCAAAATTTGGTAATCCATTTTTAAGAATATATTGAATCAAGTACTTAAAGTTAAATATTTCAAAAGTATGCTTGATTTAAAGCTGTGAAACAAAATTGGTTTCCAAATATTTGTAAGACTAAGGGGTGGTACATTACTTTGTATCAACAATTTAAAAAAATAAAAAAAAATTATATTTCTATTGATTATTATCAAAAAATATATCTATCTATGTCAATAAAATCCTTTGGCTTCTTCAACCTTTCTGACCCTACTGGTAAATGAATTTACGTCCCTTTTGTTTTATATGTCGGTATTTTATTTATTGCTTTTTTGATATATTCAATTAATGAATTACGATTCGAAAACCTATTTCAATCCATTCTGGTAACTACTGCGTTCAAAAAATAATCGTAAAATTAAAAACTTTTAATCAACTACATTTGCTGGTGTATTCTGATGTTTGCAGAGAATCTAGAATTGAATTGTTCAGCTAGAATGTTCTTAGTCTAACAGAAATGGAAGCAAGAGAAAGTTTTTATTGAATACAAAAAACTGTTTCGATGTAAGCTCTTGTGACATGTAGCTTTTCGGTTTGAGATTTGATTGTTTAAAAAAACAAATCAATACAAAATCCTCTTGCTTTACTTTATTTGTGGTTTGTTCACTAACTGATACAAAAAATAATATTGTTTAAAAAAACAATCGGTTTGTCTTGAATAAAATTAATCGATATGGTATTTTATGCAATTTTTTAAAAGCGATTTAGTTTAATTTAATATGGAATTCATTTTTAATTTTTTGTTTTATTTATTCGTTTAATATTTTAATTATTTTTTGAATAAATTTTTGTTTGTGTCCAAAATTAATCGTTTTATCAAACAATTGATTTAGATTTATCATTGATAACTTCAATCAATTTCTCTAAAAAAAATTTTTTTTTTTCTTTAACGAAAATAAAATAAAATAATTTACTAGACAATTCTAGAATTTAGGGGTTAAGGTTAGGCTTACGCTTAGAAGAGTTAGGGTTGCCTAGATTTTACAAGAATAATTAATAAATAATTGAAAAATAAACTAGAAATCAAGTTTGTCGTGTAGGTTCGCCTGTTGACAGATCAAAGTTGACGAAAGTATTAAATCTAGAGAGCTTTAAATCTCTGCAGACAATCTTTTAGTGTTAAGAACGCAGCCTGCTAAATTTGAAGACGAAAGGCCATTTCCTTGCGCAAATAGCACTCATTTTGACCGAAAAAGTCGTAGACTCAAAATAAATTATATTAAAATTTTAACTTCACATTTTAAATTAAATATACAAAAAACGAATCTTGTTATAAAAAATTTCTTTGAATTTGATATACAATATTAATCAAAAAATATACGATAAAAAAAAAATTAATTAAAATGAATAATTTTTTTTCTCATTTAATTTTATTAATTGAAAATTTTGAGTTAAATTTTCAAAAAAAGAACTTTAAATTCGCCGAAAAATGCCTATTTATTGTAAAAATCGTTCGTCCGTTGACAGATCTTTCTAATTTAAATCTTTTAAATTCGATATACAATATTAATCAAAAAATATACGGTTTAAATAAAATAAACAAAAATATATAAATATTTAAATTAAAAAGCAAAATACGAGCTCCTTCAAGAAACTTCCTTTTGACACATCAATTTCAAGCAGCTCAAAAACTCTAGCAATAAATGAGTGTCACATTTAACATTTAATTTTTCGTTAAAACCAATAGTTTTCTAGGATTGTAAATAAATTGAATTCATTTTTTGTATGGCTAAATTGAGATATTAAATTTAATTTAAATAATGATATTTTTATTATAGAAAAAAAATACATTTAATTGTTTAAAATCAATCAAATATCAATTTTTATTTGGAAGCTAAAACAATTAAAAAATTAAAAGTTTAAATTAACAAAAAAAAATTAACAAAATGAAAAATAGTTAATATTTGATAATATTTTAAATTTTCATCATAAAAATCCTTTGTTTCCCAAGTATTCTATAGGTCATTGAAATTAAAACAAAATTCTAACGTAAAAAATAAAAATTACATTTATAAAATTTATTTGAAAAAAAAATTTAAAAAATTTATTTTTGTAGAGAATCAATTTATTTGACAAAAAAATTGACATAAAATTTTAAATAATTTCGTTTGTCTAGTCAAAATGCCGAAGAATATAGATAACTAAATTTGCTTTAATCTAAAATAAAAAATATCCAATAAACAGCTTTTTTAAGGAATCATTAAATTATTCCTTTTTATTTAATTCTAATTTTTTTATAGTTATTTTATAGTTAAATACAAATTAGATCTAAAACCAGGGCCCTGCTACTACTGTAACCCTTAACCCTAAACTGTTTTAATTTTATTTTTACAACACTTGCTTTGAGGATTGTCACTTGAACACTGCCTTGTTTCACATGACGACACTTGAACACTAATCTTCTATTAATAAAATAATTTTGATTTTTCTATAATTAAATTGAAAATTTACTCCTATATTAAGTGTTACATAAAAACTATTGAATTCGATTAACCAACCAATCAGGCTTTTTTGTAATTCTTATAGGTCTTTTTTCGATCTCTTGCTTTTGACTTAAGTAGCCTCTTTCCTCTTCCTTTAACTATTCTCTCCCTTGACCATCTAATTCCAACACTTCAAAATTTTTAACCCTGAATTACAGGCTCCATTTGCTTAAGTGTGCGATTTAAATCAACATCAACACTTAAATCAACACTTAAAATACAAACATAATGACATTTTTTATGCATGTTTTATTAGATATGATTAACAGATTACAAATCATGGCTTTAATCAAATCAAAATCCCTTACTTCAGGAAGATCTTAGATCCCTCAATTGAAATTCGTGGTCAGTATCACTTGAGATGCTTCATACTTCAAAAAATTTTAAATAAAGTCTATACAAAACTTGATAAAAAATTAATACTTTACAGCACGATTTGTCTCGAAATTGATTCATGAAAGAACAATTAAAACATCTTTTTTATGGCAAGCGCAGCAATTACATCTTATCCTTATTTATAAAAGAATGCTTTGTTTTTAGTGTGACTCCAATGCTTGGATCACACTCAGAAGAGAACATAAATAAGAGCTGCCAAATCTTTTGAATTGATTTAGTTTTAATAAGAAAAAAAAACATTGTAATTATGACTTAAAAACTTTTTTTTATTAATAAGAATATTTTTACTATTTTATAAGCTATTATTTGTGATGAAGTTAGAATCTTGTAAGACTTTTTAGCCAGATTAACTTTTTTTTAAAGAATTTAAATTAGTTGAACATTTGGAAGATGAAAAAAATAAGATTAAATTTTAGCATAATTGGTAATAGTTAACATTTTATTAGGAAATTGTTTAATACATCGACGAAAATAATTATCAGGAAGCTGACTCAATCCTGATTCTTCCTAAACCAAGAAGTGAAGAACAAAAGGAACCGGAACGGAAACTTAAATTTATTTGATAAATTCGACTCAAAATAAAGTTAGAGAAATTTTTGGAGACCAAAAAACTTTGACTCATACAAATGCTCTAAAAAACTTTGATAAAATCGTATGCGTATCCTTTAAAACGCTCAAGAACCTGATTTAGAAGAAGTTGAAAGGTATGATTCTTCGTAAGGATTAATTTTTTCTTATTTTAACATTGAAATGGGAGATAACAATATTCCAAGATATTCTCGGATCAATGAAATGTGCTTATTCGAATTTTTTCAGTGAGATATAACTAAATGAGTCTAATGAAGTAGATAACCAGATTAAAATGAGAGACAATCTGAAAATGATGGAGAGGTTCTGGATAACCTTTAAAAGTTGATGAAACCAATAGTATTAAAAATACTGATCAAGAAAAATTTTAAATTGAGATTGAGCTTGACAAGGAAATACATTTTTTAACAAATATTCGTTCAAAACATGAAGAACTTGCTCTGATTTAATCGAATACAAGTTTCTGGTCAAAACACCAATATGACATGTCTGATCATTTATTTAGAACAAATTATGTTTATGATAACTAAATATTTAGAATGAAAAAACTATCTAAGAATGATACACTATTTGCATTGTTTATTTAACCTCTATTATCTTTTTTAGATTTTTAAATTCCCAAAATAAAATTATATCATTGTTGAGCCCTTTTCTGGGGCTTCCTACAAAAAAATATTTATTTTTGAGATGAATTTAAAATGACCACAATTTTGGCAATAAAAATTGGATTTTTTAACATAATTTACATTTTTTATTGAATTATTTTTCTTTGTATTTACTGAACATATATATGATTTGCTTTTGAAATATAATTAAAAAAATATTCATTCAACATGTTAAAAAAAGGCGATAGAGTCAGTTTTAAAAGATCTGATGGTATTTTTTATATTTATTATAAGTCTTTTTAATTTTTAGCCAAAATATTATTTAATATTTGAAGGTTTTAATCGGAAAGGGCTTGTACTTAAGATTAAGATTAATGAGAGGAAGTTACTTGTCCAGTTGATAGAGAACCAAAGAGTATTTATCAAGAATGTTCCGATTGATCACGTCGATAAACTTGATTTTAATTTGTCCAATGTTATTTTTATTTGTTGTTTAAAATTTTTTTTTGTTGTTTTCTTGTCGATATTGTTTTTTTTCACTGTCATATTTGGAAAAGGTGTTTTCGTTAATTATAATGACCAGGATACCATATAAATATTATGCTTTTCTTTTATTTTTTTCAAGTGAGTTCTAAAAGTCCATTTTTGTTTAAAGCACTAATAATTACATTAACAGATTTTTTTCAGGTTTAGGAAATTTGAATGGACATTTTATAAAATCATTTTTCAAAAGCTTATTTTCTTATATTAATTTTTTATGACCCTTTATTTTTTGTCTTTTAAATTACTAGTTGTTCAGTTGTTGGTTTAATTCTTTTTATTTTTTTTAACTGTTTTCTTTTTTTTTCAAATAGATAAAAAATTGTTCTTGTAAATTTAAAATTTTTTTTATTTATTATTTTATTAATTTAAAAAATAAAAAATAAATAAGAATTTTGTATTTAATATATTTGAATATTAATAACAGTGTTATAAGGTATTCAAATTTTTGTGTGCAAATTTTTTTAAAAATATTTTAATTAATTTAATTTTTTTTTTCATTGGACGCATATAGGCGATATATAAAAGAAATAATAAAGAATAAAAACAACAATTGAAAAAATTCTAAACAATTTATTTTATCATTTTAGAAGTTTTCAAATCTTTGTTGATTAAAAATTTTAACTTATTTATCAAAAATCAGTGTGGTTGTAATTGCTTGTCAACTAAATTATGTTATCATTTTACGTTTTACATCACTAAATGATTAACTGAAAATTTTTAAATAAATTCGATTTTCATCGGTTTAATTAACTTTAATATCGAGCGTCTTTTTCCAATATGAAAATTTGAAGAAAAATCTACCAAGCTCGAGTACCACAATAAAGTATAATGGAGTATCTGATGTTTATGTTTCGATAACAAGTCCTATAAATTATTTTTTACTCGGATTTTGGTTAATTATCTCTAGAAATAGAATTTTTTTTTCCAAATGTTTTTTTCTTAAGCTATAAAACCACTCGCTTAACTGTCTTTTTGAATCACATAAAAAATTCGAAAAATGAATTGATATATCCTTTTTAAAATATTTGATTTCTGTTAAAATTAATTGTTCAATCAATTTTTACTCAACAAACTAACTAATTTGTATGAATCACCTAATCAATAAGATAAACGCCTAATTCGATTTTTTTCCAGTTATTTCATTAGTTATTAAATATAAATATTCAGTTTTAAGATGTTTTTTTTCAATAATTTATATTTTATGGAAAGATTGGAAATTTTTTTATACAAAACCATTTATTTATATTCCAATGATGTATTATATGATTATTTTTCTTCCTAACAGATTATTTTATCATACTTTAGAATTAAAATGAAATAAGTTCGAAAATAGATCAATAATTAACTTATATCAGATTTAAATCAGTTATAATAGCAATATATCTATTTTTTAGGCTTCTTATCTTTAATAAATAAAGTATATATGGAAAATTAATACATTTTTGAATAATCGTGCAATTCTAAATTAAAGTGACTAGAAATGTTAATTACTTTTAAATTTACTAATTTTAACTGACTAAATATCGATTTAACGTACAATTAATATATTTTTCGAAAAAAAATCAGTTTTTACACCAAAACTGACATATTCGAAAGAATCATCAAATCAAGAAGATAAAAGCTCAGTTCGATTGTTTTAGAGTTATTCTATATGTTATACAATATAAATATTCAGTTTTTAAATGTTTTTCTCATTAATTTATATTTTATGGAAAGATTGGAGATTTTTTTTACAAAACCTTTCATTTATAATACAATAATGTATTATTTGATTATTTCATATACTAACACCGTTTTTTATAATGCTTTTTAAGTAAAATGAAATAAGTTCGATTAAAGATGAATAATTATCTTATATCAGATTTAAATCAGTTATAATCCTATTTTATCCTTTATTAGGAATCTTTTCCTTACCAAATAAAGATTAAAAGGAAAATAAATGCATTTATGAATAATTTTTAAATTCTAAATTAAAGTGACTAGAAATGTTAATTACTTTTAAATTTACTAATTTTAACTGACTAAATATCGATTTAACGTACAATTAATATATTTTTCGAAAAAAAATCAGTTTTTACACCAAAACTGACATATTCGAAAGAATCATCAAATCAAGAAGATAAAAGCTCAGTTCGATTGTTTTAGAGTTATTCTATATGTTATACAATATAAATATTCAGTTTTTAAATGTTTTTCTCATTAATTTATATTTTATGGAAAGATTGGAGATTTTTTTTACAAAACCTTTCATTTATAATACAATAATGTATTATTTGATTATTTCATATACTAACACCGTTTTTTATAATGCTTTTTAAGTAAAATGAAATAAGTTCGATTAAAGATGAATAATTATCTTATATCAGATTTAAATCAGTTATAATCCTATTTTATCCTTTATTAGGAATCTTTTCCTTACCAAATAAAGATTAAAAGGAAAATAAATGCATTTATGAATAATTTTTAAATTCTAAATTAAAGTGACTAGAAATGTTAATTACTTTTAAATTTACTAATTTTAACTGACTAAATATCGATTTAACGTACAATTAATATATTTTTCGAAAAAAAATCAGTTTTTACACCAAAACTGACATATTCGAAAGAATCATCAAATCAAGAAGATAAAAGCTCAGTTCGATTGTTTTAGAGTTATTCTATATGTTATACAATATAAATATTCAGTTTTTAAATGTTTTTCTCATTAATTTATATTTTATGGAAAGATTGGAGATTTTTTTTACAAAACCTTTCATTTATAATACAATAATGTATTATTTGATTATTTCATATACTAACACCGTTTTTTATAATGCTTTTTAAGTAAAATGAAATAAGTTCGATTAAAGATGAATAATTATCTTATATCAGATTTAAATCAGTTATAATCCTATTTTATCCTTTATTAGGAATCTTTTCCTTACCAAATAAAGATTAAAAGGAAAATAAATGCATTTATGAATAATTTTTAAATTCTAAATTAAAGTGACTAGAAATGTTAATTACTTTTAAATTTACTAATTTTAACTGACTAAATATCGATTTAACGTACAATTAATATATTTTTCGAAAAAAAATCAGTTTTTACACCAAAACTGACATATTCGAAAGAATCATCAAATCAAGAAGATAAAAGCTCAGTTCGATTGTTTTAGAGTTATTCTATATGTTATACAATATAAATATTCAGTTTTTAAATGTTTTTCTCATTAATTTATATTTTATGGAAAGATTGGAGATTTTTTTTACAAAACCTTTCATTTATAATACAATAATGTATTATTTGATTATTTCATATACTAACACCGTTTTTTATAATGCTTTTTAAGTAAAATGAAATAAGTTCGATTAAAGATGAATAATTATCTTATATCAGATTTAAATCAGTTATAATCCTATTTTATCCTTTATTAGGAATCTTTTCCTTACCAAATAAAGATTAAAAGGAAAATAAATGCATTTATGAATAATTTTTAAATTCTAAATTAAAGTGACTAGAAATGTTAATTACTTTTAAATTTACTAATTTTAACTGACTAAATATCGATTTAACGTACAATTAATATATTTTTCGAAAAAAAATCAGTTTTTACACCAAAACTGACATATTCGAAAGAATCATCAAATCAAGAAGATAAAAGCTCAGTTCGATTGTTTTAGAGTTATTCTATATGTTATACAATATAAATATTCAGTTTTTAAATGTTTTTCTCATTAATTTATATTTTATGGAAAGATTGGAGATTTTTTTTACAAAACCTTTCATTTATAATACAATAATGTATTATTTGATTATTTCATATACTAACACCGTTTTTTATAATGCTTTTTAAGTAAAATGAAATAAGTTCGATTAAAGATGAATAATTATCTTATATCAGATTTAAATCAGTTATAATCCTATTTTATCCTTTATTAGGAATCTTTTCCTTACCAAATAAAGTGGGTTGTGAAGTTCATTTCAATTCAAGAAAACTTCAATAACTTTAAAATAGGTTGATATTTATTAAAAGTTTTCGACTAAGCAAATTTAAGCAAGCTTGCTCAATTTTTTCTGATTTTTTTAAAAAATTTTTAATACGAGGAAGCGTTATTTATTGATTTAAAATTAAAATGTTAAGTTAGTTTCGAAATTAAAAAATAAAAAAAATTTTGTTATGTTAGTTTTAAAAAAAAAACAATTTTAATAAAATGTTAAATGAAATATTCATATAATATATTTATATTTTATTTTTTTTTAAATTGACAAATTTCGAAAAAAAAATTCAAATTAAAATAAATTCCATAAATTCCATATTCCATATTACAATTTCTCTGATGTAGTAACAAGTCAAAATAAAAAATAATAAAATAAAAATAAAATATTTATTTTTGATAATTAAAATTTGAAGAAAGTATTTTGCATTATGTTGAAGTTTCTTTTTAAATATATTTATTTTAGTAAGTTTTAGTTTATCATAAATTTTTTGTTGATTTTTTCAAAATAATTTACTTTTTAATTTTAAAATTATTTTATTGTACAAAAATTTTTTTAAATAATGATAATTTTTTAAAATTACAATCGTTTTTGTTAAATAATAACTAATATATAAAAAAGTTCACAAAAAATTTCTGATATCATCCTTCTTTTTCAAAAACTGATCTTTATAAAATTATTGTTCGATTTAACTGAATTATGTGAATTGAACGTTCATTTCAGCCTAACCAATCTGGTCAAGCAGATTTTCTGTTTTTAGCGAAAAAGCAAGACATTTTAGGAAAATTAGAATGAGAGGTTTTATATTAATTTTTAAAACCTCTCATCAAAATAAAGATATATTCAAAGTTTCTAGTAAAATTTATAAGAAGAAATATTGCGGGAGTCTAAAAATCAGCTTTAAATAACCAAAAGAAAAATATCAGAAAATTTTCGTGAACCTTTAACAATCTTGTTAACAAAATAATGAAAAAAACAAAAATAATAACCCACTAAAAAATAAAAAAAGTTTTTATACATATTGTTCTAAATACTTAAAATCAGCTTGAAATTTTATTTGCAGTCTTTCTTTTCCACGAATATAATAGAGAGAACCACTTGGATTTTCTAGATAAAGTCCCCCTTTTGGTCCAAGATAAACGTTTCTGCCACAACGAGTACCACTGCTCACAAATTCACCAACTTTTGTTTTTTCTGATGTTCTGGTACAAAGAGGCTAAAAATAAAAACTAATAAAATTGTTCATATTTAAATCAATTTTATAAATTACTCTAATTTCATTTTTATCTCTAAATTGTAAGGAAGCCTTCTCATCAAATCTGTCTTTCAGAATATTTTGCGAATCTCCCTTTAATTTAAAAAAAGGAATTACTAAGGTTTTATCAGTTATTTTATTATCTATTATGACTAAAATAATAAAGCACTAAATTTAGAAAGATGAAAACTTTTAATTCTTTTGTTTATTTATATTACCATTTGTTGAATTCTGTGAGATAAATTACCGTGATTGCATTCAGTATTTTCATGGACTGATTGTTTCTTTTTATCATAAAATAATTTAAATTAATCGATATTCTCAGAAAAAAATTTAATTTTTTTTTACTTTATTAATGTTTTGCGAACTTTCATCAATTCTTAAATCACCTTCGTCAACTATTAAAGAATACAGATGGCTCTTCTTAGAATCAGATTTGATCATTTTTCTTAAATTAGCTAATTTGGACTGGTAATCCATGATTTTTGCTTCAAAAAGATTTTTGTATTTGATTATTTTTGCATTGACAGGATTTTTTCGACAATTTGAGAAACTTTAAATATTATTTAAATAATTAAGATTATAAAATTAAATTTAAAAAAAACCTATAATGATTATTTCGACCTAATTCAATGTTTCCTGAACCATCGCAATTTTTTGCAGGACATTTCGATTGGTTATTGGTAATGATAATAATCTCATCCTGTTCCTTGTTTTGATATTCATTAAGATCTTAATATAGATTAAAGAATTATCTAAATGAAATAAACTTGAATAAATTTTTACCATTTACTAGAACTGAAAATTTTTTTTGGTCATTTTTGTCCATATCAGCTAATTTATTTGCTCTCACGCTATCAGAGATCTGCAAATCAACCATTTGAGTTTCGAATGCATATTTAAGATCAATTATCTGCTTTCCCTTTTCATTTAAGGCTAGCTCACACTGCTTAAGCTTTTGTTCTTGGCCATTGAGCAGATCATCATTTAGTTTAATAACTTTAAAACATAAATAATGATTATAAAAACATTTGGAATATTTATGTCTAGTGTTCTTACCTTCATCTTTTGATTCACGTATTTTAATCAACTTCGTTTTGTGATCAGACTCGAGTTTTGACATTATATTTATATTTTCTTCTAATTTTTGCTCCAATTCATGGAGACGGTCATCTTTAGCTTTTATGATCTCACTATTTTCTTTTAAAACTATATGTATTTTCAATTAATTTCAATTAATAAACGCAATGAGGTTTAATTTTTTTACTTGAATCATTAATTGATATGATATTTTGATTAAGCGATTTATTCACAGATTGGAGATAACTTATCTGCTTTTCCTTTTCATTTAAGGCTAGCTCACACTGCTTAAGCTTTTGTTCTTGGCCATTGAGCATATCATCTTTTAGTTTAATTACTTTAAAACATAAATAATGATTATAAAAACATTTGGAATATTTATGTCTAGTGTTCTTACCTTCATCTTTTGACGTCCTTAAATTTTCCCTTTTTTTATCAGCAAGCTCTTCCTTTAATATTTTGATTTCATTTTCATTAGAAGAAATAATCAGATCTCTTTGCTGAAGACTTAAACAGCTTTCTTCCAATTTTTTAAGATATTGTTCATCAAAAAAAATTTTATCTTTTTAAATAAATAAAACTTTAAAAATTCGTATTTATTTAAATTTCTTACCTTTTTCTGTTTCTTCTTTTTCCTTATATTTTTTTAATTGTGCAATCAGTTTTTTAATTTTAATGCAATATTGGTATTCTTTTTTAGTTTTTTTTGACTTGACTAGATTAAAGAAATTGTTTAAATTTTTATCTAGAATATAATTTCTTATATTACTTTTTTTTATCTTTTTTTTTAATTCATGAATTTCTGAAATTCTTTTAAACTCGGATATTTTGTAATTTTCTATTTTTACATCAAATTCAGTATTTAGGATAAGAATATTAATTTAGGATAGATTTTCCTCGAGTTCTATTTTTAACTTATCATTTTCCTTTGAAAAATTTGCCTGATTGCATGAAATTACTTAAGATAAAAAAAAATGAGAAAATATTAAGTTTACAAATTTAAAAATTACTTGACTCATATTCTTCAGTTTTCATTTTCAACTCTGTTTCGTATGAGGTTTTAAGTATTTCATTTAGCTTAATTGCTTCGTTGAGGCGTTCACTTAATTGTGAAATTACTAAATATAAATGTATAATGATTTCAATGTCCATAAATTTTAAGACAAACTTTCTTGGTTTTCATCAAGATTTGAAAAATTTTCTTTTTCTAATTGAGGTATGTAAATATGTTCTTTTTCTTTAAAATACTTTAAAATTGCTTATATAATTTTTAAAATTTTACCTTTTGATAACGAATCTTTTAAATCTTTTATTAACTCTGAATTACTTGATATTGTTGACTGCAATAATAAATTTTCGTTTTGAATCGTTTCATTTATACATTTTATCTCCTCATTTTCATCGTATAAATTTTTTAATTTTATCCGACCCGTCTCAAGCTCAATTTGCATTTTCTTGATTTCTTGCTCTGATATTTCTTGCTCTATTACAGCATTTTCGAAATCCTCCGAAATATTTGTTAACACTATTTGTTTTTGTGAATATTTATCCTAAAAAAATTTTATTTTCGTATCAATTGGCGTAAGTTTGAAAAATTACCATTAAAATTTTTAATTCCTCTTGTAAATCTTGGATTTTTTTTTTGTATTGATCCGTTTCGAAAGCATGCTGTTTATTCAATTCATTTAGCATCTCTGCCAAATCGAATTCATTTCCAGTGTTCGGAGATTGGTGAAAGATATATTGTTGAAATTCATATTGTCTGAAACAAGAGTCCTCATCTTCATTATATTGAATGGGTCTAGGAGTATCTTCCTTTTCCGTGCTATGAATATCATCAGCGTTTAGAACTCCACTTTAACTGTCAAAATTTTCCTTGAACGAATCACGAATCTCACCATCTTCTTTAACCGAGCTCAGAAATTCATGACCGTCGACGCCTCCACTGATACTATCAACATTTTCGTTGAACGAATCACGAATCTCACCATCTTCTTTAACCGAGCTCAGAACTGCATCATCGTCAACTACTCCACTTAAATTGTCTATATTTTCCTCGAATGAATCAGAAATTTCACCATCTTCATCCACAAGAGTGGCATTTTTTTGGCTGGATTCTATATTACTTATCAGTGAGAATTCTTGATTCTTTTTGCATGATGATTTTTCTCTGAACCGCTTATTTGAAAACCAATTCTAAATGAAAGGTAATAAAATTTATATTTGCAATTAAATAAATATTGATTATTCTTTTAAAAGACTTACACGGATTTGTTGTTTTTCGTATCGACTTTCAAGAGAAAGAAATATGCTCCTAATTTTATTGTGGTTTGGTTTTTTTGTCCGCTGGTATACTGAGTTTAAATAATCTAAATCTTTCCTTTCGAAAATACTTTTTCGTCCTCTCTTTTTTTTCTGAAAAAGGAACGTAGGCGATGGTGGTGTATCTGTTTCGGAATTAGACTTAATATCATTCACTTTTCTTTTTCGTATTGAATGTTCTAAAGTAGAGTAATTAAATATTTTCTAAGTAATTTTTAACAAAGTAAATTTTTACGATGATTAATACTAGAGTTTCCATTAAAAATATTGATTAGCTTTTCCTTCACGTTCCCAAAGGCTTGAAGAGGATTTTGGTCAAGATATTTCTAATAAATCACAAAATAAACTCTTTTTAATTTCAAAATTTAAACAACCTTTAAAAAATTGACAGAGTTATTTAAGAGATTTTTTGGGTAGTTAGCAAAAAATCTCTTAAAAATATCTTTGTATTCTCCTTGAGTTTTTGACGGAACAATACTAAATTCACTTTTTGTTGTTCTTAAAAATGAATTAACAGTTACTTTCTTTGCCAAACTAGCTAAAGTTTCGTTTGACTTCGACTTTCTGAAGTTATTGTTCATTTTTTTTTGGTTTAAGTTTTTAAAAATCTGAATTTAATGTTTATATATTAAAACATAGAAATATAACAATGTTGTTTACAACGACAACTAAAGTTTTTAATATTTATTCAAAAATTGAATCCTATTTAAATCTTTTTTCAAGTTTATTTATAAATATATTTAAAAAAGTCTCTTATGATTGATTATATTTTTCAAGTAAGCAATCTATCACTTGACATTGCTCGCACACATTTTTTTTTAGACATCTTGAATGATATGAATGAATACAATCAAAACCAATTTTTTCTTGATCGGAATCTTTCTCTCCGCAGATACAACATAAATTTACTTTGCCAACATATTTGATATTTTCCTTGTACAATTCATCAAAAATCACTTTTCTGAATCTATAAGGGCATTTTTCTTTCAGTTTTAATTCTTTATCGCCAACGTCAACACTTAATAGGCATTCAAAAAACATACAAACAAACACACCACAACTTACTCCATCATTTTGCAAAGGATGGAGAAACTTCCTCAACATCCATTTTTTATCACATAAATCTTTTCGGTACGAGCAAAACAATCTAAAAATGATGAGATTTTATTTATATTTAAAGGGGAACTATATGTTCATTACTTCCACTTTTCAAAATAAATATTATCGTTTCCGGCACCTAACGAATCTAAGAACGAAAAACTTTGATTCCTTACATCTGCAAAAAAGAGACACCAATGGCTACGGCGCGGATCAAAAACTAAACCAGATATCATTGAATAGAAATTTAAATCCTTTGTAAACTTGTTTAAATAAAATAAAATAAAAAAATAAACATTACTTCATCGAAAATGTTTTCACTCATAAACACACCATTAAAAATTTTACTTGTCGAAAAATAGTCAATGATTCTTATATTATATGACTCAGCTTTAGTTTTGAAATAATTAAAGGTTATCTAAAAATGTAAAAAATTATGAATCAAATTTTTTTATAGGTATTATTTACTTCGTCACTTAGAAGGTCATTGTTTAGGAGCTCATATACATTTTTACATGTCATTTTGGAATAATTTGAATAAAAATAAATGTGATTTCGGAAAGAAATAGAATTATAGTCTTGGCATTCGATTAAAGGTATTGAAAACAGCTCTGATTCGCCACCAAATTGAGTTTTGAAAGATTCTTCACATTTGAAATTGTCGATTCCAAAAGTAAACTTGTTAGTAAAATATATTCCTTTTTCTTTTTTTCCTTTGGTATCAATTTTAAAATCCCATTTTTCTTCGTCCTGACGATTGTTGAGCTCATCTTGGATCTTTGAAAAATCGATGCAATCTTTTTCATAAAAATGTTTAAACTTCATCAATAGATAATTGTAATATGGAATGGCGATTTCGCTTGGAAAAAAGAGGCGCTTAAATTTTAATCTTTTATTGATGTCTAGGATGTGATTTCTGAAATATCCGAACTATGATTCAACAGGATTATTTGTCAAACGTGTAAGACGAGATTTTTGAGGAAAATTTTGTTTTTCCAAAGAAATTAAGACCCCACTCCATAAAGGAACTAACTGAATCCTTTTTTCTATAATTTTCATTAAAATTGGCTTGTAAAATTCATTTGTTTTAATAGTTTGATCTTTTGACTCTTCTCTAATATATTTTTTGTAAAAACTCAGTCTTTGCTCGAAGTATTTTGAAAATGGTGAATCAAGAATATAATTTTTGGATTGATCAATTTGGAAACAAAATTCTTCTTTCTGAGATTCTTTTGTTGTAATCAAAAATTTTCGATCAAATCTTTTAAAGAGTTCATTCAACCAGTCATAATTCCTAATACTTATTTCTATATTCATTCTAACGAGTGAATGAAGTAATGACCGAGAAAATTGTGGTTGACAAAATATAGTTACCATGTCTTCCAGATTCTGATTGAATTCATTAATCGAGGTGGAATTTTGAAGCATAGTAAAGCAATAAATAAATGCTGCCCGCATTTTATCGTTAATTTTACCTTTTGTTATATTCACATTGTCAAGATCATCGATTATTAACTTTAAAAAATGAGTTGAACATATATAAATTTTTGTTTTCAAATATTTCGAAAAGGTAGATTCGTTTAAAACCACAATGCTGTATCTTAATTTAAGATATTGAATTATATCACAATTTAAAATGATTCTTAAAAGTGCGTTAATATTTGCCCAACTAAAGTCTGTTACAACTATCTTTGGATAGAAATCTGGTTTTAATTTCCTAAATGATGATGTAATTTTTAAGAGGTTTATTGATATATTTGTTGTATCGTTTTCAGTTGAAAAAAAATCTGCTACGGGAATCAATGATTTAGTTATAGGATCGTAACTAATGATAGAATAAAGCAGTGGCTTTTTTTGGTTGAAAATAGTAGGAATAACAAGTCCGGAGGCGTCAAAATGCCAGACTGGATTGCGTTTTTGAATTGTATCCCACATCCTTGTTTGAATTTCAAAAAATATTGTCATTGAAAAAGGTGAAATAGATATTTCTTGAATGAATCCGTTTATCCCTTTTTTACAGTTGCTCTTTACTAGAAGGTCAAATGATGATTTCACTGCATCTGCATCTGATCTCAACTCATTGAATAATTTATTTCTATGTGTATAATCACTTGAGATCTTCCTTATAACTGAATAATCAATCGGTTGATCAGTATTGTTATGATTTTGGGCTCTAAATTTAGAAATACCCATTGATTTTATTTTTTCAGACATCGATTTTCTTTTATCGCCTGTAATTCGATTGCTTTTTAAATTAACAACATTAGATTCGTGATTTATTTTATAGTTCTGTAATGCGTGGCAATTATATGACTCTAGTAGGGCGAAGAGTTAAAGAGGGCGCTGCAGTACCTTGCAGCACTGACTTTTTGGACACTTTGCAGCGTCCGAAAAACTAAACGATATCTGATTCTGATCGTCTAGTCCCAACTTCCTCTCCAGAATAGTTGGAATTTATTCTAATTAGGTTGTTAAGCTGCTTAGATCGATAACTTTGCAGCTATCGTTACTCAAGTAAGATTTGAAGAAAAAGTAAATTTTATTTTGAGATTTCTTTATTTTAAAAAATATATATATCTATCTTTCTCTAATAAAGTTTTAATATTTATAATAAAAATTATGTAATTTTTAAAAGTTATTTCCATCAACTTCTTTTAATATTTAAAGATGGTTTTTACCATCTTTACATCTCCCTTCCAAATTTTTAAATTTATTTATAAATTTTAATGTCACATTATTCTTGATTCATTTGTTCATTTATCATTTTCAACTCTGGTGGATGATGTTGTTTGTTTTTGGGTCTTGGATCTGACATTTTGTTTTTGGGTTCTGGTTCATCCGTAAAAAAATGTTTGATACTGTTTGTTATATGAAATCCTTTTATGTTTGTATCTGTTCCTAATTTTAATATTTCTTCGAATCCGAAAACGTCTCTTCTGTATCCTCTTTCTTTGTTTTCTTTTTCTGCTGTTTGTTTTGCTTCAGATTTTTCTGCATTATTTTTGTGGAATTTGATTAGTTTTTTCAATTCTTGTTGCTCTTTTTCCTTTGCAATTTTCTTTTGGATTTGTTCTAATTCTTCTTTCTTGCTGATGTATTCATTGTATTCTGTATTGAATGATTTACGTTCTTCTAGCCATTTTTGATGTATCTCTGGGAGATCATTAATTATTTGTAAGTCTTGGTCTGAAACGCGGTATTTTTCGGCATAATCTTTTCTTTCTTGTTTTGCTTTTAGGATGTATGGTTTCATTTCCAATAATTTAGCGTTTTTTGTGTCTCTATTTTTTCTTCTCCTTTCTTTGCATGAGGTAGGTTCTTCATTCGGGTTGTAATTTTTTGAAAGTTGTACTCTTGGTAAACCATACTCGTCATTTGGACGGTTCATCTTGTTTTTTGCTATTTCTTTTCTTTTTTTGTTTTTTTCAAGTATTTGAATAATTTTATTTACAGTAATCATTTTGTATCTAAATATTAAAAATTTTTATAAAGTGGTTTTGAAGTTCTACCGAATTTAGTGGTTATTGTTTGAGTCCTGATATTTTCTCTATCAGGTTCTTTTAATTTTACATTATTAATGTTTATGACTTTCTTCTTCTTTTTCATTTTTACTTCTATATTCTGTTCTGAGATAATTTTTGTAATTTCTACTGGATCACTCCATAGATCATTGCGTAGCTTCTTTTTTAACCCAACTTTTGTTTGAGGCATATTTATTCTTACTTTATCACCGACTTTGAAAGAGATTTGTTTTGAATTATATTTAGAATCATATATTTTTTTGTTTGTATCTGCTTGCTTGTCAATTTTATTTTTAGCTAGTATCCAGTTCACATGTGATTCTTTTATGAATTCTGAAGGTTCGTATCCTACGTTGAAATTGTCAAAATCATTTAGTCTTGGTTCTCTTCCGTAGAGTAAGCTAAATGGTGAAAATCCTGTTGTGGCTTGTTCTGCCGTCCGATATGCGAAAAGGACTAACAGTAGATATAGATCCCAGTTTGTTTGATTTGAATTTGCATATGCTGATAACATCTTGCATAATGTTTTGTTGAATCTCTCAACTAATCCATCACACTGTGGATGATATGGAGTTGTTTGTATTTTGTTGATTTTGAAGTATTCGCAAACCTTCTTGACTATATTCGATAAGAAATTCGGTCCTTGGTCGCTTAGTAATTTAGATGGGATCGAATGTCGCGTTATTATTTCGTTTATCAGTATCTTTGCGATGGTTTCAGCTTTTGTATTTTGTAATGCGAAAGCTTCCACCCATTTTGTTAGATAGTCTGTGAATACTACCACGTATTTATTTCCTGAATTCGATCGACTTAATTCTAAAATGTCGACCGCAATCATATCGAATGGTTTGTTAAAATCTGTTATTGGATTTAAATGTGCTCGATTTGCTGGTGGATCTTTTATTTTTGCACAAATTTCGCATGATTCGACGTATTTTTTGGTTTCATTATAACAATCTGTCCAATAGAACCTATTACTTAGTTTAATCCATGTCTTTTTTTGTCCCAGATGCGCTCCTGTAAAGTTATCATGGCAGATTTGTAAAACATCCATCTTTAATTGTTTTGGTACCACTAATTGTTTGAATCTTTTCCCTCTTTTGTTGATTCTGTTTTTAAATAATATACCATCTTCTATCTGGTATCCTTTTACTTTTCTTTCTTTAATCCCTTTGATTAAGTCTTGTATTTCTTTGTCTTTTTTCTGTAGTATTTTTAATTTTTCATTAATTTTTAGGGTGTCTGATTCTGTGATTTGGTTAAGACTTTCGATATTTATATCCTTGTTTAAATATACTTCGGTCTGAATTCCATTTTGGGTAATGGTTTTTTTAATAATTTTTGACATATTATTCATCCGAGGCTTTTAAACATCTTTGGTATCGCTATGCTGTCTATTCCATTTGTTTTACATTCTTTTGCTAGGTTTTTAAAACATTTTTCAATAGTTGAAATTGATGGTTTTTCTTTTGAACTTCTTACTATCAGGTAAATTATGATGCGTCCATCTTTATTGACCTTTTTTATGCATTCTCCTACTCTTTTATTGTGCCTAATTGGCGGAGTCAAACCATCAAAATTTTGGTTTACAAATTCTATTAAGTCATTATGTGAATTTGTCTGTTTTGAAATTGCTAATATAATTGGTTTTTGTGCTTTTGTTATGTTATCATCTAAATATTTGATATTGTCTTTATGAAATTCTTGGTTGATGTTGAGTAATGTTTCAATCAAGTCTTCTTTGTAGACTTGCTGTGTATTTGGTTTGTCAATTCTTGAAAGTGCGTCTGCATTTGTGTTAATTGAGCCTTTTATATATATTTTTTTAAAATTGTATTCGGCCAACTTCAACCGCCATCTAGTTAGCCGTGAGGATGATAAAGTAATATTGTTTAAATATGTTAAAGGGTTATGATCCGTGTAAATTATAAATTCGGTTCCGTGTAAATAGTATTTAAATTTCTCGACGGCATAAACTATTCCTAAGAGCTCCCGTTCTATCGTACTATAATTTCTTTCGGCTTGGTTTAGTGATCGACTCGCGTAGAATATCACTCTTTCTCTATCTTGATTGTCTTTTTGGCTTAGAACTGCTCCAATTCCAACGTTCAATGCATCGGTAGATAAATAAAAAGGCTTTGAGAAATTTGGAAAAGCTAGAATGGGTGTTGTTGTTAATAATTTGATAAGTGATTCGAAAGCTTTGTCGCAATCTGAAGTCCATTTGAACTTTTCATTTTTTCTGGTAAGTTTATTTAGAGGGTCGACAATGTTTGAAAAGTTACGAATAAATTGTCGATAATAACTTGCTAATCCGAGGAACTCTTTGACTTTCTTTCCAGATGTTGGTTTTGGATATTTTTTGATCGCTTCAATGCGATTGTCTAGGATACTCATTCCCTGTGATGATATTTTGAATCCCAAGAAAGTTGTTTCGTTTGATGCAACCTTGCATTTTGAAGTTTTTACTTTGATATTTGCTTCCATCAGTCTTTTGAAAAGTTCTTCTAACTGAGTTAGATGTTCTTCAAAATTTTTTGAAAAAGTTAAGATGTCGTCAATATATGCTGTCGAGTTTGTCAACCCGTTTAAGACGAATTCCATTATACGTTGAAAAGTTGCACCTGCATTGCATAAACCAAATGGCATCATCCGGAATTTAAATAGTCCTCGACTGCAAATAAATCAGCTGATTTGTTTAGCTCTTTCGGTTAACTTGATTTGCCAGTATCCTGAGGTACAGTCCAGTGATGTGAAGATAGTAGCACCATGTAATTTATTTAGCTTTGACTCTATGTTTGGCATTGGAAAGCAGTCTTTTTCTGTTGTCATGTTTACTTTTCTGTAGTCTACACAAAATCTTTCGCTGCCATCTGCTTTCTTTACTAACACAATTGGTGAGGCCCAGTCACTACTTGAAGGTTCGATTATTTTCATTTTCAACATTTTGTCTATGCATTCATCGACTAATTTCTCATTGGCATAGGGGATATTATAAGGTCTTTGCTTAATTGGTTTTTCGTTGGTTAATTTAATATCATGCATTCCGTATTTATCTACAAATGTTCCAATATCTTCGTCGTTTCTTGAGAAACACATCCAATATTTGTCTATTAATCCTCCAAGTTTTTTCTTTTGTTCTCCTGACAGATTTTTGTTGTCAAATTTTATTACTTTGCTTGGTTTCCATGGTTTTTCTTTTGTTTCTTCATATTTTGTATCATTTATAAATGAAATATACTCTGTCTCAACACCTTCCTGGATGAATTTCTTGAATTCCTGTTCGTTTTTTATTGAGTTTATTATTGAACATTCGCTAATTTTACAAATTGGAGTGTGCGGATGGATTACTAATTTTATCGGTGTATTGTTTTCGACCCATATTTTAATTTGTTCTTTTGCATTTTGTATTGTTTCGATGATGTTTAATTTTCCGAATTTCTCGATCAATATATTTCCTTCATTTATTTCTGATTTTGTTGTGTAAACTTGCCTTGAATATGGCTCTATCATAATCGCATTTGAGGTATATATAATTTTTCCTTTTCTGGGTTCTTTTGTTCTTACTTGGATTTGTGAGTTGCCACAAATAAGTCTATTACTTTTGTAGTCCACTATGCAATTGTTTGGTTTTAAAATTTCTACTCCGATTATAAGATCATGTGCTAGTTTTCTACTAATGATGAAATTTCCGATAATTCTCGTGTTCCCTATCATTATGTTGATTGAGGTCTGTCCTGAAACTTCCAACTGTGAACCATTTGCGGTAATCCAGTTTTTTCTTGTTGTAATTTTTGTACGCTTGAATTTTCTTAATTGAGCGTATTTTTCGCTCATGAATGAAGTTTGCGCACCCGAGTCGATCAATATTTCTTCTTTCTTCTGTCCTTCTACTTCTGTGATAATTGATGTTGAACATTTTTGGTGAAAGACATTGTTGACCATTTCCTGTTTCAAGTATTTTCTGTTTGTTTTTTCTTTAGTTTTTACGGTTTTGTGATCTGGTTTCATATGATTCAATGAATAATGTGGTTTTACAAAATCTTCTTCTGTTAATTTACTAAGTTTATCTTGGTTAAAATGATTGTTGGCTAAATAGTATTTTGTTTGGGAGTTATATTTATCAGCCTTGCCTCCTCCCAATATTGGCTTAGCTTCTATGAGTTTAAATTGCAGTGTTTTGCGAGATGACCTTTTTTTCCACATTTAACGCAGAGACCCAATCTCATTCTACAAGTTTCATCATGGTTAGGTCTGTTGCAGTGGCTACAAAATAAATTTGGGTACTCTCTTCGGGATTTGGTAAATTCTTTATCTTCGCGTTTCGATGATTTAGATTGATTTTTTATAAAATCTTTTACTGATTTTAATTTAAAACATTTGGCTGTTTCGTGATTGTTTTTATCGCATATAACACAAACAAGCTTGTCTTTTTTCGTTTGTTCTTGATCCTTTCTTATAGAATTAATACTTTCAATACCTGCTTCGATACTTGTATTTTCTTGTTCTTCTTTTTCACATCGTTCCACTCGTTTGGCTATCTTTACCAATTCATCGAAATCTTTACCAGCGCTTATCGAAATGATTTTTTTTAAGCTTGGATTTAATCCCCGTAAGAATACGTTTGCTAACTTGTTTTCCATAGTCTCTTTTTCCATTTCGTTAACTTCATTTGTATATCGTAAGAGTCGATTACTAAATTTTTCAACGCTTTCATCAGCTCGTTGTTTAGCTCCGTAAAAATCACATTGGATGTCGCTTGTCCTATCATGTCTAAAATTTGTAATTAGGTTGCGTTTAATCGCTAAACAGCTTGATTTATTTGCTTTCATAAGTCTGAATTTCTGTAGTGCGTCATCTTCGAATAAAGTTACAACCTGAGTGCTCCTTGCTTCGTCTGTCCACCCTGGTGTTTGAAGTTCAAACCGTTCGAACCACAATTTCACATCTTGGGATGAGTCTCGCAAAGTTTCTATTCTGAATTGTTTGTTTTGAATATTCCAGTCGAAAAAGTATTTTAGGAATTCTAGCTCTTTTTGTTGAGTTTGATTTGTACTTAATAATTCATCTTCTTTTAGTGGTTTAGTGTGATTTTGGTCTATAATAGCCGTAAGTTTTGAGTCTCTGAAGTCTGAACTATTCCCTTGCTTTTGATTCGTGATCCAATAATTTAGTTCCACTGGGTAGTTGGCTAGAGCGGATATAATTGCTTGGTCCAATTCAGCTTGATTATCATCTGAATTCTCGATGATTGTATTTTCTAATTGTTCCATTCTGGACACTGCTGTCACCAATGAATGCGTGGCAATTGTAGTGGAAAATAGTAGGAATAACAAGTCCGGAGGCGTCAAAATGCCAGACTGGATTGCGTTTTTGAATTGTATCCCACATCCTTATTTGAATTTCAAAAAATATTGTCATTGAAAAAGGTGAAATAGATATTTCTTGAATGAATCCGTTTATCCCTTTTTTACAGTTGCTCTTTACTAGAAGGTCAAATGATGATTTCACTGCATCTGCATCTGATCTCAACTCATTGAATAATTTATTTCTATGTGTATAATCACTTGAGATCTTCCTTATAACTGAATAATCAATCGGTTGATCAGTATTGTTATGATTTTGGGCTCTAAATTTAGAAATACCCATTGATTTTATTTTTTCAGACATCAA
>JAESIW010000193.1:259143-269226 GCA_016802295.1 Brachionus rotundiformis
TTAAGTGACTAAAAATGTTAATTACTTTTAAATTTACTAATTTTTACTTACTAAATATCGATTTAACGCTCAATTAATATATATTTTGAAAAAAAATCAGTTTATACTCCCAAAACTGACTTTATTCGAATAAATCATCGATTCAAGGAGATTAAATCTCAGTTCGATTGTTTTAGAATTATTCTTTATGTTATACAATATTAATATTCTGTTTTTAAGGTGTTTTTTTCATTAATTTTGATTTTATGGAAAATTTCGAGATTTTTTTTTAAAAAAACCTTTCATTTGAAATACAATAATGTATTATTTGATTATTTCATATACTAACACAGTTTTTTAAAATGCTTTTGAAGTAAAATGAAATAAGTTCGATTATAGATGAATAATTATCTTATATCAGATAAAAAAGTTAAATACAATATTGAATTTGCAAGTTAAAAAATGCGATGAATTTGAATTTCTTTTTTTGAAATATTTATAATTTAAATTTGCATTTGTATTTCAATTTATTTTTAAATGTAGCACTTTAAAGCTCTTGTATTTAATTTCATCTTTTTAAATTTTTACTTTTAATTTTCTTCCAAATAGATTGAATATTTTCAAAAAAAAAATATATTCTTGAATTTTTAAGTCTTTAAATAAATTTTTTTAGTAGATAAAAAATTATAATGGTCAATAAAAAAACAGCCCTTGAAAGAATTACTGATTTTATATCAACCGAAAATTTACGGCCAATGAAAAAATGGTCAACAAGATTCCGTTCGACCGGTTCAGAAAATACAAGCTGGTATATTCTACGGCTTAAAAAGCAAATTAAGAATCTTCTCGAAATTCTTAGTGGAGGCGATGTCTTAGAAATGTTAAAAGGTAAAAATTTTTAAATAATTTGAAATTTATTCAATTAATAAAAAGCCTTAAAAATTGTAGATGTTTTAAACAAAAAAGAAATAGAAAAATTAATAAATAACAGACATAAACATGCTCTCATAAATTTAGCAAGTTTTTACAAGCAATTTGACCGCAAAAAACGCCACTTATTAATTAGACCTTTGAGAAAATCAATGCTCAATTTCTCAGAAATTCGAAGACTGAAATTTCCTGTTTCTCGTAGGTTGTGGAATAATTGCTTAGATGAGAGTGAAAGAAAAAAAGGTTAGTTTTTTTAGCAAAAAAAATCTTAAATGATTGAGGAAACTTTTAAAGTTAAAAAAAAATTAAAGCCCGCTAAATATTTTACACGTGATATAAGGTCTTTCTGCTAATATAAAATTTTACATATTTTAGATCCTAATTATTAAACAAACTTGATTCTTACTTTTCTTAGTGTTAATAATTGGACTTAATGAAAAATTAAAATTCAAAATTTGAATGAATTTAAAAAATTAACAAAAAGACAATTTTTATAAATGTTTTTAACCAAACTAAAGTTTTATTTTGTAAATTAAATTTTTTTATCTGTTGTACAAATTTTGATATTTGGAAAATTTTATTCTATAAAAACAACTGAACAAAGCCAAAATCTGCTGAATTTATAATTTGTTTAGTAATTTAATTAATGATTTTTGCAACAAAAAAAGCAATTAATAAAATTTTTTAAATATAAAAAAATTAAAATCTGAACATATAATAAAACTAATTTCGATAAAAAAAAATTTTTTAAAACAGAACAAAAAATTATTAATTGAAAATGCTTTTCTTGTTATCCTCTTAAATTCTTTCTTCAAATTGAAAAATCTAATTCAAAAAAATAATTTAGTTCCCGAACTTAATTAAATATTTATTTAGCTTCATTTGTATAAACTTTGTCTTATTAGTAAATATTTACTTGTTAAAAGCTCATTTTAGTGAACAAATTAGTTAAGTAAAAATAATAAAAATCAAAGAAATTTTACCAAAATATCTTTAAGAAAATGGTCTATTTTTTTATTAGTTAATAGATAAAAATATGAATGAATGAATTTTTTTTTATAATTTATTTTTGATCTAATTTTCAAAGTAAAATAATAACAATTTTTAATTAAAAAAGTTATTTACTATTCCTTTTAATATATTTAAATCGTTTCATTCTATTAAATAATAATTATTTAATTATTTTTACATTCCAATCAGGAGGCGGAAATCCAATCTCAAAAGATCTTCAAAATTCAATAGATAATTTTCTGAGAGAGCATTCTAATATTGCTTCTAATCGTCTTTTTTTGAATCGTAATCATTTGGACATAAACTTTGGTGAAGTACAAAATGCAAGATATCTTGAAGATGGAATTTCAGAGCTTTACAAAAAATTCTATTTCTCAAATGAAGTAGGAAGATCCACTTTCTATAAATATGTTAAAAGAAATGGAGAATTTAAGAAAGCATTTAGATGGACCGATATTTGTGATTACTGTGAAAAAGGAAACCATTTAAAAAACAAGATTGAAAAATATTTGAAAGTTTTTAATTATGATAAAAATAGTCTTTTTGATTCGATAAAAATAATAAACGATTTTGAGCTATTAGGTCTGGAATTGACTAGTCTAGTAGATGCCAAGAGTGAAAATATTCAAGAAAATAAAGCCCGTTTAGAATTAGTCAAAGATTTGTTGTCTAATTTAAAAGATTATGAAATATTATCGTTTCATAAAAATATTGCTAGAGCTCAAAGAATAGCTTATAACAAACAACATACTACTGTAGATGAATTGAGAGATAAGGTAATGATTGAAGTTGATTTTAAACAAAAAATTGTCATAGGAATGAGCCCAAGGCAGGTAAATAGCGAATATTATTCTCAGATTAGTCGTAGTTGTCTTGGTAATTTTTTATATAATCCTTTAAAAAATTATATCTCTTTAAAAAGGATTTGGAGTTTATTTTGTCTCTGAAAAAAACGAAATAGAGACAATTAATTTTGATATTATTGCATCTGATTTATGTGAAGATGCAAGGGCTGTCGTTAGAGGATTTAGAATATTGAGAGACCAGGATTTTTTTAAACAAATTGAAAAAAAAAGTTTAATTGTTTGGATGGACTGTGGCAAGCACTTCAGGAATTGTGAAGTTGTTGGCTATTTATTAAAAGATTTAGCTAAAGAGAAAATACATGGTAATTTTTACTTAAAAACTTAAATTTTTTTATTTTTAATTAAAGTTAACGTAAATTTTTTTTGTGAGAAACATGGTAAAAATCAAAGAGATTCTCATTTTTCCTGCATTTCACGTTTTTTAAACGCCGAATCACTTAAAAGAAGACTGTGTTCAACAAAGGATATTGTTGAAGCAATAAATAATGGACAATTAAAAGCTAACCAAAATTGTATGATTATCATTTATTTTTGGTTAAGGAACTCTGATAATTTGGTTCTTTTTTCTTTATTTCTTTAATTAAATTTTAGCCTATAATTAAGTATAGCCTTTAATTAAATTATATATTTTTTTTATGCTTATCTTCTCATTCACTTGATATTAGTACGTATCTGAAATAAGTTGATAGCTTTCTAAAGCACATACTCATGAGCTCCGCTATAAAGCAAAATAAATGTTCTAGAGTTTACTCTAGAACTGCTTAAGCAGACTAGAGCAAGTGCTTAACCATGCTCTAGAGCTGCAATGCTCTAAACACTGTCAACTTATTTGTGAAACCATCTGTAAGTCGTTTCCTACATGAAGGCTGAAAAGAGGGCCTACGCCACTCGGAACTACCTGGAGTTAATCTAAAAATTATTTTTTAGATAAATATAAAATAGAAGCAATTATGATAAAAATCCTAGTTATTCGTTTCAAACTTGTTCTCATCAAATTTGAAATAAAAAAATTAATTAAAGTAATTAAAGTTAATTCCTTACGGTCTAAAATTTTAGTTAAGCAAATTAAAAATATGATTACAAAAAAATAATTTTTCTTTAAAAGGTCTTATTTTTAGACTTAAAAAAAAATGTTTTGATAATAATTTGGCCATTATACTGAACTTTAAATAACCGATATTAATATAATTTTAATGCTTATGGAATATTAGTTTAAATCTAAAAATTATAAGCTCAATCAAAATTTTTTTTTATATTTTTCATGGACATGACTTGAGACTTTTGACTAATAAACAACTCTGATACAATTTTTCATACGTTTACTAAATTAATTTTTTTTTTCTTTAAAAGCATAAAGTTAGTTATAATTTGAGATTAAATCTTTAGCAATTAAAATAAATATTTTAATTTTTTAACTAAATTAAAATGATCTTTTAAAATATTTTTAAGTGTTTACAAACTCTAGTCAAATTTTTAATTATCTTGCCTTATTTTTTTGACTTTGATTAATTGAATTTATATAATTTAAATGAAAAGAAATGATAAAAGATTTTTTTTTTTAAATGAATAAATAATAATGATTTTTAAATTTTAATAGCTGGAAAAAATATCATTACTATTGCATATGAATTAGATCAACAGAGAGACTTTTATTATTCACACAACTTTCCTTCGAATACTTGTTTATCAATACAAAACATTGAAAGTTACTACAACTATCGTACAATTAATGTAGACTTCAATTTGGTCACGTCGATTTTGTCAAATGAAAATCAATTTTTAGAATTGAAATTAAGATCAAACAATAGAGAAAACATCACTCATGAAGACTACACTGTAATTGAAGAGGAAAAGATAAAAGATAGTGTTCCAAATATCTGTCATTTGAGACAAAAACAACTGAGAGTAAATTGTGCATTAAATAAAATCAAAGAAAATTTAATTTCAAACAATATTGAAACAAATACTGAATTTTTCAATTATTTCACATTTGATTCAAATCAAATAAATAATATTGATCAAAGTGACCAGATTAATCTAAAACCTATATTTTGTAGTGACAAAAATACTCGCACTAAAAAACCATGCAATCAATGTACAGAAAGTTGTTCTTTCCCAATAGAGGTTCTTACGAATCCAAATGGTTACTCTATTGGTCAAAATGATATCTTAGAGGAATTAATGATTCACAAGCACCCATCATCTAGGATTATTAAATTTGATGATAAACAAAGATATAGAACAACAACAGAAGCTGCACAGGAACTATCCAACCACTATGTTTATGCTCATAAAAAAAAATTACCCAATTTTTTATAGTTTATTTTTAAATTAAAAAATAAAATCTTAAACTGATTTGTTTTTTAACTGAAACTAATTAAGACATAACTTTTAAAAAAAATTTTGAGTTAAATATTCCACGTATTTTGAATATTCTTCATGGGATATATGATGTTTAGTTTTAATAAAACGATTCATTCTAAAAATAAAAAATTAAAAAAAATTAATTTTGAAATTTAAAATATATTATTTGTGGTAATATTTTATACCGTTTTTTTGCTTCGTTACTAAGTTTGCAAATTTCACTTTGATTGTTATAAATGATATGTTTTCTTAAAGCTAAGACATATTTTTTGGTCAGTGATTTTGATCGCCTTTCTATCTCTAATTCTTTGATTTTACTAAATTTTATAAAAAGTAAAATTCAATAATAAAAAATGATCAAATAAAAAAAAATATAGACTGAAATTTACCATGTTGTCCTTTTATTGTTAATCAATTTCTTAATTATACTATGAATGAAATACTTAATTTGTGAGCAGAAAATGAATACAACAAAATTAATAAACATTTTATTTGTTGACAAAAAAAATAAGAACAACAAACAAATAATTTTTGCCTCGATTAATTTCAACTGAATCGTTAATTTTTTTTTAATTAATAGAAAAAAAAAATATGGAATAGATATACAAGCTAATAGCATCAAGAAAGTTAAATAAATTAACCATAAGTCATCAAAGAACAAAAAAAAAAAAAGAAATTCAATAAAGCTGGTAAAGGCGAAAAAATATTTGTAAGTTTAAAAATAAGCAAAAAGATAAGTTTCCAATATTTTTTTGAAAATTTAATCAATAATACAGTACAAAATTTAATATACAAAAAAAGAAATCTTAAAAGAAGATTTTCATTTAAATTTTCGCAAAAACAGCAAAAATACAACAAAAAAAAGCAAATATTTTCATTTATCATTTTTTTTTTTAAAAATTTCAATAAATAATAAAGATACATAAATCTGAAAGGGAAAATTTTCTAAACATGAATAAAAATTCTAAAATGAAAAAAAGCACATGTTATGAAAAATTTTTTTAAAACAAAAATTAAAATTTTTATTCAATATTTTTATTACATTAACTTTAATTATTAACTTTAATTATCTTTAATCAATAGAATGGAAATCAATAACAAAACAATAATTTCGCTTTTGGGGTTCTTTATGCTATACGTGTATTTTGCAGATAAGTTCGCAAATCCAGAATTTCGATCAAATACAGAATCACAATTACAGAAAGTTTTTGGAAATAAAACAAACCATAGTTTTGTGTATGTAATGAAAAAAAAGAGCCACATTTTATCAGCCCTTATATCATCATTTTCAATGATATTTCTTGCTAATATTCCAGTAATTTTTTAATTATTATTTTTTCACTAAGTTTATTATTTCCATTTTAGCGAATTATTAGAGAACCAAAGCATGTAATAATCGGTGGAGCTATTGCAAGCATTTTAAGTTATTTAAAATATAAATTTGGTTTTCTTGATTGGGGTTTTTTTGTTGATGAAAACAACTCAACCGTAGTGGAAAATTAATTTAAAAAATTTATTAATTCAAATAAAACTTTTAAAAAATTTATTTTTTTTCAAAATTATTATCTTAACCTACACAAAATATTTTAGCATTCATAATTGAAATAAGACAACTGATTAAAAATATTTTATTTTTCTAAAATATAAATAACCTTAATAATTAAATCAAAAAAATAAAAAAGCGTAAGACCGATCACTGTCCACAAAAAAACCTGTTGAAAACCATCCATTTCTAAAACAAATTATTTCTTAAAAAAAAATTAATTAAATATAATAATTAGCTTGTTTACTGATTCCAAAGTTCAAGTCCCAGTCTAAACTAGCGACCACTTTTCCAAAAGAGCCCAATTTTGCTGACTGATTTTTCAAAAATTCTGTCTCTTCTCTTAATTTCGACAATTCTTGCTGCATTTCTTCGACTACTGATCTTTCTCCAAAAGACTCGACTTGTTTTAAAATTTTCTTTTTTGTTGCTAAAGGAAGTTTCAATTGCTGATTATTTTCTTTTAGTTTTTGGACTAAATCGTAATCATTTAATTCCATTTTTCTAATTCTTTTATTTACTTTTCTAACACAAATTAAAGACATTTTGATAAAAAAAAGAGTAAGAAATATTTTTTATAATAAGAAAATTTTTTTTTTTTTAATTGAATAATTTTTAAAATTAAAAAAAAAAAGTTTCAAGCAAAACTTAACTTTTTTCAAGACATATTAAGAATTTTTTAAATGCTGGTAATTTTTGATTGTTAAAACTCTTTGTTCTGTGATTTTTATATCTGCTTTATATATGCCCAATATTTTTTAGATTAAAAATACAGTAATTTAAACTTACATAATAATGAGTTTATATAAAAAAAAGACAAAAATTAAGAAGATAAATTAAAAAGTATTGACAGATGCTTCATGTTTTAGTTTTTAATGTTCTGGAATGATAAAAGTATAAGTAAGGTAGCATATACCGAATTGAGTCTGGAATTCAATGATTTAATTTGATATCCGTTTTGTCATAAAATTAGAAAGTCAAGCAGTCAGAAATCCTATTGAATAGAATAACGCATTCATGGTCTAATCGAAATTTTTTCTCTTAAAGAGTCTTTAAAATTTGTTTAATCAAGCAAAAATTAATATTAAATTTATGGAATTATAGTTTTTAGAGATTTAGTATTTTAAAATAGGTTAACTCCATTTATTTTTGGAAACTCAAAATAATACGATATTGAATTACAACACTTTTTTTTTAAAGCCACTAAAACAAATCAGCTAAGAATTATTCGATCTTAATTTCTAGATTAAAAAAATTGTAATTTAAATCATTAGCGTGAACATTATAGTCTTCAAAGAAAACAAAATGTAATGTTGGTTTCATTAAAAAAAAAAAAATTTTAAAATAAAGTTAAAAAAATTTAAAATTAATTGAACTTAATTTTTATTATGGAAAATTTCGATTCTCTAGATTCTGGGATTGTTATCAATTTCGATGTCACAGACAATGAATATAGCCAAGACCAAAATCAAAAGTTTTACATCGCTTTAGATTCAGAAAATAATGATGTTGGTCAATGGATAGAAAATGTTTACAATAATCTTCATGAAAATTCTTGGACACATGAAGAATATATCCAGCATAAAAAATCTAAAAAAAAATCAGTTTGGTTAAATTCAGTGAAAAAAGCTAAAAAAAAGATCCTTAAAATAAAAAAACTAAAAAAAAGATATTTACTACAGATAAAACAGAAAAGAAGAATAAACTCATCAACTCCATTAAAAAATTTTTATATTAAAGAGAATTTATTCAAAATTAAATCTATTTTAACACAGTTCTTATTGTTTTTTTTGTATTTTTATTTTTTTTTTGATAGTTTTTTTGTTTTTTGATATATCATTAAATTTCTTTGTAACAATAAAACCTTTTTTGTTTTCGTTTATTCCTGATTTCATTTTTCTTTCGTATAACTTTTTTTCTCGGTACAAAAACAAATTCACCTTAAACATTAAAAATCAAATTAAGTAAGATATGTCCAAAAAATGATTCTAAATGGATTGTAATACAAAACAATACATAGATGTAAATCATCCTATAAGCTGAAAGATAAAACTCCATTGCATTGTTGAAAATAAAAAAAATGATTCAAAAGCTGATAAATTGCTTAAAATTAATAATTAATAAAAAAATTAATAAAATACTACAAAAACTTCATTTTAGCAAAATCTATACAGAATTAATGAAAAAAAATGATATTCCGAATTGTTTCGGGTATAAATTCGAAAACTGTAATTAACTAAGAATGAAAAAAAGACAAAAGCTTATTACTATGGTAGAATCTTTTAAATTATTTTATCGGAGGTTTAAAAAAAATTACTTTCAAGAAATGAACCAGCAATAAAATTTTTTAGAATATCAAAAATTTCGGGTTCGAATATTAAATTGATTTCTCCTTCTTGAAAATCAAAATCCATTTGATATAGTTGTTCATTCTTATTAAAATTTTTGAAACTTCTTTTGTAAAACTATAAAAGCAATATTAATTAATATTGGTTTAATAATTATTTTAAGGGTTTACAACGTAATCATATTATATAGAAAAAATATATTGCACAGTTGGTCAAAAGTCAAACTTAAAATTCAGAATCGTTAGCAGTTAAAGTCGACTTTGACTTGGACTTTTATTTTAATGATTTAGTCTTGAACTAGACCGCCCAAAAAACTAGCCGGAACAATCTTTAAAGATCACTGTCATATGATTTTTTTTAGTTCCAATTAGTTATTGTAGCGGTAACCTAAATAAAGATTCAAAAAAGTGCCGTTTAAAGAAAAAAATACAACTAAGAACCTGATTTTATTGAATAATTAAAGAATTAGTTTTGACTTTGACCATATGAATTTAATCTATTCTAATCAGAAATTCAAAATAATAATGAAAACTTACTTTTTTTGTGGAAATTTTATAATCTAAATATTCGTTGAAAAAAATTCTTTCCTTTAAATAGACAAAATGAAAAACACAAAATTTGTCATCATCTTCTCCTAATTCCATTTTAAAATAAACCTCCTTTTTATCGGCTTCTATGAATTCTTTAAAGGTGTTGAGCATTTGAGTGCATTTTACAAAGTCCATTATTATATATTCTAAAATTCAAGATTTCAAAAAATTAGAAAAACAAAAAATTTTTTGACGTTGTAAAAATCACTAAAAATTGAAAGCAAAAAATTTATTCTATAAAAATTAGAATCAAAGATAAAGTGCTATTTTTCAAAAGAAATTGAAACAACAATGCAAATTTAAATTATAAATATTTCAAAAAAAGAAATTCAAATTCATCGCATTTTTTAACTTGCAAATTCAAAATTGTATTTAACTTTTTTAAAAAAGACGATAGAATATACCAGATGAATAATTATCTAATATCAGATTTAAATCAGTTATAATCCTAT
>JAESIW010000193.1:273884-286604 GCA_016802295.1 Brachionus rotundiformis
AAATTATATAAAAACTTATAAACTGTATATTGAATGTTAAAATTCATTTTTATTTAAATAAACAAAGACTTTTAATTTAGAATTTTGAAATTAAAAAAAAAAGTTATTATCAAAATTTTTCCCAAAAAAAGGTACTTAAACATTGTTTTAAAGAAAGCGTTCAAAAACATTTTTCAAACAAATTCTTTAGAATATAATTTTATTTTGAAAAAATTTTGGCTGAATTCACTTTACCCAATCTACTCAAATTAATAATTTGGCGGCAAAAATTTAGAAAAAATTATCAATTTAGATTTCTTAATAGAAAGGTATCTACATATTAAATAGGGATTCGTCTGGAAAAAATCTATCCAAAATTTGAAACTGTCGATTCATCATGCAAAATTGAAAGTCTTGTTTTTCTTAATTGCAAAATACAACTATATACTTGATCTTTGTTGGGAACATAGTAATATTCTTTCAAATTAAGTAAATTTTTATTGAATTCTTTGCGAGCTTACAAAACATTCTCTTGCTCATGGTCTTCAAAAAACGGTCTATTTTTATTTGAATCATATTTACTACCTCATTTTAATAAATCTACTTTCTTGATCTAACTGAGTGATCAGAATCAATTTATAAATGCCAGATCAGATATAGCTTCAACAGATAATTTATTTAATACTTCAAATTTGCTCTCAATTTTAAGAGTTTTATTTTCATCATTCGAGAATGGATGATAATGAAATTTTTTATCTTCTTCCATCTTCAGTGGAGTATGAGACATCCACACGCTCCCTACATTCAACCCCATCCTTGGTGACAATTTCTGCTTGTCCCCATGTGAGTTTCATCTCTTTCAGATCTATTTCAATCGTTCTCCTCCAGGTCCTCTTTGGTCTTCCAGCATTTCTCTTTCTTTGGGGTGTCCAACATAGTGCAGCTCTAAAAATTCTGTCTGTCGGCATTCTGACCAAATGAACAAGCCACTGAAAGTCTTTTTCTGTGCATAATGTTATAAACGTTAATTTTTTTAAATTAAAAGAAAGATATTTTATGAAAATAATCTTTTTATCTTACTTATTATTTAAATTTTAAATTTAAAATAAAATAGCTTAATTATATATCTTTCATTTAGTTTAGTTTTTCAAATTTATTTTATATGGCGTCCATACTTATTTGGCCATATTTCTATGCGCCCATAAAATTTGGACCACTTAGCTGATCGGCAAAGTGACCGCTTAAGTCCGTACGTCCATTGGACCGGATTCGTCTGGCCAAATCCAACACTAATCTTTACATTGATATAATAAATGTTATCAAATTGATCATTTTTTTTTTAAAAAAAGGTACATGCTTGAAATATACTTAATTAAGTAAACTTAAAAATCTGTTTGAATAATGTTATTTGTGATGAATGAAAGCAGACTGATTAATTTTTCTTTTTAATTGTAAATTTTATTTCTAATCTATATTTTAGATTTGAATTTGTTTATTAAATCATCATACCAGATAAAATTTAATAAAGTTTATAACTTTATTTTTCAATTTAATAAATGACAATGTAACATGATGTAGCAACGAGTTTTGCATCATAAAGAACATTTTGTTCAATTGAAAATTTAACATAAATACCGATGATTCAATCTGGAGCAATCCAAGGAACTAGAAGGTACCTCAAAAAAATATTTGGTAAAACCTGAGTCAACTGCTTAAGAGAACCAACTTTTTCAATAAAAGTTAATCAATCAAATAGTTTACCTCTAAAAGTAAAAGAAGTTTAACCAATTTATCAATTCAGTTCAAACAAAGATATGATAATTTTAAGTCAAATGTTAAAAAAGGTCTTCTTCAATTATATTCTATCATCTACTTTATTTAAATATTTGTCCATTGTGTGAAAAGATAAGATCCTGTGTATTTCGCTACCATAGATCTCTTTCTATTATGAAATCTCAATTGATAATTTTTTCTAAATTTTTGCCTCCAAATTATTTTGATTTGTTTTGGACTGGGTAAAGTCAAATCAGTCATAATTTTTACAAAATAAAATAATATTCTGAAGAATTTTTTAATTAAATTAAAATGAATTTTAACATTCAATATACAGTTTATAAGTTTTTATATAATTTGGTGATTTCAATTTCAATTTCAAGGTTAATCAACAGGCTAGTGCCCATGTCAAAAGACCGATTAACACTCCATTTATTTAAATAAAATAATTTTTACAAATTAAAAATTAATTGTTTATATAATTATTTAAAAAAATAAAACATTGAAATATTTAAATTAAATTTTTTGAATTTTTTTTACAAATTCTGAAAAAATTAGATTAATATTATTAAAAATTGAATGCTTAAATGTTGTAAATTTCAACATTGATCTCTTGATCACAAAGCAATTAATAAGTCGTGAATAGAAAAATCCAAAAGTTTTTTCACCATTTACTGATTTAGATGTTGGTTCTATCAGATTCTCACTGTTCCTTAAATTATATTTTAAATTTCTTGAGTCATTCTTCTTTAACTCCTGCCTTAGATTTTCAGGAGAGTTGTGAAAGTATAGTGTTTTATAAGAAAAAGATAACATTCTATCTAGAATTCTATGTTGGAATGCATATAGGCCATACTTTTCCAAGAAGTTATTAATATCGTTAAAATTATTTACTTCAAATTTGAACTTAAACAATTTAAATATTGTCAAATAATAACTCTTAGCCAATTTAGTTATTGCCTCTTTTGAGAAATAGCACAAAAGAGTCGAGCAATAGTCAAAATAAGGTAATATAAACGTCTTAAAAAATTGTATTTTTACAGAAGTTGATAGATAGAATAGTCTTTTAATGCTGAATAATTTTTTATTCACAACTAATGAGATACTACATGCAAAATTAGAAAAGTTAAGATTTTTATCTATTTTGTAACCTAAAAGAGTTATTTCATCGACAACTTTTATTTCATTTCCACAAAGATTAATTATTTTAGGAATAATGGTTTTTCTACTTGAATAGATCATACAATAGGTTTTTGACCAATTAATATCAACCTTGTTAAAAAAACACCAATCACTAAGATTGTGGATGGTACCCGAAAAAGTTTTTAAAACACTTTCAAGGTCCTTATCAGAGTGACTAATTGTAGTGTCATCAGCAAACATTTTTATATCAAATTTTCTTAAAAGATAAGGAAAATCATTAATAAAAATCAGAAAAAGAAGAGGACCTAGGACTGAACCTTGTGGAACACCTAACTTTAAAGCTGTAGGTTTTGATCTTTCATTTCCAAGATGAACTATTTGAGATCTATTGACAAAATAATTTGAAAGAAGACCTAAAGAATTATTGTCAAATCCATAGTGAAATAATTTCAAGAGAAGAAGATTTGGATCAATCACGTCAAAAGCTTTTCTAAAGTCAATAAAAAGTGATAAGGTAGTAAGTTTCTTTTCTTTGGCTAGATTTAATTCACTAAGATATTCATGAAATGCAGTCTGACATGAATGTCCAGGTCTGAATCCATGCTGTCCATTAAAAAATATATTGTTAGATTCAAAATAGCTTGATATTTGACGAGCCAGTAATCTTTCAAACAATTTTGCAATTGGAGAAAGAACTGAAATAGCCCTGTAGTTATTAATATCTGATTTATTACCTTTATTTTTAAATAAAGGATTAACAATGGCTAGCTTCCAGTCATCAGGTATTGA
This sequence comes from Brachionus rotundiformis, assembly GCA_016802295.1. Classification (NCBI taxonomy): domain Eukaryota; kingdom Metazoa; phylum Rotifera; class Eurotatoria; order Ploima; family Brachionidae; genus Brachionus; species Brachionus rotundiformis. Next base: position 277,569 of record JAESIW010000193.1, read on the forward strand.
TTTTAATCTCAAGCATTCATTATAAAGAATAAGTAGTAAGGGAGCAAAAAGTTCTGGTAGACCTTTTAGTATTTTAGGATGAATACCAACATATCCAGGTGAGCTAGAAGATGGAATGATTTTTAATTAAATTAAAATGAATTTTAACATTCAATATACAGTTTATAAGTTTTTATATAATTTGGTGATTACCTTAGTAATAATTCACATTTTTTAGCTGTTCTCAAAATCAGTATAAATTGTTAAGATTGGTAAGTTTTTGAAATTTGGCTTTAAAAAAATATCTAGAAAAAAATAAATAAATGTTTCAAATAAGAAGTTTCATAAAATGTTAAATTTCTCTTTTCTCTTCATGAACAACTGTCTTAAAATCCCTTTTTGAGAGTGATATTCCTTTGATAACTATGTTTCCTTAAAAATTAAATTTTTCAACATTTAAATCAAAATCTTTCTGCTTTCATTATTTCGGAATAGTCATATCTTGTATTTAAAATTTGTTTAAAAATTGCTTTTTTCGTATTGGAACTAAATGCAGCATTTAGCTTCGAAAGATGAGCTTTAGTTACTTTAACACATGAATATTCTGGACTTAAAAGAACTTCACCATCAACATGGTCACATTCTCAATTGCTTTAAATCATAAGAGAATGAGAAAAAAACGTTTATCATTCTCTTAATTAAAATTTAGATATTAAATTTTTAAATGAATTAATTTTATACCTTCAAGAGCCTCAACCAATTTTAGTTTATCATTATATAGTTTACTTTCTTTTCTAAGGACTTAATTTCCAGTTTCTCAATAAGATTAGTTCTATCTTCTATTTGTCTAATTAACTGTAAATATTCATATTATTTTTGGATGAGGCAATGGCCTTCATAGTTCTTACAGAAGTCCATGTTAAGTAAGTGAAAATGGGAAAGAATCCCCTATCAAGGAGGCCCTTTTGGAGAAGAGTAAATAAGTTCAGATCATAGTAATGTTCAAGACAGATTCTGTCACTATTAAAAGATGAAATGCAAATATAAATAAAGCGTAAATTTCTGGAAATATCTTAGCGACAACCTTTAGTCCTCATCTAGATTTTTTGGGATAAAAAGATAGTAGTGAATAATCACAAACCATTAAAGACTTCTTAAAAATAAGAAAAAAATACCTTAAAGGAGCCCATTTCTCTTTGGAAATAACAAATACTTTAAAAAAAGACAAAAAAAAGTGAAAGGTCCTGGTTTAGATCGAATCCACAATCTAATGCTAAAAAACTTACCCAAAGAGACCTTAATTGAGTTATGCCAACATGAGTTTGAACTAGGCCAAGTCAAAATCCTGGATATAGCAAGTATAACTATGATATCCAAGTGACTTTTTCCAATTCAGATCTCCTAGAAGATACATGGTATACTGATGCATATTCGGATGCAACTTCTTTAAATTAATTTAAACAATTTAGATACTTAAATAAGGATTCCATAGAAATAGAATAAATATTTTGTTTTTCATGTTTTTTTAAATCAAGGTATTTAATAGACAAAAAAAAGTAATTGAACGAGGTGATAATTTTATATAGGATGATATTCAAAAATGTTTATTTATTTGTAAAGATGTTCAAATTGGCAATCAGCTTTTAATTTGAGTTAATTATAAATTAGAATCTGGATATTTTTATTTGCTTCAGTTCTTTGAGTATTATATTTATATATGGGTGAAATCAAATATTTTATTTGAATCGCTTTTTTAATTTATTTATTTTTTTTTAATAAATAATAATTGAATAGTTTAATATTAGATGATATTTTATTTTAAAAAAATAAAATAAAATAAAAAAGCGACCAAAAATGTTATTTTAGTTGTCAATAAGAAACTGGTATTTAATAAAATTATCATCTTAGTTGATGATGTAAAATTATTTAAATTAATTAAATTTTAAGCATGAACCAAATATTAGCTTGAACCAAATATTGGCGCTAAAAACTTGGAAAAAAATGTAAATTTAATATGGTACATCATTCAATATCACATTTTACGTCTTTGAATTATTTTTAAAATGTACCAAGTTCATTATTTTAGCTACTGCTTGAGGAAGATATCTATGCTAGCTAAATTCATGGATATTGGGTGAGTACTCAACTGGCTAATTTAATAGCTTATTTTGGGTCTTGTACCATTCGTGGACAATTGTCCATGAACAATTGAAGATGTATGATTGGTAGCTGGATAGCTGGACAATTATTTAATTAGGTGGACAATTAATTGAAAAGTTGGACAATTTTTTTAGAAATAAAAATCAATCAAAATAATCAATAAACTTAGTCTCTCTATTTATTTTTACGACTTCTTAAATTATATTTTATCGGCAAATCACACGTACTCTCCATTGCTTCATTATTTGTATCGCCATTCTTCTTTCTCCCTCTTTTTTTTGGAGATTTTTTTTCGACAATTACTTGGTCAACATTTCAAAGGCTGGTATGGTGACCGGAGCATCTTTAATAAGATTTAGTCTAGCTATCTGTCTAGATTTAGGACTCCCGCTATCACTTAACACAACTGGACTGTCTACTCTTTCCAAAGCTGAACTATCAACAGCCTGATAATCATGGTCTCCATGGTTGCTATACAATGGAAGGTCATTTGAGATTGATTCATCATCTGAATCAATTTCAAACACTTCGCCGCCAGTCTTTACCAAAGCTTCAGCCATCTCATTCATATCAAATCTACTTGAATCATATTTAGATATTTCGTCGATAATAGCATCAGCGGCATCACCTCTTCCGGTCAAACAAGCCTTACGACGCCAACAAGACTCAACTAAATATGACTCTAAATAATCTCTGGAAACACCCCTCATTACTTTGATATGCACCTTAGCAGCATTCCAGACCGACTCAATGCTGTTTGTGTGCACTCCGTTTTCTGGATTAACGAAATAAAGTTGATGATTGACCGTCAAGTGTTTGAAGTGTTTGTCTAAATCACGGATACGACTATAAGCCTATAGATTTCGACGATTTTACCATCACCACCAAGTCTAAAATTTTCAATATCTAATGACATCACTGCTATGTGTCTAAATCTTTGTTGGTAGGTTATAAGAGTTTGACGTTCAACTGGTACCATGCACGTTTGACACAGTTATTCAATTAGGTGGACAATTAGATAAAAAAATTGTCCACCAATCATACATCTTCAATTGTTCATGGACAATTGTCCACGAATGGTACAAGACCCCTTATTTTTTTCACAATAAGGACAAAGTATTGAATATAGTTAATGAAAATACATAGTGGACGATGAAATGTATTAACACTTAGCAAAATATTAAAATATAATTTAATTTTATAATAATTAGGTTTATTTAGAGATATAGCTGTATAACATTGGTTTTAACAAAATTGTCAATCAATTCAATATCTCAAAATAAAAGCTACAAAAAAATTTAACTTAATTTAATTTATTATTGTTAATTTAAAGATAACTTTTTTTAAAAATATAGCATAAAAGAGCTGAGAATTAATCAAAAAATAATATGGTATAATAAATATCCTAAAAGATTTATCTATTGATGAATTAGTGATGATTGAAGCTATTCAAAACAGTTTTAGGATGCTTAACAGAAATACTTAGTTCGTATCTTTTGTTCTCTTTTAGGCTTTGGTTGAATAAGTTTGTTAAAGTAGCAATATATCTATTGAAGCAAGATATCACCAAATCAAAGCCATATATAAAATAAATTTTATACATATTTAAATAGTACTATAACAGTACAGTGACAAGTCAATCAATTAAAACAAATTCGATACTCAATTAAGGATTCCTAAAAATTAATCACAGGTTCATTTAGCAGTTTCAAGATGTTTGTCAGAAAAAATTTTTGGTCATGAAAATTTAAATTTGATCATAAACTTTAATTTGCATTGAATTATTTCTTAGCGTTTAAATTATTAGAATTAAATAATTTATTTGATTGAAGTAATTCTAGATATTAAATTTTTTTTTTTTGTAAATATTTAATTTAGGAAGTAAGATAAAATATTTTTGGAGTTATGAATAATCGCATCCATAAGGAACTTCCCACGAAACTAATTGTTTTTTTAGTTTTTGCTCTTCAGTAAAGTTGTGCAAAACAAAACCACTCTGTTCTTCGATTTCTTTTATGGACACCAAAAATTTGTCCAAGTTAGAACGAGACGCAGTTGAATCATTAGGCATTATCCATGCAATTACATCATTGGTACGAGTGTTCTCAATAATTTTCCAATACAAATCTGGAGTTCGTATGCCATGGGTCTGTTTGAACAGGTCATTCTCCTCATTGGTACCCATTATTACTCCACCATACACTTTTAAAGTATCAATATCTCTCAAACATTCAACAATTTCTTCTGATTTAAGCCATGAACCACGATTAAGGGTGTAATATTGTGGATTAATATTGGTCATGTAGTTTGACTCAATGACGGCTTGCTCGGAATAATCTAGATGATTAGCTGGAACCATGTGACCACGATCATAGCCAGAATTTGAATAGGCTGAACCTGAGAATTGCTGACAATCTTCTGGAATCTCTGGGTCCAATTTGAAAGAAGAACTCCGAGGAAGAGAGCCATTATCTCTTCCAGTTGTGTAAAAAAATAGAACAGGGATACGTTCTGTGCAATCAACCCAGACTTCAAATAAAGAATATTCACGTCTGAATACAGTTTTAAATGGACTGTTATTGGTAAAATCAAATTCACTTTGAATAGACCATTGAATTAAAAAAAGAAATGATAAAACTTTAAATAACATTTTTAAAATTAATTGATAAAAAATTTGATTCTTTTATATTAGATATTTATTGACTAAATATTATGTTACGAAATAAATATATAATGTCTATTTTAATTTACATGTCTTTAATGTCAATTTTTTAAGTTTTCATCTCGAAAATATTCTTGAGCCTACATTAATTTAACTATTTTTATCAATTTTGTATTTACATTACGAATTTTAAATTTAATACATTGATATATTTATTTATAAAGTAAAAAATAGATCAAGAGATTGATCGTACACAAATCTCAAATCAAACACCTAAATAAACCGAAAGTCTAACTTTATTTAAAAAGGTAATAATAGATATTACGGTGGCGATATCATAACTGAAAGGTAAATTTTCAATTCAAATTTATTTGGATGCTACTTATTTTAATTTTTAGGAGGTTATTTTTAGCTATTATTCAAAAATGACATTAAAATACTTAAATCTAAAATTTATTAATTAATGTATTCATTTTATTAAAATTTATAAATTTATTGATTTTTGAATTAATTAATCTTTAATTTACTATGATAAAGAAAAAACTATCTTTTAAAAATAAAGATTGAAGGGTGATTGAAAAAAATTGGTGCTGATTAAGAGTTGGTATAATATTAGGATAAAGTGAAAAAACAAAGCTAACCAAACGGTTGAGCAAAGAAAAAGTTATCAAATAGAAAAATGTAATTATCGTTTTTATTATCTGATAGAATATTATTATTACATCAAACCTTAACTTGTTACTCTTTTTTTGAAAATAAAATCCTTCAAAAATAATTAAAAAAATAGACTTATTTGTTCTTGTGGATTTGATAAAAATAATATTTATAAATTAAAGGGTAAATAAGTGAGTAATTTTACTTGGGATGATGGCCCTTAAAATAATGCTGTTTTGCTTTTTTGATAATTACAATTTTGATTATTTAATTAATAAAACTTTAAGAATCTAATTTTAATCAATTGTTAATCAATAATTTTCATTTTTTAACTTGACTTAAATTTTAATTATAAAATTTAAGTTTGTGGTGATGGTAAAACATGACAAATCGCAAGATGATGTTGAAAATTATTGTGGTATTAGATATGAGAGGCTTTGTCGAATCATCAGGTCAACAAAGTGTATCATATCATCCGAGTAGATTTATCAAAACAAATAAAAAAGACCAAAAACGTTCTGTCTGCTAGTCCAGATTGTGGCAAATTAGTACGGATGTTTTGATAAGCTATGTTTGAATCTGGCATTGCTGTATAATGCAGTCGAGATTAAGTTTGTTCCAAAAGTAGTGATATTTGCGCAGAAATCAGTCAAAAAGAGCCCATAAATATGATATAATATGATTTAATAAATAGTTTAAAGACATTAACTAAAGCTAAATTTAAAGCTTTCTTGAGTATGGAAATGAATCCCAAAGACCAAACCTCAAGGTTTTGGTTAGGTATTTATAGATTTTTGACCAAGTCTCACACAGAGTATTGATCAAAAAAGTGTTAGAACTATTAAGACACTATGCAAACTGTTAGCTTATTGGTGTAATAAGAAAATGGATCTTTTATCATTACATGGTGATATCGACTGTTTGGTGAGAAGGGTCGAGGATTGGATGATGGATTTTAATGTTGATAAATCTAAGTACACATTATTCAACAACAAGTACTTGGATATTAATTTTAAAATGATGAAAAAGATTTAAGTAAGACAGAAATTTTGGTGTAGTGATTAGTTCAAATCTGAAATGGGATATGGTACACGATGACTGATTGACATTTTTGTGCTAGAGAAGTTAAAAAATAGGAGCAACAAAATTTCTCAAATCAAATTTGTCATATGAGACGAGATTAGAGAAGTTGGAATTCACTACAATGAGAGAGAGAAGAGAAAGTGAGGAGATCTAGTCGAATATTTCAAGATGGTTAAACTTAAGTGAATTGGTTCAACCAATATGATGAGCTGTTCTGTTTCAGCGAGTGGCTACTAGGGTACCGACAAAGATGGTCAAATAACTGACGAGAATTAACCAACGAAGACATTTGATACTTAACAGATTAGAAGACTATTGGAACCTCCTGAAGATTGCCTGCTGAAGTAGCCAAAGTGGATTCTTGTTTAAGAAAATGGTTTACCAAATCAATTCGTCGCCATAGTTAATGTCAAAAAGATACAAAAGAGATCCCTGTATGTATTTTCTTTTTGTTGGTTAACCCATCGTAACTTGTTAATATTATTAAATAATGAATGAGTAAGTGATTTAATTATCCCTGTCATAGTTATTTTATTTCTTTTTTAAATAAAAGTGGCTTTCAGAAGTATTTAAAATATTTTTTTTTCTTAAAATTTATTAAATAAATAAATTTTGAACTAAATAAAGACAATTTTTTAATCTAGCTTCATTTCGGTTTAGTTGCTTGTTGTCGATTGATTTTGCTAATTTTGTTCATCTCATAAGTTAAATTATTAACTATCATTTTATGATCTAATTGAATTTTTTTATAAAAATGAATGCAAAATATTTCAAATTTAAATTTAAAAGCATACTTTTTATTTGTTTTAGTTTTTCAATTTTATTGAAATCATTTAAGCCTGAATTTAGCGTATCTATTAATTGCTTTGGCTTTAAAATCTCCTTTTAAACTTAATTAAATACTTTAAATGGTGGTTTAAAATTACTTTTGATTGCTGCTCTGGTACTTGTTGCAATACAGGAAGCTTTTTTACATTAGTCTCATCTACAATCCATTCTTCAGATTTTTGTTTCAGCATTTGGAACAATTTGGCACCTTTATTTCCTTTCGAGAGATCGTTTTCTAGCGCTGCAGCCAAGCACATGGCTGCCTTTGGTGACACTTGAACATTGATGGTATGTTTTGAGTAAAAACGATTTTTCAAATTAGTCTCAATGCTTTCTACTGATTTATCTATATTTTGCTCAACTATCTTTGGCAAAATTTCACAATTAAAACTATCAGTTTCTTTTGGCTCTTCTTGAACTGATGACAAATAATTCCTATCAAATGGACTTTCTTCATTTGGCTGACAGTCATTGGAATTTTCTTCTGGCAAAAAAGTTTCTTCTTGTTCGGGTTTTAATTTGTCGCTTTGTATATTTGATTTTATTTCCTTTGGTGGCAAATGTACCAAGCTTTTTTCAGGAGTTTTTGAATGACGTCTAGTTTGACTAGATTTTTTTCTTTCTAAATTTTTATTTTTTTCATATTTTAAGGTTGTGTTTTCTTTAATCGACCTCAATTTGATATCTTTTTTTGAAGTATTTTTCTTTTTGACTCTTGACTTTCTATTTTTCCTAGGTTCTAAATTAAGATTCATTCTCGCATTCTCTTCATGAGAGGAGCTTTTTTTTTTACCATTTTCTTCTTGTCCAAAAAAATGACAGCTTGATAAAAATATGGACAAATAAACTTACTTATATTATGTTTCGATGATTCGGAGCCCATTCTAATATATATTGTATTATAGAAAAAGCCAAAAATAACTAGTTAAATTCAAAATTTGGTATACTATTAAGAAATCAGATTTTAGCTTTGACATTTATCTATTGATATCTATACCACTATTAAGTTTATGTTTTTTTTTTCAAGTTTGTCTTTAATCTTTTACACGTATTAAGACTTAGCAATATCATTAAATTTTTAATTAAAGCTTATATATTATGTAACTTAAAGGGTAATTATGGAAGTGCAGATGCAAACTGGGGCTCAGCTTTTAATTTGAGTTAATTATAAATTAGAATCTGGAAATCTGTACTTGAATATTTTCAATTCTTTAAGTATTATATTAATAAATTGTTGAAGTCAAATATTTTGCAAAATCTCTCATAATAATTTTTTTTTCCAATTCAATCAAAAAATTTAAAATGTCTCTTTGGATGATCCAAAATTATTTGAATTAATTAAATTTTGAACATGAACCAAATATTAGCCTGTATGAAAATAAATAAACTTGTGATGGTAAAGCTTGCCAAAATTGTAGATTTATTTGCTGTACATTCATAAAATTTCCTTATTTCACCAATATCTGTGCTAGTTAGATAAGTTTGATTAAACTTGTTAATTAATTGAACTCCACTCTTAAGAGGAACAATGGTTGGTGAGCCATCAATAGAAAAAGCGTCTGACTCATAATGCAGTATAGAATCATAATCATAACTAAAGCCTAAATCTTTTCCATCTTGCCTTATTTGAAAATTGCTTTCAACACCACTCTGAATTTTAGCCCAATTAA
>JAESIW010000010.1:0-179593 GCA_016802295.1 Brachionus rotundiformis
GGAGCAGCTATTTATGCTCCTTTCTAACTTAAACGCTCATGGTTAAGTTAGTTAATTGAACCAGTGATATCGACAAAGATGTCGCTATATCTTTCAAAGGTTTAAATCTCTTAACCTTTTTTTGAGATACCTCATTATAGAATACTTACTTATCCTAATCCCTTGAGTCTTAGAATTAAAATCAGTGGCGAGTTTTTGTTAACTAGATGTAGGATCTTTTCTAATCTTTCTAAAAACGTAATTTTCTTCCATAAAAGTTAGCTTCCGAGGTCTACCAGAACGTTTTTGGTCAGAGACAGAACCTGTCTCTTCATTTCGTTTATAAGTTTAAGAGACACATTTTGAAGATACACCAAACACCTTGGCTTTTTCTTTTTGCTTTTTATATCCACTCTTTAGCAAACCCACGATCTGCCATTTTTGTGGGCTAAACACATTATTTTTACTTATTTTTGCCAAATTAAAGAATTTTCGGTAATGTTATTTAAAGAAAAAATGAGGGGTTGGAGAGTTTTCAAATTAAGCAGTTTAAAAGCAAAATTTACACAAAATAAGAAGATATTCAAGAATAAATCATAAAGGTGTAAGAAAAGGTAGTAATGATTGTTGAAGCTTTTATTACTAATTTGGATTTGTTCCTTTGATATACAAGCTTTTATTGGACTTTGACTACCTTCTCTCTACCATGTGGTGGAAAGGCATCTTCTGTCTCTTTTTTTATTCCTTAAGTACTAAAAAGCTTTTTTAATAAAAATTTTTATCACTTGAATTTGCCGTCATTAGTAGGTTGTCATCGCTAAAATAAACTTTCTAATTGTCAACACGAATCATAAGCTTTTTCATAAACTGATAAATATAAAAATAAGTACCATATATATAAAAATCAAACATTTATTTTATAATAATGACTAGATGAAAATTTATCTGTAACCATATGTTGCTGAAAGCATTTTCGTATAAAGAAGACTGTTCTTTCTTCAATAGACAATCTAAAAAATATTATCTAATCTTGTGGACTTTGTTTATTCGAATTATCTTTAAATATTGAAAAAAGCTTGATCATTGATTATGACTCAAAGAAAAAAGTGATTCCAAACTAGCTATTTAAGTCTAAAATTGGTATTTAGTTCAATCTAAATCTTATAAATATGATGAATTCAAAAAATCAATTAAATAGAGCAAATGTTGGCATAATTCCTAGGCCAAGAGAAAAAAAAACATTGCCAAAAGACAAGCCTCCTTCGAAGTGTCCATTTATCCTGAATAGTTTCAATGATAATCGCAGTTTTACTGAAACTTTGCATAATCATTCTAATAAAGTGGGCTAAATTTCACAATTTATCTTTTAAAAAGATAGGATAATGTTAACAAAAGGGGATTGGGTGTACAGATAAATTTTGTAAAGGCTCTATACTCAGAAATCAGCCCATAAAATTAAAACAACAAAAGGATTTGGAAGAAGCCAAAAGGGAAAATATTGACTTTTTGGATCAATATTTTGACTCTATAAATCAGTAATTTCTTTTTTAAATTTTAGATAATTTAAAAAAAAAAATATATATATATATATAAATTTTGTCTAATAGCTGATAAATGAATGAAATGTTAAAATTATATATAACTTTGGTTTTTATTTTACAGAAAAGGATCAACTTTCCATCTGGACAGAATAAAGCAGTCGGAAAAATACTTTTCAAAGCATAAAAGTTTTGATCTGACTTTTAATGAATTGGAGTTTGGATGCCGAACTGCATGGAGAAATGCAGCCCGGTGTATTGGCCGAATCAATTGGTCAAAGATAAAGTTGTTCGATGGTAGACATTGCACCACTACCAGGCAAATGTTTGACATGTTGTGCGATCATTTGAGATATGCCACCAATGGAGGAAACATCAGGTCGGCGATCACTGTTTTCAGCCAGAGGATGCCGGGCAGACCAGACATGAGAATATGGAATAGTCAGCTGATAAACTACGCTGGCTATGAGATAAGCGAGACAGAGACTATTGGTGACAAATCGCAAATAGCTTTTACCAAGGTAACAAGAAGCATTATTTTGTGGATTATTTGAATGTTTTTAAATGAAAGGTATGCGAGGCTTTGGGATGGAAAGGAAAGCGGACAGAGTTTGAAGTTTTGCCACTTGTGCTACAAATAGAAGGACAAAAGCCAGATGTGTACGAAATACCGCCTGAATTGGTTCTAGAAGTGGACATTGAACATCCAAAGTAAATATCATTTGTAAATGTCTTTAAAGGTTCATTAAGTAAATCTCAAGACCAATTTTCTATAATCTTGAATTTAAATATTTTCAAAATTTTATTTCAATTTTCTAATTAACTTTGATAAGGAAGATTAATCAATTAATCTGATTTTTATTAAAAAATTCTTAAAACTTGAATAGATTTTTTAATTATGGTAAAAAAAGAACAAATAAAATAATAATATTGACATAGAGCTTTAATCTTCTATCTCTATTAGCAGGATCTCTTATCTTCACATTTTATGAATTTTACTCTTCACTCCAATTATCCACCTCTGATCAGCTGTTTCTCTCTTATTTGTAGTCTTACCACCGATACCACTCTTTTCGGAACAATTAATTTTTAAGTTTTTCCGTCCAATTTTGGCTCATCTTTAAAATATGAAACCTTTCAATTAATTAATAGATAATTAATCATCTTTATCAAATTCCATAAACCTGAATTGGTTCTAGAAGTGGACATTGAACATTCAAAGTAAATATCATTGGTTGATGTCTTTATTGGTTCATTAACTAACTCTCCAGACCGATTTCTTATAATCTTACATTTTGAAAAGTATTTGTTGGTGTCTAAAATAAAAAATATATTTAAATAGATAAAAGTTTAGACTATCTAATTTGAACTCAATTTTCACTTAAAAATCCTTGGCTGGTCATTATAATTGAATTCTACTGGTAATCATAACTATTTTTTTTTACCAAAATTTCAAATTTCTTTAAATCAAAAACTGTTATGCTTTTCATTAATAATTAAATTTTGTATTACAGTTTAATTAGTAATTATAAGATAATTTTTAAGCATTTTTATTGAAAATTTTTCTTATAAAGCCTTCGCTGTTCATTCGAGTTTAATTCTTCTGGTAAAATTTTATTTTTTCAAAATTTAATTAAAATTTTTTAATTAACAATGACAAAAAAGATTTTATTTATTTCATTTTAACATTTGAACAAATAAAATCATTATCTTTTCACATAACTATCTCTATTAGCAGGATCTTTTGTCTTCACATTTTATCAAGTTTACTCTTCACTACGACTGTCCACCTTTGATCAGCTGTTCGAATAGTTTCCTCTGATTTGTCTTCTTACCACTCATACCAGCCTTTTTGGAACAATTAACAAAAAATTCAAAACTACAAGCCTCACACTAAGACCTGAAAATGAGTTTCACATGTTTTCGTAGTCAATTAAATATATCTTACTTTCAATTCATAATCATAATATTTAATTAAAATTAGGATTTTATAAAGCTTATTATCTTTAAAAAAAAACTCCTTATCAAGTCAAAAAAAATAAGGCTTTTAATTTATCTCACTGACAAAAAAATAAATTATTTACAGGCTAATTTTTTTTTATCAATGACAAAAAAAACAACAAATGACTAAATTAAAATTAAGAAATATCAAAAATAATATTTAAAGGTCAAAATTCATTTGACAAAAAGATTCACAAATTTTTAATAATTGAATGTCATTTCTTATTTACAGCCACCAGCTATAACTATTGTTGGACAATAAGGAAAATTTTCTATAATAATAGCCCTTTAGAAATTCCAAGTTAAAAATTAGTTTTTCTGTCCAATCTTGGCTCAGTTTTAAAATATGAAACCTTTCAATTTATTAATAGATAATTAATCATCTTTATTGAATTCTATAAAATTAATTCTTTATAGATGTAAAGCTTTCAAGGAGCTAAAACTAAAATGGTTTGCAGTCCCGGCAGTATCTTCGATGGTAATGGACGCAGGTGGAATTTATTTTAATTGTGTGGCGTTTAATGGTTGGTATATGAACACTGAAATTGGTCGTGACTTGACTGAACCAACTAGATTCGAAAAGCTAAAAATAATTGCTAAAATTTTGGATTTGGATACAAACAGCAGTCTGTCCCTTTGGAAAGATGAAGTCTTGCTTGAAACAAACAAAGCTATTTTGCATTCTTACAGCAGAGCTGGCGTGACTATTGTGGATCTTCACACCGCTTCGGAATCGTTTGTGAAGCATTGGGAAAACGAAATGTCACTTAGAGGTGGCACACCGTCAGACTGGGTTTGGATTAATCCTTCCATGTCAAGCCACATAACTCCAATATTCGGACTCGAAATGCTTAACTATATCATAAAGCCCTATTTCGAGTATCAGGTAATTTAGATTTAAGATGCAATCAGTGATTTAAAATTTTTCCAAGGAAATGCCAAAGTTACCAAAAAAATCAATCAAGTTTAAAATTTTGGTCAAATGTATGGTGCCATTTATAACCTCACTTAACTCTAAATTAAAACATCGACCAAGTTGCACTATTCTTTATGCAAGCCAGACTGGCAAATCTAAAAGTTTTGCTGAAACCACTCTCAATTTGTTTAGCAAAGCATTTTACTCAAAGGTATTTATTTTCTTATTTCTATTTTGATTATTTGTATTAATAACAATCAAAACTTTGTCCTTTTTGGTTTAAGTCAGATTTTGAAAAACCTTTCCAAAGTTTTATGTGTATTATTGCTAAATTTTATTTTTATAAATTTAACATTGGTTCTATCTGGAGGCAAATAAGAGAGGTCCCATAAACATTACATTACATTTGAATGAGATGTTTCCAAGATCCATCATTCATAAGTAAAACATTCTGTCTCATTTCAACAATTAAAAAAGTTAATTTTATTATTAATTTTTATTTGAAAAAAAAATATTTTATTATTAATTGACTGTTGCAATAACCATTACATGTTAGACTCAAATATTTATTGACTGTTGAATTAATAAATAGAGTTAATAATACTTCCATGGTGAATCGGTGATATATTGTGACAGATTCTTTGTTTGGCTGACAGCTAGATGGACCACGAGTCATTTATTCTTTAATTAAGAAATTAAAAAGCGTGTTATCAGATGATACTTTGTCGAATAGGTCTGAATACTGGATTAAGTCACTTGATAATGAGCTTTGGATATTCATCAAGATTGATGGTCGCAAAAATTGTTTAAGTCTATTAATGACTGTGCAAAATCATCTAAGCCCAAATCCATTAGAATTTAATGCACCAGAATGATTTTTCTTCTCTTATATTTGTGATATAGCGACATCTTTGTCGATATCACTGGTTCAATTAACTAACTTAACCATGAGCGTTTAAGTTAGAAAGGAGCATAAATAGCTGCTCCAATACGTCTAACGAGGAGATCGGATAGACGGGCCCAAGGGTACTAATGTAAACATTACAATATTTAATTTTTATTATTCAAATACACTGTAAAGGAATAATGTGTTAATGTCACTAAAACAGCACATAAAACTAATCTGATAAAGCTATAAGCAATTTATTAATACACATGTTGTAATCCACTATTGATTCAGGGACTTAAATAAGAGAAAAATTGGTTGAGTAAACTGTTTTATTCGGAATGTTAATCAACAGGCTAGTGCCCATGTCATAAAGACCGATTAACACTCCATTTATTTAAATAAAATAAGTTTTACAAATTTAAAAAAATTAATTGTTTATATAATTATTTTAAAAATATAACATTGAAACATTTAAATTAAATTTTTTGAATTTTTTTACAAAATCTGAGAAAATTAGATTAATGTTATTAAAAATTGAATGCTTAAATGTTGTAAATTTCAACATTGATTTTGATCACAAAGCAATTTATAATTCTTGAATAGAATCCAAAAGTTTTTGGGTAAACTGTTTTATTCGGAATCTCGCATGTTGACAGATTTAGCCTCTTTTTAGCTTCATCTTAGAAAAGATTAACTGCAGTAAAGCACGTGCAACACTAAGTAGTAATGAACTGAAAATATAGAGACAAATTCTATTCAGGTTCAAAGACACACACCCATGACTCATCCTAAATGACTTTACTGTATGGGTTTTATATTTAAACACTTATAGCTTATTTAAAAGGGGATTGTGAAGTTATTTTCAATTCAGTCGTTTCAATTCAGAAAAACATGAATAACTTTTCTATCTTAATAGGAATAATTAAGTTCTGTGAAATGCTTAATTTTAACTAAATTTGCTTTTTGCACACCATCAAAAAGTGTGCAATTACTCTGCAGGGTTTTGCAGAAAAATACTTTCGAACCAAGCAAAGTTGCTTAAAGATAAAAAAGGTAAAAAAGTTATTCAAGTTTGTCTGAATTGAAAGGAACTTCACAGCCCCATTTAAACTTGATATGAATTTTAAAAACACTTGTATTTCATTAAAATATTTTAAATCAATTAATTCAAAAGAATGCTATGTTGCACTATGTATTTAAGGAACACAAACATCTTCATAAAAAGAATTGACAAGATGCTACAATAAAAATTTGGTCGTAGGCTCTTAAAATGGAAGCTCATGCTTCCCAAAGCATTTATACTACTACTACTACCACTACTAATTTAATAAAATTAATTTAATTTATTCATTTACTTTTCTCTATTTGATTAAAAATTAAATTCTGTTTAATTATTTTACAATTAATAAAAAAGATAAGTATACTAAACGAGTACAACATCGATAATTTGAGAAGTGAAGATTTGATATTAATAATAGCTAGCACAACTGGTAACGGAGACTCGCCAACAAACGGAAAGCTAATTGAAGACTTGATTATTAAATGCGATCAGTAAAATGTTATTAAAGATATTTATTTTATTAAATTAATGTCCTATAGGAAAAAATGTGAATTGAAAAATTCTAAAATGAGCTTTAGTGTTCTTGGTCTGGGTGATACCAGCTATGGCGAAAATTTTTGCGCTTTTCCAAGATTGATTTATAAATTTTTTAAAAAATTGGACTTGAAAGAGATCTATCCATTGGTTCTAGCTGACGAAATGAATAAACAGGAAGAGAAAATGCTCTCGTGGCTCAAGTCCACCTTTCAAGTATTTAAATATCTTTTAGATAAGCATAGCTTAAGTATTATACAATTATTAAGCAATCAATAAATGAATTTAACTCAAGGCTGAGAATAACTGACCACGAAGTTGGCCTTATTTTAAATTCTAAACTCCTTCAGACAAGAAAAATCAAGCTACGCTCATTTCCTTGCAATGAAAATGATCCAATGATTAGCAGTCAATGGGACAATTTGTCCAATATTTATGGTAAAAACTTGCATCCATTTGAGATTGTCGAAAAAGAAGTTATTGGTTATCAACCTAACAAGTACCAAGTTTAAATTGATAGAAACATAGATTGGTAAAAATTATTGTTTGCTTTAAGTGAGCCCGTATTGAGATTAAAGCTCAAGTCAAAAGATTGCAAGCTAAAATACCAACCTGGAGATCATGTAGAAATTTTTGGTCAAAATAGCCAAGAAAATGTTGACTTTATTTTGTCCAGACTCAATAATACTTCAAATTTTGACCAAGCGCTCAAATTTCAAGTTCTAGATCCAAGTTTATCAAGCAGTAGAACTTTTTGGAATTAAAAAAAATAATACTAAAATAAAATTTGCCAAGATTACAATGAACTTTGGTTAAGTGATAAAAAATATCCCAATATGACAATAAGACAAGCATTAACTCAATATTTTGACATTACACAACCATTGTCTCAAGAGGCACTCAAAGAACTTGCCCTAAGGGCTTTGAATGAAAAAGACCGCGAGCATTTGGAAACATTGGCCTCTGTAAGAATTTAACTCATTTTGTAAATTATTTTTAACTTAAACAAAAATTAATTATTACCGAGATCTTTTGCCTAATACCTTTATTCTCTTTATACCATCATATTTGAGTGATTTATTTTGTGACTGTGGAATCCAATGTTTGGATACGTGTTCCATCTATTCAAATTATATGACAAAGCCATCTCAATATTCATGATCATTTACCAAAAGACCATTTTCCGTCATTCTAAAACATAAAGTTGTATTAGTGGTGGATTATGTTGCAGCTTGATTAAAAGCTTAAGTTGAACCGTAACTTTTGCCTTGCCATTGATCTACGATTTGAAATTATTTATTCGGAACAACACTCTATGGTAACTTTTCCATTGACGGTTCTATTGGCCAAGAAAGTCATTTAAACTGCGAAACTTAAGTTAAGTGTTAGTGTCTCTTTTTATATTGTGTCTTTTGATCTTGGCAAAATAAAATCCATTCTTGAGCTTGAAAACCTCATATTGTCTGATAAATTTCTACCAAATTACCATGACTTCTTTTTATGGAAGTCTGAGTTTTAACATTATGACTTAAATTGTTGAGACTTCCAAGATGGACCACACTAACGCATTTTTCTGCATTTAACTGATTTGACCATTTTATATCCATCTTTTTTAAATGCCAACCAACTGTTGTTTGGTGAACAGATAATTTCCTAGCTATACGCTTTTGATTTACTCGTGTTTGGTTATTGTTTGGTTTATTTATTAAATTGTACCAAAAATTTTTTTAATTATTGAAATGTTTGGTAAGACTTGTCAAAATAATTCAGCAGTTAAAATTTTGTTTTTATATGGCAATAATGTATTAAACAATAAATTTATTTATATTAAAAAATATATAAGGATTGGAAGTCTTATGAATCATGGAAAGCTAGCCATCCAAATTTGGTCGATGTATTGAAAACTTATTTGTCAGTCAATATAGATATAAATAGCTTATTAGCTGTGCTTCCACATATGAGATCACGATTCTACAGTATTAGCTCTGTATGCAATGCAGAAAAAGATGAATTAGAAATCACCTTTGGTGTATTGAGAAATGAACCAACACTAACTGATTCTGTCCATTACGGAGTATGCACAAAATTCCTTTGTGATGCACCAGCAGGAAAGCTTATACCCGCTGAGATAATACAGTATTTAAAGCTAAAAATTTGTTACCAAATAATATTTTAAACCCAAGATCGAATAAATTCGCGCTTCCAGAGGACTTTTCCATACCTGTAATCATGATTGGAGCGGGAACTGGTATTGCTCCATTTAGAAGCTTTTGGAAACAGAGAGAGAGTGATTTTGAGAACAAGCTTAGCTCAGATGTGTTTGGTGAATTTATTCTTTTTTATGGATGTAGAGATAAGTGTAGAGATTTCTTATACCAAAAGGAGATAGATGATTTGAAAGAGAAGAATATTGTGAGTGACTGTCACATTGCTTTTAGCAGAGATTCTAATTTTCCAAAGGTTTTTTTTAAAAGTAATGTAAAATTTTGGTTTTATTTATTAAAATGTAGGAGTATGTTCAAGATAAAATAGTTGATTGTTCGACTAAAATTGTAGAGCTTGTTATTAACAAAAATGCTCATATATATGTTTGTGGCAGGTCGCAAATGGCTGCTGGAGTAATGGAGAAATTAAAAAATATGTTTGATAATGAAACTACCCAATGCACGAAAGAAAAAATCGACTTTATTAAAAAATTGAAAACTGAGAATAGATATCATGAGGATATATTCAATTCGTAAAATTAGATAATTTGAATATAAAAATTGATTTTTTTATCCTAGTATATTTAACTATTTTTTTTTAAATTTTAAAAACAAATTTTAATAAATGTTTCTTATAAAAATTGGGAAAAAAAACGCTCTCTTAAGTTCTTGAATGTTTAAGGCATCATAATAAATATTATTATACAGTATGTTGCAAAAGTTTAGAAATTGGTTATTTTATTAATCTTAAATTTTTTACTTGTTGTATTTTACAAAAAATTGAGTAGAGAAGAAAAAAATAAAAGCACTAATTTGTAGAATTTTTTTTTCTCTACAATTTGATATATGACACTCAATAAAAATATAATTAACTTTTAAATATTTATAATGAAAAAACTTCCCTTAAAAATGAAAAATAAAAGTCGGTGCGAAAGTTTAGAAATTCGGGTAAACCTAAAGTTTTAGCAACCATTGCTACCTTTTTTCACACCTTAACGATTAATTCTTAAATAGCTTCCAATTTTGATTAAATTGTGCTCTTAAACTGCTTAAAATAAATACTCTCCAACTACTTAGGTCCTTTCAAAATAGCTTAACCAAAAAATCTTAATTTTGCCAAAAAATTACCACAAAATGGGTAAAAAAACGTCTCTAGCCCACTAAAATGGCAGATCGTTGGTCTGCTAAAAAGTGGAGATAAAAAGCAAAATTAGATAGCCAACATGTTAGGAGTATCTCCAAAATGTGTCTCTTCAACTAAAAAACGATATGAAGAGACTGGTACTGTGTCTGATCGAAGCCGTTCTGGTAGACCTCGAGAGTTGACTTATAGGGATGAAAATTACATTTTTAGAGAGATAAGAAAAGACCCTACATCTAGCTATCAAAAACTCGCCACTGATTTTAATTCTAAGACTCAAGGGGTTAGGATAAGTAAGTCTACTGTAATGAGATTTCTCAAAAAAAAAGCTAAACTTTTGCAACATACTGTATATGATCTAATTTAATTATAAAGGTATCAAAAATAGAAAAATTGGTTAGGATACCAGTCTAAATGGTTAACACGGCATGCTAAAGCTAGTAAGTGTTTACTGATATTTTTTTACAGCATGAAGTGTTAATCAGTCTCAAGAGGCATAGACACCAGCCTGTTGATCCACTTTGAAATGATAAAAAAATAATAAAACACTTTGATTTTTGATATTTTGACAAATTTATTAGTTAATTATCATCTAAATTTTTGCAAGAAAAAGCTGTGGAGTTTCTGAGTCTGATAGTAAAATAAACTCATAATAAAGATTAGAAAAAAAAATTTAAATATAAATAAAGATTTAAATATTTTTATTTTAATTTTTTGTTAATTAATTTCAGTAGATTAATTGAATTCTTATGAAAATCAATTAAAAAAAATGTTTAATTTTTATCCAGTCTTTATGAGAAGAGACATACCAGTATCAGAATGAGAATCGATAAAGCAATGCAGCATCCAAAATCCTGGATTATCGGCCACAAATCTAATGATTGTGTATCCTCCAGTTGGTATTGAGGCCGTGTCTTTTATTACTGGTCTATTAAAATTTCGCTTCAACTTTCCCAGTAAGTCAAGTTGTTTTACTTCATCATTGGTTAGGTAGCCATCTTCTTTTCCTTTTAACTTATCCATGCCAACTACAGCAAAATCATGTCCATGCAAATAAATTATATGCTTTTCGAAAAATCCATTTCCATCAACCAGAACCATTTCAACCATTTCATTCAGTTTTAATTCCAAATAGTGCGTACATTCACAAAAGCTGGATTGTTCAGCACAAGTTGATTTTGTTTGATTGCATAAATTTAAACTACCACTAAGCTCTTTCCAATTGAGCATAACTGGCTTGGAAGGCATTTCAAACTTTTTGTTGTCAATTAGCGATGCATACCATGTGTTAACAGAGCTGTTAAATGGATATTTTTCAGAACTGTGGAATTCCGGGTCATCAAAGGGCTTTAGGTCAAAGTTTAAGAAAAAAACCCTATCCGGCTTGCCAGAAATATTTTTAATAAAATCTTGATTATAATTGTCTGGTGATTTTAAATCCAAATAATTCTTGATGCCTTGGGTTTTTGTTAAAATGGAACTGAATCCGGTACCATTTCTATCAGTATTTTCATACTTTAGGACAGAAGACGAACTTAAAATGTCTTTTGGCAACGAGTTCTCATATCTTAAGATTGCTCGTTGGAAAATTTTGTTAAAACCACAATTACCTCCTCCTCTTACCTTGATCCAATAATCTGCAGGTTTATTATTTGCTTTAACTACAAAATCGTACCTTTCACCGCCCAATAAAGTTAAGTATTCCACTTCCAAAGGTTCAACTGGATGACCATCGGCTTCAATAATGGTAATATTGTGACCATCTATCGAAATTTTCATGATGCAATTTTCAGTAGCGCTACTAATCAGCCTAAATCTGTATCTGAACCCTTCTCTGACACAAAAAGTCTCCAAAGGCACTAAAGAATCGCTCTGTTCTGGCGAGACTCCTTTTCCATTAATTAAAATTGAATACTCGCTACCAAAATATCCTGCGTGTAAATAAGAACCATAAATGCTAATCAATGGATGCTTAAACCATCCATTTAAAATCATATAATGTTGGCTCAGGTCAAAATCGTAAATATCCAATCTTTTATCTTTTTTATCCCTTATGATTAATGGTCCAAATATACCATCCTTTAAAAAATAAGACTAAATTAATTAAGGGTTTAAATTTGAAAAAATTAACAAAAATTAATTTGAAATAAACAATTAGCTAATTTATACGTATTTTAAAGCTAAAGAAAATCTTTATTTTTTCGGAAACTTGGTCAAATTGAAAATAATTTTGGTCAATCATGATTGATGATTGCATCGCTGAGAAGTAAAATGTGACATAATTGCAATTAACTTCACTGGTATTAAATAATTTTCTACTGAGATAGCTTGATTTAAAAATCTTAACATTTGGTTAGACTAGGATACACTTCAAAAATCTTAGCTTCAAAAATTTTTTTACTAAATCAGAGAATCGTCATTAGATAATCAAATTATTTATATAATTATTTTTTACCAAATTAAGACTATAAAATGCATTCAAAAATTATGTTCTGTCACCTTTTAAATTGACCAGAACCAGGACTTTTAAATTGAATTTTAAAATTTGGAACAAAAAACAAAAACAAAATAGCAAAAATGCCAAAGCTCAAGTTCAGAAGGAGCAAAACATGTTCCGTGAATTGTAGCACTTGGTACATCCTATGTACCACCATTAGTATGATTCTGCAAAACTCAGAATTTTGTGTACAAAGTATGTACCAGGTGTTTCAACTTACAGAGCATGTTTAATTTTCCAGGCTTATTGCAGAGTTTTGCAGAATCATACTAATGGTGGTACAAAGGATGTACCAAGTGCTACAAATTTTTTCTTCAAAATAAAAAATTAGAGTGTAGTTAACTAAAATCTATCTAAATAAAGTGAAGTTTTCTAATTAATTAAAAGTTGTGTAAAAGTTAAGTTTGATATGCTTTTACTAAACAAGCTTTTTCTAGTTTAATACCAAATTGATCCAGAGATGCCAGTAAATACCGAGCTAGGCCTTAGTGTCAAATTATTTTTAAATATAGTACAAATGACCCCATGTTTAAAGACCTAAAGCGCATTTAAACCTTGGATTTGGCATCATCTTATTAATTGAATACCTTTTGGAAAAATATAACCAAAGAAGTGAAATTTAAAAGACTTAATTCATTTATAATTTAAGTCAATTATTAATTTATGACTGTGAAAAAAGCTTCCACAAGTGGTAAACGTTTGGTTATTTTGTAATACTTTTGGCTCATAATAAGTCCAAATTAGAAGCTACCAAAAATTTTTTGTATTAGCTTACAGTTCTGGACAATGAAGAGTGCCAAAAATGAGTCCCTGGATCTTGTGCTGTGAACTTGTATTGAAAAGAAGTATGTGGCAAAATAGGCCATTGGGTGATCATGCTTATTCCGTCCATGTGATTAGCATTCTTTTGCCTAAGCCCATGCCAGTGTATCGCTGCAGTCCTTTGGGACCTGAGTTTATTGTTTACATTAACGATTATGGTATCATCTTTACAAACTTGGATGTAAGGCCCCGGCAATTGTCTGTTTACTGTTTCAATTGATTTGGTGATACCATCTCCCAAAATGCAATCTTCTCGTAGGCAATCGGTAAAATTTTTGGGACAGTTGTAGCAAGCCCGGCTTAAAGTCGAATATGTCTCCAAAGTAAAATTATAAACACATGTCTTTGGCTCTGTACCAGAGCAGTCTCTAATGCATTCATGATCAATGTATTCTGAAAAAATTATTTTTATAAATTTAAAATTGTATATTTTTTTTAATTAAATACTTGGAAAGCTGATAATTAAATCAAAAAGACAAAATAAAAGCTTAGCTCTTATCCAAAACCGATTCATTTCTGAGCATCAACTACTTGAATTACATTTTTATATCTAATTTTATCTAATATCATGATATTAACATGACCTATGATCAAATATCAAATTATTTGAGTCTTTATAATGTCAGCAGACAAAAAACTTGACTTTAAAATCTCTAATTTTTAGATACTAAAGTTCCTTTGGTAATTAAAAAGCACCATATGTATCTTTTTTGGTATTTATTTTTCCATAATTAAATAAATCTTCTAAAATAATTAAAATTAAAATTATTTTTAAATATTGAATAGCTTTTTTTAAATTAAATACAATTGTTTATTGTTTATTAATTAATAATAACACTAAATATTAAATTGGCAAATAACATATCTAAAGCATCTAAAGCTTGTTGCTTTAGATATGAAGAATTTCCTCCATGATTGTTGATTTCAATATATGCGTCAATTGTAGATCCATCACCCCATTTAAATTCTTGACCAATACTGGTAATGAAAGAAAAAACCCATATTGAGGTCGTATAGTTTTCAAAACTTTGCACAAGCTCTCCTTCAACCATTGTTTTTGGCATTGGTAGGATTGCATTTAGATCCTCACAGATTTTTTTGGCTTCGAAATAATTTTCAGATTGTCCATTTTTAAGGTAGCAAGCATTGGGATTTTGAGCAAACTTTCTCAATTCTGGTGGACATGTTAAACATGCGTTGGCTTTTTTTGACCAATATTCAGAATTAGAAGCTCTAAATCCTTGTTTCTGGTAAGATGATGAATTTTGTGGTTGATTTTCAAATGTAATATTCCCAGACAAAAATCCATAAAATAGAAGGCATGTTTTTTTCTTGGATTCAAAAATGGCATAAGTACAATTTGAGCATCTCTGGCATTTGGTAATGCCGTATTTTGAAATTTTTCAGACCTGAGCCAGCTACTTCACTTGGTGACATGTTCTTTATGTGAAAAATAGTCGACCAACATCTTAAAAAGCTAGCAATCAAGCAGAGTTGTCTTTAAGTCACAAGTCATAAGTCAAGTCAAGTCAATAACTTTATTATTTATGCCTTTTTAATTAATAAATATTTTTTTAAAATTTTTCCTTCATATATTTTCCTTTCTTAACTATTACATAAAAAAATTGAAATTAAGTCACCACTATGACTTAGTAAAAAAAAGTCAAGTCAAGACTTTGACTTGATATTTATACAGATAACTCGTTTATTAAAATAATTAAAAAGTTAAAAGAAATTTTCTTTATTAATTTAAAAATTGGTCAAAAAATTTTGAAAAATGATTTTACCAATTGATTAATCGAATCTAAGAATTGAACAAATCTTCATGATATCTGTTAGTGGTTTTCATATCTTGAATGTAAGCCTCAACCTCTTCATTTGAATTGAATCGGTCTTTCTCTTGGAAAACTGATTTCAATTTGTCAATAACCTCGGAGGCCAAAACTTTCCGGCTACAAACATAAACATGGGCGTTTTGGTTCAAAATTAGTTGGCTTATTCTTTCCGAGTGTTGACCAATCTTATCTTGGACATATTCCTTAAAATATTAGAAATAATTTTATCTATTTTTTTCTCTTGTGAAATTAAAATAACTTTTGGAAAATTGGAATCTCTGCTGAAGGCAACATGGAACTCAGTGAGGACATTTTTTTCTTTGAGCGTCTCAAGCTCGTTCATGTACAAGAAGTCTTTCTGTTTTTCTCTACAGCCATAAAAGAGAATAAATTCACCAAATTGTTTATCTGTCGAATTTTGGATCTGTCTACTTCGTTCTGTCCAAAAACTCCTGAAAGGTGCAATTCCGCATCCAGTGCAAATCATAATTATTGGAATCGAGGTGTCATCAGGCATTGTGAACTTGTTGCCCCTTTATTTAAACTATAAGTCTCTTATAAGCAGACCAATTTCATACTTTATTATCTCTCCAGGAATGATTGTTCCCAGTTGAGCTTGTTCTAGAAAATTGGAACAAACTCCGTAATGGACAGAGCCATAGGCTTCTGATCTGTATTGGTAAACTCCAATGGTTATGTCGAGTTCATTCGAAGCAGTTGTTTGTGATGAGCTAATGCTGTAAAAACGTGATTTCATATGTGGCAGCACTGCTAGCAAAGTATTAATGTCTGGGTTAACAGAAAAGTTAGTCTTCAGAACATCGACCAAATTTGGATAATCTGTTTTCCAATTTTCATATGCTTTCCAGTCCTTGAGGAAAAAGTTAACCAAAATTTTCAACAACTTGGAAAAAAGTATACAGATGCCAAAAATTCGAGTCTCTCTCTGTCTTTTTCATTCAAAGCCTGGGATGCAAGCATCTTAAGAGCCTCTTGTGAGAGCGGTTTAGTGATGTCAAAGTATTGGGTCAAAGCTTGTCTAATTGACATTATTGGATACTTTTTGTCACTCAACCAAAGTTCATTTACATCTTGGAACAAAAAAATTATGAAAAAAAATTTTGGTAAACGATGGTAAAGATGGGTGGAGCACTTTAGAGAAATTTTAAATAGACCAGAACCTAAGAAGACTAAACACCCTGAACCAGCTAGCAACCACCTCGATATTAACATTGAAGTACCAAGCCTAAAAGAAATTCAGGCTGCTGTAAAAGCTCTCAAAAACAGGAAAGCTCTGGGTATTGATGGTGTCACGGTAGAAATGCTAAAAGCTGATGGAAGGTGTACAATAGAGATATTACACGATTTCTTCAGTAATCTATGGCGGCAAGAAGTCATACCAGAGGACTGGTCAAGAGGTCTCATAGTTAAGCTTCCGAAAAAAGTCATGAAATGATATGAGATAATTGTAGAGGAATAACACTTCTACCAATAGCAAGCAAGCATTCTGCGGAATAATTTTGGGAAGAATCAGAGGTGCTTTGGGTGCTTTACTAAGGGAAGAGCAAACAGGATTTAGTAGAGGCAGAGGATGCAAATACCAGATATTTTTGCTATAAGAAACAAAGTCTGGAATGGAATAGCCCATTGTTCCTAAACTTTGTTGACTTCAAGAAAGCCTTTGATAGTATACACAGAAAACCCTTTGGGCCATATTAAGAAAGTATGGCCTGCCACAGAAAATAGTTAACTTGATTAAACTCTCCTATGAGAAGTTCGAGTGTAGCTTAAGTCTGGAAAAAGGACAATCTGAGAGCTTCAAAGTGTGTACACTAGTCTGACAAGGATGTGTTTCATTACGACACCATTGCTACTATGATTATTATGTCATGAGGAAAGCCATCTCGATCCCGAGGGGTATACAATCGGAATCCGATTACCTTAGATGGTACACAAATTGAGTGTGTTAATAAATTTACTTACTTAGGAAGTATCATAAGTGAAAAAATGGGAACTCATAAAGACATTAAGAATAGACTTTTAAAAGCAAAAGGAGTGTTTGCCAGACTCAAACCAGTGTGGAAAGGAAACAAAAATCAAGATATACAATATTGTAGTGAATGCTGGGGAGTGTCCGAGTTAGATAGAAAAAGCCTGAACACGTTCCATACAAGTAGCCTGGAGTGAATAAGGAAAAAAAATGGTAAAACAGACATTTACCAATATGTCCTCTACATGTATCTTAAGATTTTTTAATAAATTTTTTAATGGCAGATAAGGAATCTAATTTTAAAAATTTATCTCAAGTCAAAATAGATAATTATTTTTAATTTTGTTAGTGTTAAAATTAAAATTGAGAAGAATTTAAGAATAAAGTTATTTTTATAAATTTTTTACTTTTATTTTGTCACATTTTATTTATATCCCTTAAAAATTAAAGAAAGGAAGTGGTGATACTGTATTTAAATTTATAATGATAATTTTTTGAATGTAATGTTAATTCTTTCAAAAATAAACATTTTTAAACTTTTTTAATGTATTTAATTCAAATCTAATTTACTCTGTCAATTGGTAAATTACTAAATTTAGTAAAATTTTATCCAAATTCAATTAAAGACTGCGTAATAGCTTCAAAATAATATTCTGTTTATCTACCAATTTTAGCTTTTTATCTTATATTCAATTAGATATGAAATAAAAAAAGAAACATTTGATAAAAATAATTAATTATTGTCTTACTTGCAGATAAACTCTCGTCAAATACTTCGAATTTAACAAGCTCATCATAATTGGGGTTGTTGTTAAGTCTTGACAGAATGAAGTCCACATACTCTTTTCTGTTTTGACCAAATAACTCAATATGGTTACCAGGAGCGTAGTTGATGTCAAAATTTTTTGCTCTCAGTTTTATTCTGAGGATCGATTCACTTAATTAAATAAATTAGAAAATATTTAATAAAATTTTATTGAATAAATTATTCTTAATATTTGATTCTAAAGAATACTTTTTAACAAGAAAAACTTTTGCTACCAAATGCCTGGCTAAGAAATCTTGATCGAAATAAACTAATTTCCGTAGGGTAAATAGTTGGTAGGACTTTGTGAATCTGGAAACGGGAATTTGTACGAATAAGATTTAGTTTTTCTGATACCAAATTTTATAAAAAAGAGAAATATTTCTATTTTAGGGTATTTGATCAATTAAAACTTTAAAATAATTATCAAAAATTATAAAGACTCAAATAAAAAAATAAGAACAAATTTAAATTAGATAAGCTTTTTAAAATTTAGTACACACTTGTTGGGCTGATGTCCGAGAATTTCTTTTTGCACAATTTCAAAAGGTCTCAAATTTTTTTCATAAATGTTGGACAAATTGGTTGACATGTTGTTGACCATCAATCTGTTGCCATTGAATGGAAAAGACCTAAGCCTTATCTTTTTAGAATGAAGGAGCTTCGAGTCCAGGATTTTATCTATTTCGTCTTGTCTAATTCTCAAATTTTTCTTAAACTCGCTAAAGGATGCCTTTAAAATTATTTAAAAAATAAAAAAATATTAATTTTTTATCTTAATTTTATAAAATATGCTTTTACCATTAGAACATTTTTTAGCCATGAATACATGGTTTTTTCCTCATCTTTGACTTGATCGGCAATGTTTATCGGATAAATCTCACTCAATTGTAAATGCTTGAAAAAAGACTGGATCAATTTGGGAAATGCTCCGAAATTGTAGCAATATGTAGAGTCGCCAAAGCCAAGAATGCTGTATCGCACATGTGGATATGATTTTTGAATTGATGACGCCTCTGTATCCAGTTGAATCTCACCTCTAGTTTAATTTTTATTTGTTTTTATTTTTTAATAAATTAAATTTAAAATTCTTCTACTTTTTTATTCTGTTCATTAAGTCTTCCAGTGTTTTGCCATTAGTCGGTGAATCGCCATTGCCAGTCGTGCTAGCCAAAGCTAGTACCAAATTTTCTGAGTCAAGATCAGACAGATTGTAGTCATTAATGCAGCGTAGCTGATTAATTGAATTAAATAATCTTTTTTCCAATATTTTTAATTGATAATTCCTACCTTTGTATTGAAAGCCTTGCTGAAAACATTAAAAGTTATCTCGGCGAAATTTTTGGACTTTCCAGTTTGGCTTGCGTAAAGAATGCAACATTTGGGTCTTTTTTTCAGCTTGGCATTTGCAGACAATATAAATGGAAGCACACATTTTACCAGAGTTCTGAATTTGATTTTGTTTTTTGGCAGTCCAGGCATTTCCTAAATTGACAGAAAATAATTACACAATTTTGCCAAGAAAATGGTTGCATCAAGTACTTGATACTCAAAATAGGGTTTAATGACATAATTGAGCATTTCCATTCCGAATATAGGAGTAATATGGCCAGAAATAGGAGGGGTTATCCAAACCCAGTCACCAGGTGTTCCTCCTCTAATTCTCATCTCGTTCTCCCAGTGTTTTACAAACGATTCAGAGGCTGTGTGATGGTCGACAATGGTAACACCGACTTTGTTAAACGAATATAAAATGGCCTTATTAAGTTCCACTAAAACTTCATCTCTCCATAAAGAAATGTTGTTGCTAGTGTCCAAATCCAACACCTTGGCAATCACTCTGAGCTTGTCGAGCCTACTTGGTTCAGTTAGATCACGGCCTATTTCGGTATTCATATACCAGCCATTAAATGGCACACAGTTGAAATAGATTCCACCTGCATCTAATAGCAACGAGGAAACTGCTGGAACAGCATACCATTTAAGCTTTAAGCTTTTGAATGCTTCATATCTTTAAATACAATTAATTTAGTAATATTCAAAAATATAATTATCTCTAATTAGTACTCCCAGCAATCTTAAAGATTAAGAATAAAATATTTCGTCTCATCTTTTAGATTATTTTTTACATTATAATCAATTATCAATTAAAAGTTAGATATATTTAGTTAATTACGAAAATATGTGAAACTCAATTTCAAGTCTTAATGTGAGATTAGCTTAAGTTTTTGTTAATTGTTCCAAAAAAAGTGGTATCAGTGGTAGGACTACAAATCAGAGATAAGCTATTGAAACAGCTGATCAGATGTGGACAGCCAAGTGAAGAGTAAACTTGATAAAAGGCGAAGATAAAAGGTCTTACTAATAGAGAAAGTTACATGTCAAGATTATTATTTTATTAGCTCATTTTTTTTACCATAATTAAAATATCTATTCAAGTTTAAAAAAGAGAATTTTTTAATAGAAATGTTTTATAATGATATTTAAAAAAATCTTTCTAATCATTGCTAATAAAAAAATTTAATTTTAAAATTTAATAATAATAAATGAAGGATGCCTTTAAAAATACTCCCAGTATTTAATTAATTACGAAAATATGTGATACTCAAATGGATTATGAAAAGCCAAATTAAATTTTTTTTTTTTCAGCTGTTTTTAGTACCAAGTGGTCATGGGATCAAGGTTCATGCATAGCTTGTCCGAACTTTGCTTGGTTCCAAGAAGAATTCAGCTAGAAACTTTATATCAGGATATTTTTAAATTGCATTATGAACCTTTACTTAAAAAAAACCTTTTTTATCATTGTTAATTTAATTTTGAAAAAATATAATTTTTTAATAAAAATATTTTAAAATAAGATAAAAAAAATTACCTTTTAATTATTAATTAAGCTATTACAAATACTTAACTATTAACGAAAAGCATAACAGTTTTTGATTTAAAGAAATTTGAAATTATGGTAAAAAAAATAGTTATGATTACCAGTATAATTCAATTATAATGACCAGCCAAGGATTTTTAAGTGAAAATTGAGTTCAAATTAGATAGTCTAAACTTTTATCTATTTAAATGGGACAAAATGTAAGATTAAAAGAAATTGGTCTGGAGAGTTCATTGAACCAATCAATACCATAGATATCAACAAATAATATTTACTTTGGATGTTCAATGTCCACTTCTAGAACCAATTCAGGCGGTATTTCGTACACATCTGGCTTTTGTCCTTCTACTTGCAGCACAAGTGGCAAAACTTCAAACTCTGTCCGCTTTCCTTTCCATCCCAAAGCCTCGCATACCTTTCATTTAAAAACATTCAAATAATCCACAAAATAATGCTTCTTGTTACCTTGGTAAAAGCTATTTGCGATTTGTCACCAATAGTCTCTGTCTCGCTTATCTCATAGCCAGCGTAGTTTATCAGCTGACTATTCCATATTCTCATGTCTGGTCTGCCCGGCATCCTCTGGCTGAAAACAGTGATCGCCGACCTGATGTTTCCTCCATTGGTGGCATATCTCAAATGATCGCACAACATGTCAAACATTTGCCTGGTAGTGGTGCAATGTCTACCATCGAACAACTTTATCTTTGACCAATTGATTCGGCCAATACACCGGGCTGCATTTCTCCATGCAGTTCGACATCCAAACTCCAATTCGTCAAAGCTTAACTCATAGAATCCTTTCCTCCTAAAGCATAAGTCTGACTTTTTCAGCCTTTCCAAATGGTCAGGCGAATTTTTTCTTCATAATTATTTAAGTAAAATCTTATAAAACAATTAGATAATTTTTTTTTTATTTACTTATTTATTGAATCAAAAAACTGGTTTAAAAATTCCCTATTCTCCTCAGCAGCCTCAATTGGCTCCTTGTGCTGATTTATTTTTACCACATTATTTTTTAATATAGAACCTTTGCAGTGATTTTCTGTACACCCGAGGCCCTAATTGGCGCATAAGATTAGATAAGATAAAAATAAACTTTCACATTCATCTACCTGTACTGATTTGTTGTGGAATGTTTCACTAAAGCTTCTACCATCGCTGAAGCTGTTCAGAATGGCCGCCTTGAAAGGACAGCTCAGCACAGTTCTAGTCTCTTGCAGGGCTTTTCTATGAGTACAAGCACTCTTGGCACTTTTAGTTGACTTAATGGCCGCTTTTTGCACTGAGACGGACACTGCACCACCTGCCGTCTGAACTTGGTCAAGTTTTTTTTTCAATATGGGCATTTTAGTATTTTTTTTTCAAAATTTTTTCAAAAAGCTTTTATAGAGGATATAACTAGGCCATGAATATGCTTTAAGGGTGATTTAAGATCGTATCTATATCAGCTGACTATCATTATTTATATTTAAATAACTCGAGTAGAAAAAAATTTTAATTTTAATAAGCCAATTCGGTAAAGATAAAGTCCAACACTTTTAAAAAATGCCTATAGGCTCTCGAGTTACTATTTATCAAAATAAAGATAAAGAAAAATTGTTTCCAAACACTGCAAGTGTTTAAAAATAAGATATTCATTTTTAGCAAAATATTTTATCTAAATATAAAAAATGGGCATTTTAACAACACATTCCGTTGATTGCCTTGCCTTCCAAGTACCAACCATCTATAAAACACTAGCAAAGCAGCTGTAGCCAAGTTTATTCGAACACTTTGTTAAACAATGGGAAACTACACAAGCTCGTATTCCAGATCAGAAAGTGGCATAGTTCGCCACAACTTTGCCCAGGACTCGGAGGAATTCTTGAACAATTTGGTCAACATCTTGCTCACAGGCTGCTACGGCTGCGAGTCAATGGCCTACTATTTCGACCGTAGCGACATTGGTCTCTACGGCATTGCCGACTTTTGCCGCTATGGTTCTTTTTTTGTGATGCGCCTAAACCAGACAGTGATGGACTATATTGTTGAGCGTGGCGGCAAGATCTCGCTGGCCACCGTTCCCAAGCCGGACTGGGGCCAGAGTGTGACGCCCATGAAGTTTATGGAGTCTCTTTTGGTCAAGCTCAAGGAATTGTACAGCTTTGGACTGAAGGTGCATGAAAGTGGCGATGTGAAGAGCGACCCGAATTTGACAGACTTTCTGGAAGTGGAGCTAATCGAGCCAGTGTCCATGATAATCAGGGAGATAGAGGTTATGCTTTGCAATTTGAACTTGGCTGGCACTGGCCTTGGAGAGTTCGAGTTCAACAAAGACCTCGAACGATATCTTGATGAATATGTGGACCGAAAGCTCTCTTTGCTGGAAGAAACCCAGTTGGAACAAATATGGCTTTGAATTTTTTTTTTTTTTGTTGATTTTTTCCAATAAAATTTTAAAATCAATACATTTTTTGAATTTTAAAACTCCCCTAATGTTATAAATAGTTTATTATTTTTAGACTTTAATTAATATTTAAGAACAATAGAAGTTATCTTAAATTAAAATTTTAAAAAAAGATTAAAACATGACCAATATTAACCAAAGTGCGGAGGAACTATTGAGCCAGTTGATAAACTATTTGGTCACATTGCAGCACAAATGCAGGTCGATGTCCAGCTTTTTCAGAAAAAGCTACCAAGATAAGTACGGCATAGCGGATTTTTATGAATGGTGCGCCCAAGACTTGGACAAGAGTGTAGAGCATGTGGCAGACTACATGAGAGAGATGGGCAGTCAGGTGCAGATAGAGAAAATTGAGAGACCGGAGACCGAGAACTATGGTAGTCCGATCGAGTCTCTGGAGTACGTGTTGAAAGAGGACAAGTGCTTGAGCCACCTTATGGGCGACATACGCGAGTGGGCCAAGACCAAAGGTGACAACAGACTAGATGAGTTCATGGACAAGGCTATGATTGCGCCCATGTCCGCTTGGAACGATCAGATTGAGCAGATGATCGAAAAATTGCGCATGGCAAACGCAACTCAAAACTTGAACGAACTGGACAGGACATTCAAGTCCGAGTTCGGCCTTATCAGGCAATTAAGAGAACAAAAATTGATTTAATCTTTTTATTTTTTTTTTTTTTAATAAAAATATTTTATTAATTTTTTAATTTTTATTTTTTGCCAAAGCTTAAAGTTGTTCCTTTACCAAAATAGATCAAAGGGAGTTTAGCTTAAAATATTCGGGTAGGAGGATTAAAAATAAGATTTTGTATGGTTATAAATTTGCCAAATGCTTCGACTTAGATATTTCCAAGATAAAACTATCTGCCAAATTCTAAAATGCATACAGTAAGGACATCATTGGTCAAGCAAAATTTGCATCCAGATTCAGAAAAGTGTTTGAACGAATGCATAAACGCGTTTATGTTTGGCGCCTACAATTGTAAATCAATGGCCTATTACTTTGACCGCGATGATGTTGGCATGTTCGGCATGGCCAATTTTAACAAGTGGTGCGCGGCCAAAGGCTTCAATGATGCCAAGCTGATGATGGACCACATCACCATCCGTGGCGGTAATGTGGTTTTTGATGAAATTAAGAAGCCAGAGCGTGAAGAATGGGGAACGCCTTTGGACGCATTAGAACAGTTGCTGAACTATAAGCTATGCTTGTACAAGTGTGTAAACAAGTGCCACCGAAGTGCTCATGAGACTCGTGATCCTCATTTGAACCACTTTGTAGAGACTATGATCCTAAGACCTATGGTAGTGTTTATAAGAAGAGTTGGTGTGATGATTGCCAATTTGAGACGTGCCGGACCAGGACTGGGCGAGTATCAGATGAACAAAGACTTAGAGAGCTATTTAGAAGAGCTTAAGTATGTCATTCCGGTTCAGCAGACCTCGTTTTCCAGAATTAACAGGCGCTGTAGAGGAAGAGTCCAGATGCAGGACGAAGAGGCTTCAAGTGAGAGCTCGAGTGAGTCCGAAGATGAAGAAGAAGCAGCACCAAGGCTATCTGTCAGATCCATTGTGCCAGCTCTGCGCAATATCGAAGACGAACTTGACTAAAATTTTTAATTATCAATAAATTTATAATCATAGATAATTTTTTTATTAAAAACAAAAATTTGCCTATATATCTTTAAAAAGATTTACTCATCCAAAAGGATAAATTATTAATTGATAAATAATTCGGACCCATTTGATCTTTCTCAGAAGACTTAATAATAATTGTTTATTATTTTTATTAATAGAAGGGATATTTTCTTAAAATTATATTTAAAAGATCTATCCAAATAATTATTTGTATTAACCCTATCGGATTACTTAAAGGGGTCTAGTGAAATTTGGTACAATAGAACAGAACTAATAAATTTTTTTTTCAAAGATAAAAATTGGTTTAGGAAATGAAATGGTGTGCACTATTACTGCAAAATGCACCAAGCTCAAATACATAAACATTTAATTTTTGCTTAATTTAATGCATCTTTTTATGTTGTACCATGTTGATTATACAGAACCAATTTTCAAATTTTGGAAAATAAAATTAATTAGTTCTGTTCTATTGTACCATATTTCACAAGACCCCCTAAAAGACTGATTAAATTTAGCTTTCTGAACTGTCTCTTATCTTATCATACAAAGGCAATCTAAAATTTTAAAATAAATAAACTTATGATTAAAGAAAATAAATATTTAGATAAAAATGATAGACAAGGCAACTAAGCTGTTTAAAATAGTTATTGGTAAATTTATCACAGAGTTACCAAAATTATATATTTTTTTGAAATTAGATATGAATACAAATGCCAAAAGCTTTAATTTATTATTTTTTTATCAATTTTTTTTCAAATTTAAGTCTTCAAATCGAAAAAACGTGACTTTTTTCATTCAGATATTTAAAAATTTTAGACATTAGATTAAAAAAAAAGGCTCAAAAAGCCAAAGATATTGATTTAATTTTATTTAAAAATATAAACATATAAATAATTAAATTAAAAATTAATTAATATTTAAAAAATCATTAAATTTGCCAAATATATCTAACAGGATTAATAAAATTTGAAAGCAAAAACACCCATGGTTCAAATAGAAAGGAATTTTGGTATCTGTTTGGATCGTTGGACCAAAATAACTAGGCTCTTAAAATAAATTTTTAAAAATAGTGTCCTGGGATAGCGGGATATCATTGCCTATAAAATAGATTTCTCTTTTGGACAAAATTATCTACTTTGCCAAATAAATCAAAGATACAATTAAAATGTCTGTAAGCCAAAACGTGTCAATTAGACAAAATTTCGATGAGTCATCGGAATCCATGCTAAACCAGTTGATAAATGTGGTCTGTACCAGAAACTACACCTATCACGGAATAGCCTACTACTTTGATCGAGTTGACATTGGCTTAGTTGGTTTTGCTAGTGTTTTCAGACTCTGCGCCACCTATAGCCGTGACTTGACCCACAAGTTGATGGACTACTGCGTTCTCCGAGGTGGGCAAGTCGTCCTCAAAGAGATCCCCAAGCCGGACTCCTCAGTCTACACGAACCCATCTGAAACCTTGGAATTTTTGATCCAAAGCTTCAAGGACATTAACGACTTGGCCGTCTCGTTGCACAAGGTTGCCGACGAGAACCAAGACGGAAACATGACCGACTTTTTGGAGAGCGAAGTGATCCGACCAGTTGCCAGAGTGATCAGGAGAGTGGGAGTCTTGCTGGCTAATGTGCGCCGAGCTGGTCCAGGCTTGGGCGAATACCAAGTTAACAAGCATTTGAAATGCTACTTGACCAAAGTGAAACCAACTTTGGAAACTGTCAATTTCAGTCATGTTGTTTGAAATTTTTCTCCCCTATTTTCATATTGATTAAATTTCAATAAATAATTTGCAATTAATTTTTTTTCCCAATTAATTAATTAAAGCATTATGTTAAGTTTGAATTAATAGGATTTAATTATTAATTTTTTATGTTTTCATACATGGAAAATAAATTTAATTCCAAAAAATAATAAAAATATTCATAAATTTTCAACATAAAAATGCCGGAATTGATCATGGAAAGGCCCAAGATGAGCCTTCAGATGCACGAGAACCTCAAGCGGTTCATATTGAGAGATAGGCAACGAAAAAAAGAAGAAAACGAGCAAAAATTGCGCGAGGAAAAGGTACCATAAGCTTGGCATTTTGTAACAGGACTTTTATCTCTTTTGCTTAAGAAAAAGGCTGAGATAAAGACACAAAATATGGAACAAAACAAAGAGCAGATAACTCAGTTGGAAAAAAAACTGGAAGATTTGCAGCTTGTATGTTTCCGGATTAAAGTAACCAATTTAAATCCATTTCTCACCTTTGTTCCATACAGAAAAAACGTGAGCTGTTTAACCAGCTGAAAAAAGTGCTGAACGAAGAGACCAATTTGAAGAAAAGCACCCGAGTGTCTGGCACACAAGGCTCGATTACCGAACAAACCAATTCCTTAAATCCTCTTTTGATGTACTCTGGTCATCCTGGCCATCCGCAATTACTGGCACCTCAAAACTCCCAATTTTCCCAAGCGCCGGCAATTATTCCAGTTAATTCCCAAAATAACCAGTCCAAGCCACAATCACCATTTCACCTAATGCCTCCACATCACATACCTCCAAATGCTTCCAACTGTAACTAAATTTTTAATTTGGAAAAATTTTAATTTTCTTTTTCTGGCAAGTTTTCAAATACTTTAACCAATCGATGCCTATGTCACCGCAAATTCTGCAAAATCAACCACCTCTAATGATACCACCCTCATCTCCAAGCAGCTCTCCGCATCTGATCAACTCTTCACCAAGACATGGCATACAGTCCCAGTCCGCTAGCAAGCGCCAACGGAGTCCATCTCCATCCAGATCGCCATTCAATCAGCCCAATTTGATGAGCAACCAATTTTTGTTCAATCAAAACCAGCTGATGCAACAAAGGTCCATATCGCCATGCAACATCATAGCTTCATCGCCGCCACCTACAAACTTCAGCAGTCCAAACAGCTCAAAAAAAATACGCAACAATATCCCACAGTCACCACAATCAATGGGACCGAGACCTCAGCAATCCCAGTCAGCGTTTAACTCGTATATGAACAGACCGGGAATGAGCAGTTTCCAGTCGCCATCATCCCAGAAAGGGCCAGTTCCGCCTCAAACACCGCCCGGACCAGGTTCCTATCAGATGCCTCGAGGCATGCCACCTCAGACACAAACTCCCAACATGCCTCAAATTCCCGGATCATTTCCCCAAGGCTTCAACACCCATTATTTGAACTCTTTGTCCCAGGAACAGGCTAAAATGCTGCTACAGTCCCAACAGTTCATGCCTCAGTCTTACTTGGGAAATATGTCCAATATACCCATGATTTCAGCGGCGGCCATTGCCGCAGTTGCTGCCGCTTCGGGCAATCCGCACCAGCCTAATTCCAATTCTGGTTCAGGTAGTGGAAGTATTATGACTGGTTATTCTATCCGCAACCCGCCAAATTGATCAATCTTTAATTATCAAATCATGTAATTTTAAAATCAATTGATTGTCTTATCAATGTAAATTTTGAATAAATACGATTTTCGAATGTTGTTTTGTTTTAAATAAACTTATTATTAAATCAATAGTATTATATTTTTTTAGTCAGTTTATTAAAAAATTATTGAATCTAATAAATACAGGGTGTTAAGATTTTTTGGAAAAGTTTTTCCAACCATTCACACCAACTAAGAGAATTGTTTGTAATCAAATATACAAAACTTCATCAACAATTCAAGTAGAACCATCTACTTCTGGTAACGCACAAGAGTCTTCAGACACTCAGCCAATTGTTAAAAAAAGACCAGGTAGACCAAAAGGTTCGAAAAATTATAAAAAAAATTAATTTTTTCAGTTATCAAAAAAAATATTCCCGTTTAGAAATTAAATTAAAATTTATATTTTCAAATATTTTTTATTAAAATTTTATGATCTTATGGATAAGATTAGATAGTTAGCTATTAGTTCTTGCTAGGACATTCTAACAAGAATGTCTGATCCCTTTACTGCTTTTTGGCAGTGTGGAGCTCAAGCAGCCATATACTTAGAATTTGTATGGTTTAGACTTCCCTGGATGAGGATTTTAAAACACTATCAGGCAATCTGTTCCATTTTGGACCACTCTTTTTAAAAATAAAACATGTCGGGCTATCACTGCGTCGGAAGGAAAGCTCTCCCTGTGATCTTTTCTCTTCTGAAATAGATATTTCTAATCCTTTTTCCAGTTTTTACATTTCAATCAAATTTCCTCTCACTCGCACTTTTTCTAATTAACTAGCTGAAATATTGAATACTTAAATATTTTTTTAATTAATTTAAATAATGATAATAATAGCTAATATTCTAGTAGTCCCGTTATAGTATACTTTTAATATTTTTAGTTCATTACTGTCAACATATTCAAGTATATTTTTGAATTGGTTGATTGAGCTCGCTGTGACAACCGATGTGGGTAACGCATTCCATTTATTTACTATTCTGTTAGATAGGAAGTTTCTCCTTGCTTCACATTTTGTCAGTAGCGAGCGAATTCGATGCTGAGCTCTCCTAACTCCTCCACTTGGACTTTCACTGAAACACTAAACGCTGGATCATATTACAAATTGACTTGATTGAATTTGTTTTGAACTTTATAAAATTGTGTCAGATCACCACGCTCACGCCTTTTTTTAAAGTTTCTAATCCCAGATTAGCTAGCCTTGACTCATAGTTCAAATTTCTAATTTGTGAAACTAGTTTCGTTGCTCGTCTTTGTGAATTGTTTGAGTGAAAAAGTAGGAATAAAGTGTTTACTAGGATAATCGAGTATGATGATTACGATTTTTAATTTTATATTTTTTTTAGAGGTGACCCAGAGGCAAACCCTAAATTAAATATTTAAAACTTAATTAAATTTTCAACTGAATCGAGCTGACAAATAAATTGGACTTTTTCCATTAATATATCCTAACAATCATGAGTTATTTCACTTAAAGCCACTATAAGAGATATAAAAAATTGGTTGGGTACTTTTAGACTGTAAAATGTAACTAGATTTCGAGGAATTCAATGTAATCGAAATTCAATTGAATGAGGAGCATTCACTGGACCTCGAGAAGGAAATGAGGAATGAGTTTATAGTAATGAGTAATGACTTCAATAAGTAATTTACCTCATTGCTTAAATCTCAAAGAACAAGCCATTAAAAA
This sequence comes from Brachionus rotundiformis, assembly GCA_016802295.1. Classification (NCBI taxonomy): domain Eukaryota; kingdom Metazoa; phylum Rotifera; class Eurotatoria; order Ploima; family Brachionidae; genus Brachionus; species Brachionus rotundiformis. The sequence goes on from JAESIW010000010.1 coordinate 30,325, forward strand.
GGCTTAAAAAAATTGGTAAAAAGCTGTTTTCCTTCGGCATTAAAGATATTTTATTTGATTAAAATGTAAATACTGTCTTTAACTCCGTTGAGTATTATACAAAAGATATTTCTGGATGAAGAGTGTCCCGTTGAAGCTAATGAGAATAAATACAATCCCTAATTTCCTGACACATTATTGGAATATGATACGCAAATTGACGGATAACAAATATGTTGTATCAAACTTTATGCCTCGTAATCGACATGACATAGCTATTTGGCAAAATAGCTTGAGAACTTGAATCTGGTCAATTGCTTTTGAGGACAATGGAAGCTTGGAAAGAACATGTTTCGTTGGAGTAGTAGAAGAAAATGGATAGACAGCTACTGTCCGAAAATTAGAGAATCCAAAGCAAACATTACTGCATAAATTTCTTACTTAACAAACCAACGATTCCGGATCGGCAATGGTTATTACTTCGCTGGCAAATGGAAGCAAAAAATTTACCAAAGATGATTTTGATTTAATATTTAAAATTAATTGTATTAAATAATTCATTTTTGAAACATTTTTATTTAATTTATACAGTCACAATTAAAATCTTGTATTTGAACAAAATAATTTAAATGAACACATTAATAAATAAAAAAAAATTTGATAAATTTGTTAAATTTATCAAAATTTTTACCCAAATATGAATAAGAATAATAAAAATATACCGTAAGGAAATTTACAAGAATGAATAGTCACGTAAATAAGATCAGAAATGATTCAGAAAGGAAGGATTCGAATAACTTATTACTAATTAACAAAGATTTGTTATTGACTTGAAGCTCTGAGTTCAAATTGGAGAAATTAGAGTAAAGCTATGCTTGGAAATAAAGAAAATTTCTAAATTTTTGCAAATTTTTTCAAGATTAATAGTCAAGTTAGAAAAGATTTTGAAGAATTTCAAAATATTGCCTAAATTAGACTCTAATTGGAAAGAAAAAGAAAAATAGAGAGTCCCTTGGGCGAAGCCGCTAGGACCTGTATAAAATCTATAAGATTTTAGGTCAAGAGAGCTAGTTATAGTCTAAATATATCCTTTTATAAGTAAGGATTAGCAGCAGGCACACAATATTCTAGATGCGGTCTAACATAAGTTTTGTAAAATTGCACGTAAGATTGAGCATCCCAATACACAAAAGTTTCCCTAAAGCATTCCAAGCATGTTGTTGGCTTTATTTACACAGCTATGAAAATATTCAAATAATAGTTATAAAATAATAGTTTTTTATTAGAAATGATCGTACAATAAGTCTATGACCAATTAATATCTATCTTATTATAAAAGCATCAATTACTTTGACTGGTGAATAATGTTTTTCAGTGGTATTATTTAAGTTTACTTTACATCACCCAAGAGGTGTTTTTTGAAACAAAATAAATATTCGAATATTCCCACAAGCAGCAAAAATTAAATTAGGGCCTAAGTGTGTTATTAATTGTCAAGTTTAGTTTAATTGTTAGTTCAAACATTGGTACATCCTCTTTTAAATTATACTTTCTGAATTTTGCAGACTTATTGCAGAGTTTTGCAAAATCATAATATTGGTGGTACAAAGGATGTACCAAATGCTACAATTCACGTAATATGTTTTGTTCCTTCTGAACTTGAGCTTTGGCATTTTTGATATTTTGATTTTTTTGTTCCAAATTTCACAATGCCTGGTAATAATGGTAGATAATTCCAGAGGTTACCCAAAATCATTGATTTATTAAAATAATAAGTCAAGCATATTGAAGTGAGATGATCTGATGGTCATTAACAAACAATTTAATTTGAAGCGAGTAACCAACGTCACCATCACAGATTTGCCAAGCAATTTGACAGAAGAAAAAATAAGAACTTGCTGATAGATCTAAAGAACAACTTCAAATACCAAAAGAGAATACTTTAGCTGAAGAAAATCTATTTTAAATTATTATCATTATCATTTTGTTATTAAAATTAAAATTAATCAAAAAAAGTTTATTTATAAAAAATTGAAATTAATTTCAAAAAGTAAAGAAATACTAATTATTAAATCAAAAATATTGAGGCAAACATTATCAGGCTTTTTTTCGCTTTTCCGTGCACATTGGACAAAACCATTTTCCTTTAGGCTTAGTGGATAAACCAACACAGCCAAAGTGAAACCATTCGATGGGACATTCTGGATTATCGCAACCGATCATTTCTCCATAAGAAACCTGGTTGCATAGACAATAGGTTGGCTCGTTTGGATCGACCGGCATGTCCAGAACGTCTGCTGGTTGGGCCAAAGTGAGTGCTAATGAACTTATCGGAAATCCAGCTTCGGCCTCTTCCCTTTGCACAATACAAATATCTTAACTAGAAGCAAAAAAAAAGAAAAGTTTACATAATGACCGGTGGTTGTTCCAATTTTTTTTTCTTTCGCTTTCCATCTTTTTAAAATAAAAATTTTATAATAAAATAAAGTTTTATGTTTACCAATTGAGACACTGCTTGTTGATGTATTGTGGACAGAAAAAGATGCATCAGAAGTTTCAAAGCCTTCCAAGAGATCGCCTGACCGCCTCGAAACAGATCTTTCCTTTAATTCGGCCTCAAACTTGGCCAAGTCTGTGTCCAGGCGACGAATGTGTTTATCAACCTTTTAAGCATTAGAGAGCAATTAACCACAATGAAAAAGTTTTACAAGCTCATAGGTCTGGTTGGCCAATTGGACCTTTTCATCTGCAAAATGCTTCAATTTTTCATATCCCTTATCAATCACTTTCATTTTGTCTGTTTTGGTCTGATGGTCATACGACTTGAGGTTGCTTATAAATTCTTTTTTAAGCTTTTCTATCTCTTTCAAAGTGTTGTGAACCCGCAGATCAATTTCGTATATTAGCTTAAAGTTTCTGGTAAGTTCTGGTGATAGATTTTCCAAGTCTTAATTGACACAAGTTTTGTTCAACTGATAGATCAATAAAATAGATAAAGTACTGTCTAGGAAATGGTCCAAATAGGGCTGGCTGCTTGCCATTTGAGATGCTTTATTGTTCAGAATAGCTAAAAATTAATTCAATTTTAAAATTATGAGCTTAATTTGAATTTTTGCCTTTTAGATTTGATAATAATTGGGAAATTAACTTAACTTGATGCTTTGGAGTTTATTTTTGGTCAAAATAGATTTAAAAAAAAATTCAATTGGTAGCTGTTGGTAAAATAATTAAACAAATAAAAATAGATAATTGTTTTATGGAGATAAATTTTATTCAAAACATATAACACAATCAAATCAATAGCTAATAAATTTTAAAATGAGTATGGGTGCTATTTGTTTGGACCAGCGAGGGGATTCCTGATGATCAAGATTACGGAGTCTCCGCGAAGGAACATTTTGGAAATGTATCTATCCTTGTTGACTGGTTTGGATTTTTTTTGACCCTTGCCACTTTTGGGAATTTCAGTCCACATTTCTTTTACATTTTCCAAGACCAAATTGAAATGTCTAATTGGTATTTTAATTTAAATTTGTCAATTAAAAAATTGGTAGTGGAAAGTTACCTATCAAAAGCTTTTACTCTTCCCAAAAGTTTTTTATTGTTTCTACAATTTATCAAGACTTGAGTATTGTTTTTGACCGATTGGGTCAAAACGGACAATGGGCCCGTGTTGAACTCTTCCTCTTCCAATTTGGCGAGCTCCTCTGGAGTCATTTCACTTTTTGGCTTTTGAACGCTCATTTTCGATGGCTAATTAAAAAAAATATAATCAAATTTTCAAAATTTGTTAACAATGAATTTCACCAAAAAATAAAATGCATGAAATTTAAAAATAAAAATTTGTAAATTTAAAATAACTTTTTATCAATTTTTTTAAACTTTAAAGTGTCAATTTATTTGTCATTTATTTATTTAATTTTAATAATTATTAATTGTTAAAACAAGAAGTCTCATTCAAAGATTGGTAAAAGATTGGTAGATGAAGACCTCTTGGCACTTTGACTTTTATGATTGATTCACTGTTGAAGCTTTTTCTACTTCCATTCCATTTATTTGCCAGTCTATTTTTGAAATTGAAGAAATTGGTCCTCTGTCAGCAGTCGATTGCCTCTTATTCCAAGCTCTTGGAGAGTTATACCAACTCTGATTCTGGTGACTAGTGGAGTTTTTCTAGAGCATCAGTGTGCTTGGTATTCAAGATGTGGTTTTGAAAGCCTTGATGACACATATAAGGGTCCAATATTTCATAATACAAAAAAAGTGGATCGCGTACCCTTTTCTTGCTCTATTAATCTCAGCCAGACAAGAAACCAATTCCCGTCTAGATCTTAATTAGGATCCTATCAGGATTCCAGACTGGATTCCGGGTCTTTTCTGGACAATTTTCCTAACCACCTCAGTAAAGGCTCCTAACAGAAATTTCTTAAAGGTCTCAAAATTTGATAAGATTCCATTGTAAATTAGAAATACTCTTATTCCAAGAAGATAGTTTGAAAACATTTCATGAGATCTCTTAAAAAATCTTGGCCAGATGGAAAAAATAAGAATTTAGTCAAGATCTTTTTAAGATCCTGCAAAGAATCCTTTTCCTTTTAACTCCTGAAAGTTCTTACAAGATCCTAGTTAGCAATTGATTCCTGGGAGATTTGGTATCGTCCACGTATAATTTACCAAGATTAATTACTTTAAATTAAATCAGTTTTTAAATTAGATATTGTGATGAAAAATATTTTTGGAAAAAAGCCATCGCATTCATTGAAGCTTTCAGATGCCTCAAGATCTTAATATGGCTCAGAAGGTTCATCTGTGTTTGCTACCAAAGGCTTTCTTTAAGTCAATAAAATTAAGATACAATGTGCTTTTCCATTCCGAACTTTGTTCTCAAATCTAAACCCAGCTTCTTTAAAGATAACATATAAAGCGTTCCTGATTCTTCCTGGGCATCAAGGCGTTCTGGAGCATAATCCTCTGAACCACTTAGCCAAGACCTCCATATTGGTTAGAAATGAAAAATAAAATATGATCCAAATGTTGTTTTTTTTGGTTAATATAATTTCAAAAGTCATCTAAACCAGCCAAATTTTACTCTTTTAAAATTATTTTTCATGTTATGTAAATAAATTAAACAAAAAATAATTTATTTTTAAAATTTTGGTTTTGTTTAAGTAATTAATATAAAAATTGAAACAAAATGGTAAAAATTAGGCTCTCTCTAGATATTTTCTATTATCTTTATTATATAATATTTTGTAAAATTATGGTTAACTAAAAATATCTATATACACTTTTATACTTTTTGCCACAAGTAGTTTATGCGATTTTTCCCTAATGTGTATTTTAAACCAATATATAAATCATTAGAGGCACTTCTTGCCAATTATTGTTACAATCAATCACCAATTATAACTATCTGAATGAAAATAAATTCAAATTTTTGGTAAAATATGAACCCAATGGGTGAATTCAAATCTATGGAGAGTCAACTTGGAAAAAGATTAGAAAAAATATTTCTTGATAGAGCCCTGTAGGTCCAGTCTGGAAACAATTTGTCACTGAATGCTTTTAATTAGAAAAATAAATATTTCCAGAGCAAATGTTTGCAGAAGCCTTTGGAATGTTCGGCAGCATAGACTAAGACCAAGTCACATTGCCCTAAAATCAACACTAAACTTTGATAGCTTTTTCTTCTTGGCTTAATTTCTGGAATGATAAAACTTGATATTTTATAAACTTTATTTAGAGAGATCATTTTAGGTGTTCAAATACATTTTTAGAATAAAAAAACAAAAAATAAAAAAAAGTTACGTAATTAGTTTACTAATATTTCTCTTAAATTATGGATAGACTCCAGCTGCTTGATGTAAAAAGTAACCTTTGGCAAACACAAATTCGCAAATTGGCAACATAAAACGAGACTGCATAATGCGCATTTAGAAACGCAATTGGACCAGTCTCGAGGTGCCAATCTAAAGTCTTAGTTCTACATTCATAAAATATTCAACTAGGATCACAAGACCCATTCTGTTTAACTTCCAATTGATTATAAATTATTATAATAATAAATATATTAATTACGCATTTAATTGTGATTTATTATATTTTTCTTATTTTTTAACAAGAAGATTTTGCATAAATTATTAAATTTAAAATCGCAAAATTTTCCAAGCCAGCTTAAACAGTGACTGAGTTAGAAAAAAGAGAGAGACAGACTGACAGGGAGAGAGAGAGAGAGAGAGAAAGAGCTTTGGAAATGGATTACTGCGATGAAGAGGATTTGGTAGAAGTGGAGCCTGTGGACGATGAGCTGGACGAGCTGGTGCTGCCGGAAGCCAAGCCATTGTCCAAGAAAATCAGACTCGAGCCCGAGCCAGACCGACACGGCCGGCTCAAGGCCCGAGTGGACTCTCTGTGCGAGTTTGCCCACGTTCTCATGCACTGTCTCCTCTACAAAATCAACTACTACAACAAAAAGACACACTTTGACAAGAGCCTCAAGTATAACATAATTGTCTATGTAAGTAGCTTTGGAAACATGTTGACCAAGTGATTTGATGATAAATTAAGAAATGTAAAAGCGAAATTGTGTGCGAGTACATATCTAATTGCGTGGAGTCAATGAGACTGGTGCTTTATAGAGCCATTTACGCTCCAAGCCAGTCTCAAATTTTTTCGGTAAAGATATTTTAAAAATGTTAAAATATTTTTAATAGAAATTATTAATAAAGATAGGATTAGCTGTTTTGAAGGCAATGTCAGACGATCAGCCAGCTAATGATGTTAATTTGTTGGTAAAGCGCTACACGCTTCAAGTGGAAAAGCTGGCTGACCAGGATGAGCAGCATGAAATGGACGAGTGGCATTTTCGCGACTCGATTCTCAAGTGCCTCTACGCCAAGGACATTACGTATCCAAAAAGTAAAGTTTTGCTGCCAACATATTCCAAATTGTTTCAGATTTTAAATGGCAGATTCAGATGAGAACCAGTGTGCGGGCGATCAAGGAGCTGGCCAGTGGCGAAGACTTGTTCAAGCTGTTCGCTTGGCGACAGTGTGATAGGGAAGAAATAACCTCTATTAGCACCAAGTCAAAGTCTTCGTTCAATCGAATTTCGGTCAAGCCTGTCAAGACAATGAGCCATGGCAATATGCGCGCTCAGCTTTTTATAGAACAGCCAACTGCGCCAACCAAGTCTACCAGTAGTAACTAGAATCTGATTTTAACTCTTTTTTTTGTACTAGCCTAATAAATGTATTTAATCAAGTCTATTTATGGACACTTAAATGATTGCAGATAAAGCTGTAAAGTAAAAAAGAAATTTAAATTTTTTTACCAAACTTTGGCATTGTTTAAAATTGAAATTAAATTTAAAAAGTTGCATTATTTTTGGCTAGATCAAGATCACATATAACTTGGACAAATTTTCTGAGCCCTTTGGATACTCCAAATCTAGCAATAAGTCAAAATGAACTCTTGAATTATCTTATCTCATTTTTAACCTAGTCAATTAAAGGACCAGAAGTTTAATTTTTTTTATGCAGCAAATTTTAATCTTGGCATATTTTACCAACTTAGCATTTGGCAAATTTTGATATTTTTGCAAAATGAATTTAGGGAAATTGTTTTATCTTTTATGAAGATAAAGCTATTATTTTTATTCTTTTAATTTAACATTTTATTTTGTTCACAAATACGAATCAAAGATATTTAATATACAGATCAAATTTTAGATTATTTAAAGTAAGAGATGACAAAATTTTTTATTTTTGCGAAGATAAATTTAAGATGGGTGATTAGAATATTAATTTTTGTTTATAATAAAAAAAAATTTATAGAGCATGGTATGATGGTTTAATGCAACGCAACAAATTATGTGCAAAAAATAGGAAGATAAAGGAATAGATAATTAAGTTGATATAAGGTATAAGGTTGGGTATGTTTTTTTAGCTTCAACTTCACCAATTTCCAACTTATTCCAATCATTTTTTTCTTTGAGCTCAACTCTTTCTATGTTCATGTCGTTCTTCCACTCTAAACATTTGAATAAGGTCACTTTTCCAACAACTTAATGTTGAGATAATGATATCAGATGATGTTTTGAATTGATCTGATTTTCAAATGTCTTTTAAGCAAAATAAATTCAAAAATTTTAAGTTTAAAACTATGCTAAATATTTTAATTTGATATAATAATAAGTAATTATAAAGTTTATTTGAATTGATTTTGTCTATAATTTAAATTATAATTAACAAATTTTCAACTGAAGTGAGGTAAACTAACCTACTTGTTAAATTAATAATCTTAATTATATATACATTGATTTTTTATCTATTCGAACGCAAGTTTTCTCGCGAGTTGAAAATTTAAAATTAATTTTTTAATTTAAAACTTAGTATGCATCATTAGTTGACTAAAATATAGATAAATAATTTCAAGAATTAGCTTTATTTGCAGCCAAGTAACTTCCAATTAATTTATTTTGGATTATTAGATTTTTAAATTCTTAAAGCTGTAATAACTTTAATTGTGACTTCTTTAAACCAACTGAGTCTTCTGGTTTTTAATAATTCTAGATTTTAGTTAAGATTTTAATGCAATTTTTTTAATATAAAAAAATTAATAAAAACAAATTAGACAAAATTTAGAAATTTATTTCCAACTGCTTGAGAGTCACAAAATTTGCATGTATTTTGAACGTTTATTTCCAGAGATTATGTTTTAGGTAAACTTTTATCACCATAATCAGCTGTTGAAATTTTTTATTTGTTAATTTTTCACAAAGTAGATTTTTAATTAGAAATAACTTTATTAGGAAGAAATTTAATTTCTAAAGCAATAGCGATCGCTTTTAAGCTTGGATATTTTCCTATGGCAGATTAAAGAGTCTATATTTAAATTGGTTCACAGTGTCTGGAATAAGCACTTTGTCCAATTGACACAGAATTAAAGCACCGGACAATTTATGTCTCAGTGTATATATCTGACCACTTTTTGACTTCCATACAAGTCAATATTTTGCTCTAACTCTTTAAGTAAGGTGAAAAGTGGCCCCCAAACTAACTTCCGGCACCAATATGTCTATTCGTGTTCGGTGCATTGCATACTGTATATGGCTCATCGTTTGGAAATTTATTCTCAATGTCTTTATGCTTTCCCATCACTGCATTGATGGTGCTTTACAAATATGTGATTTTTGTACCACCAAATTTTTTCCAGTCACAATTAGGAAAAGTGTCAGAGAGAGACTCTTCAACACACTTTTGAGCTGTGAACTAGCACTCGTGTAAATTTAGGCTACACTATAATAATGGAGATTAATCTTAATCCTCACCTGTGGCTCTGGTTAAAGCCTGCCATCAGAAATTTGCCATATTATACAGTTATAACGATGCTGATTAATACAGTATTCGCTTTAAAACGATATTTTTTTTCATAATTTACATTCCCAAATATAATAATCCTTTAACATACAGATTTGATTAATACGATGTGCATTTTTTCCGCCTAAACACATCGTATTATCCAGACTGGACTGTATTCATATTCATGGAGTCAATGAAGGAACCTGTTTTAAGTTTTCTTAAAAATTTTATTTAAAAAAATTAATTAATTAAATTGAATTGAATTAAATTAAATTAAGTTGTTAATTTTGTAGATATTGATGGTGTTAAATACATCTTTTGAATAGCAATTGACAAAGCACCACAATAGAATATAATAATTTCTAATTTTTGTTTATTTGTTTTTCTATATTGTTTGTTATTTGTAAATTACTCGACTTAGTTGCACACAAATGACTTGGCAAATACCATGGCCAGAATTTTTGAAAAAAAGACTGTGCCGCTACCTGCTGCAGCACTATTTAGGTCATTTTTTCAAGGAGAAAATCTCTCTCGAGCAGCTCTCGATTGACATATACAACGGGACCGGGTGCGTCAAGGACCTGCACTTGGACTGCGACGCGCTCAACGAACAACTGAGCTCGTCGCAGCCGTTGTCGGCCGTGCCCATCGAAATCGTCTCCGGCTTCGTCGGCTACATATCCGTCTCCATACCATGGCACGATCTATTCAACGATTTCTGTAAACTAGTTATCAAAAATGTACAAATCACCATACGCACCAAGACGAGCAGGGCGGGTCTGTTGGCCACCGACGACGACAACGACGAGGCCGAGCTCTCGTTCGCGGACAGCTCCGGCGCCAACTCAATGTTCTCGAGCGTCATTATCGACTCGATCATGAACACCAGCATGCACATAGCGCAGGAGTGCCTCGGCGAGGAAAAGCTCGACGAGTCGAAGGCCCCTCTGCTGGGCCTGGAGGCATTCGCGTCCACAATCGACTCCATTTTGTCGCGCATTCAAATCAACATGGAGCAAATTCAGATCAGGGTCGAGGACTTGGCGACGGGCGACCAGGCAGACCTAATGAAAAGCTCGGGCATATTTCAGCCGGACTTGTCCGGCATAGCGCTCGAGCTGCGCATCAAATGCATCAAGTACTTTGACGTCGAGTCGACCGTCGGCCACGACTCGCCGCACAGTCGCAACACGACCAAAAATTTCACCATAGAAGGCCTGACCGTGTACTTTGACGAGTTCACGGTCAGAGATGAGCTAGTCGTCGAGAGCAGCTTGTCCAATGCGGACACGGACACCGGCCTCAACTCGACACACGGCTCAAACACCACTCTGAACGACGACTGCCCGGTGGACGAGTGTCCGCCGTTTAGCTTCGACCTTGACCCCAATTATTACCTGTTCACCAGCCCAATACTGATGATGACGTTTGCGGGCATGCAGAGCGTCAAGCTGACCGTGAACAACATGCGGCCGAGCGACCTGCTGCTCGAGGCGAGCCCGGCCGGCTACCAGGCCGCCAGCCAGCAGCGGCCCTTTCTGGAGGTGTCGGCCCAAATCGGCTCGATCAAGTGCCTGCTGTGTCCCAAGCAGGTGCACATGCTGGCCGCGACTGCCTCCAGGCTGGTCGAGTACGTGGACAGAGCCGAGGCGGCCAGGAGCAGCGTGCAGAAGAAGAGCAAGCTTGGAAAGAAGGTGGTGCGCGGGCACGACGAGCAGGGGCTCGCCTCGGACGGCTTTAAGAGCCTGTCGCAGGCCAGCGACAGCACCGAGTCGGCCATGTTCTACTCGATGATGCCCGACGCGGGCGACCCTCACCCCGCGACCTTCACCTCTGCTGCAGACAGCGAGCAGCACGAACGCCTCTTCACTCAGCACTTGCGCGACACCATCGAGCAGCTGCAAAACGACCCCATCAAGCTCAGCTCCAATCACAACCTGTTTCAAACGTTCAAGGTCAACTTGAGACAAGTGTGCCTCACTGTGCTGCACCGCGACCCGCCACCGCCCCACAAGCACCACCGCTCCATCGTGCAACGCATGAAACAAGTGGCCGAGTTCTTTTTTGACCGCACAAGCGGCATAGAAATGAACAGTCAGGCGAAAGCCGAGTGCACCAAGTACCATGAGGCGAGCGCGTTCAACGACCACTTTTTGCTCATTATGAAACCAGTTAATTTTTGGCTCACACAAAAAATCAATCAACGACACAACACCAAACACGACCAGTACTCGCTGAACGACTTGAGCGTGTCGATCGGCCACGCTCAGCTAAACGAGTACTTGAAGAGTGGTCAAGAGGCGGACAAGAGGGAGATGCGCGCCTCGAACGCGGCCGACATGTGCCGCAGTGCGCAAATAACCGAGCTGGTCTCGTTTGCTGACACTGGCCAGTTCGAGCAAGCGTGCATCAAGCTGCAGGTGATTGTGCACGAGCCGAGCGAGACTGGTCGCGACACACACGAGCTACTAGGCCGTCCCTTCGACCACATACATCTGAGCATAAATGAGAGCCTGGCCGTCGAGCTCGACATATCGCTTGTCGACCGCTTGTTCTATTTGCTAAACGACTGCACGTCAAACAGGCCAATGTTTGCAAGTCACGTGACTAAAAAATCCAATGCGTGTACTCGTGTGAGAAATTTTGAAGTTAAATGCGAAAAGGTGGTTAGGATAGGAGTGCGCTTTCCGGTGGCCGATTTGACCCGGGTGCACCAGAGCAAGATAGTGAACAGAGCGGATGGTGGTGGGGGCGCGGGGTTCAATCAGCTGCTGATGAGCGACTTCAGGCGCTTGCGCGACCAAATCCTCACCGTGCACCTGTTCCATCTGGGCTTTCAGACGCTGCAGAACAGCAAGGCGAACGAGGCCGACGTTGTGCTGGCGCTGTCGGCCGCGCAGATCAACGCCTACTACCAGTTCAGAAAAGAGGACCGACCGGTGCACTTCGGTCTGGTGGAGGAGGGCGAGTCGCGGCCGATCGCTGCCCGCATTCGCATACGGCACGACGCGGCCGCTCTGCTCACCAGGAGGGACGAGGCCGGCGCCGACTCGCTCAGGCACCGGCACGACATAGACGTCAGCCGCGCCATCAACGAGGACCCGGACGCCGACCAGGCCCGCCTCGACGACGACGACGACGGCCAGTACGGTCCCTTCTCGAGCACGTACACGGTCATTTCGAGCGAAAAAAATCGCCGCATTGTCAACGCCGGCACCAGGGCCGAAATGACCGCGTTCGCGCACCACTCCGCTCTTAGCTCACAAGTGGCCATACATGTGCACATACCAAACGTTAAGCTGCTTATTTGGGACCAGTACTTTCTGAACGATGTGTACAATTGCTTACTGAATGACTTGTTGATGTATGTGCCGAGCAAATTGGCGCCACTCGAGTCGGCCATGTACGAGTTTGACGCGGCCAATGAGTGCTTTGTGGCGCCGAGTCTGGCCCAGTTGATCGCAGCCGACATGGACTCGGACTTTTTTGCCTCCAATTCGATCAATTTGCACGCGGCCGCGTTCGAGCCCGACTCGGACGAGCCCTACTTCAGCATGTGCAATGCGCATAGTGAGCTGTCCGGTGGCAGTGGCGGTAGAGCGCAAGCAACGAGCAAAAATGTGCTATCAGTTGTTGTCAAGTTGGATGAGTGTCACGTGAAGTGTGTGGTAGTTGGCGAAAAGATGCCCGATGGTATAAAGCATGGACAGTTTGATTTGAGGGCGAGCAGTTTTGAGATGTGCATAGCCAACAGCTCGCATGAGCAAAAAGGCGCCGAGGCGAACGATCAGCCCGTCGAAAAGCAACTAGTGTCCATATTTGCGGACAAAATACAGCTTGGTCACGTGAATAGGGTGGCGCATTTGAGGCTGCCCAGCAATTGTGCCATGTTCGACGAAATGTTCAAAGCGAACCTCACTAATGTGCTTATTGACGAGAACGCGAGCGGCATTGGTCAGGCGTTGTTCAACGCCGCCTACGACTTGCCTAATGTGGCCATTGCCATTAGGTCGAAATACAAGCGGCATGCCAACACTAAAGAGCTGGTGGTGGCGCTCAACTTCAACAACCTGTGTCTGCACCATGTGTTCACCGAGCCGAACGACTTTTGGATATTCGAGCTAATCGATTTGTTCAACTTGACCGACATAGACGTGCACGGCTATCAGGTGCCGCTGGTGGTGACCGAGCTTCATTTGAACGTGGACAATAGCTCGGTGCTGTACAAGCCGGTCAATTTGGACACGCGCGCCATCCTCGCCTTCAAGTCCCTGCACTGGTCCAGCAATGTGACCGCCGAGTCCAGCTCCACTCTACTCGTATTCAACATAGACGACATATATCTATTTTTGTCACGTGTCAACTCGGACGTGCCCGACTTGCGTAAGAACTATGTCTGTGTGGCCAACACGGACCTGTTCGAGTTGAGGATACTGATCAACGAAAGAACAGTGCCGCGTTTGGACATCAAAATACGCTCGAACATGATACAATTTCGTACATGTGTGGACACGGCGTTTAGCCTAATCGAGCTCATTAATTACATAGTAAGCGACGGCGATCTGCGCTGTCCGGCCAGCGACGAAGAGGCTGGACAGAAGGAGGAGGATGAGCCGCTGTCGACGCTGAGCGCCGAGGTGGACCACTCGCTGACGTGCCCGTCGCTGGCCTACGAGAACAACGCGTCGGACACGGAGATCAGCGACATGGTCAAGGAGGCGATGGACCCGATGAGCCAGTCGTTCCACGAGGCGCGCGACCAGGGCGACGTGTTCGCGGCCGAGCTCGACGAGCCGTTCGCCCGGCGCCTCCAGTTCAAGAAGCCGCCCGCCGAGCTCGACCACTACGAGCAGGACGACGACGACGACGACGAGGAAGCCGAGGACGAGGACCTGGTCAAGGACTTTGACATAATAGAGGTCATGGCCGGCCTCGGCGAGCCGCCCCGCCACAACCAGGACTTCGAGGTCAAGGTCCTGACCGACCGGCCGTGCGAGCTCAAGCCCGAGCACTTCAAGAAGCCGCTGAGCCGCATTGACGTGCTCAAGGCCCCCGACGCCTACCCGTGCCCGCTCAGCCTCTTCAGCATTCAGGAAATATCCCTCAATTGGTTTTTGTACGCCGGCAGCGACTTCGAGCCCGCCGCCGCCGCCACTACCGCCGAGACCGAGCGGCGCAGACACGACTCGGCCTCGTCCAGCATCTCCTCCTCGCCCAAGTCCGCCACCAGCTCGCCGAACGTCCTCTACACCTCGGCCAACACTGTCCACTTCAGCAAGGAGCGCTTCTGCAAGGCCGGCGGTCGCATCATCAAAAAATACGACAATCTAACTTGGCTGACCAGAGGTGGACAACACCGCAATTTGGACATATGCATGGAAATCGCTTTGCACAAGGTCAAGACTAAATGTGACATTTACACGGACAATTCGAGCGAGACAGACAACGATGGAGACACAGCGGCGGCCCACCAGCAGCAGCAACAGCAGCAGCACCCCTATTTGTACCGAATCGCTCTGGCCATCGGCGACGTGGTCATACGCGACAAGCTGATCACGTCGTCGTTCAACAAATTTTTGTTCCGATACGAGTCGGACACGCATCCGAACAACGCCAATTCGAACATGATCTTCTTCAAGCTGCTGTGCTCGAGGTCACGTGACGCGCAACGGCTGCTCGAGTGCGACGTCAAGGTGTCCGTGCAGCCGCTGCGCTTCGCCATCGACCAGGACGCGCTCGTCTTCCTCATCGAGTTCTTTCACCAATTGGCCAGCAGGGACTTGACCGCGCTCGACAAGCGACTCGCCCCGCTGCACACCCACACCACGGACACCAGGCCGGCCGCCCAGCCCAAAGGCCAGCAAGTGTTCATACGCAATTTTATCCTCGTGCCGGACCTGTTCATCAAGTTCGACTTTAGCGGCAAGTACGACAAGCGGCCGGACACCAAAATGGACACGCTGACCAAGCTGCTGATGGTGGTCGTGCAGCTGAGCAACACGGAGATCAAGCTCAAGCGGGTGTACTACAGACGCGGCTTTCTCGGCGCCGACAAGCTGCTCCAGGCGCTGCTCAAGGAGTGGCTCGGCGACATACAGCGCAACCAGATCAAGAACCTGATCAAGGGCTGGGGCATCTTCAACTCGGTGATCCAGCTGTTCGAGGGCTTCAGCTACCTGGTGCTGTGTCCCATCGAGCAGTACAGGCGGGACGGGCGCGTGCTCGTCGGCATCCGCCAGGGCTCGGCCGCCTTCTCCACCTGCACCGTGCTCGCCACCATCGAGCTCACCAGCCGCATGTTCCAGGCGACCAAAAACGTGGCCGAGTTCTTCTACGACCTGGTCGCGCCCCACCGCACCCTCAACTCGGTCGGCTACGCCGGCTCGGCCTTTGTCGACACGCTGTTCACCGGCGTCGGGCCCAACCGGCACGTCCGCATCCGCCGCCAGCCCAACGACATACGCGAGGGCCTCGCCAACGCCTACTACGTCCTCTACGAGGGCTTCAGCGACACCGCCGCCAACTTCATGAGCGAAATTAGCCACGGCGCCGAGCACAAGGGCCTGCCCGGCGCCATCGGCAGCGCTCTCAGACAACTGCCGCCCACTGCTATCGCGCCCATTGTTCTCACTGCCGAAGCCTCGTGCAACATTCTCAGCGGCATACGCAAACAACTCAAGCCAGATGAGAAAAAGGAAGATGACCAAAAGTGGAAAACAATTACTTTCAATTAAAATATTTAAAAATAAATTGTTTAATTTAAAAACCCTAATGCCTTTTTTGCTGCTAATTATTATTATTATTATTATTATTATTATTTTTATTAATTTTATTATTCAGGGTGTACATAGATAAAGATATATGAAAGTGAAGCAATGAATGTGAACTAAATGTATATTTGATTTAATCTGCTATCATTTATGACTGTCCTAATTTGGGACACCATATGTTTGTTCAACTGATTACTGGCTAATAAACCGATTTTTTTTATTTTGGTTCGAGACATTTTTATTTTATTTTTATTTACAATAAAATGATTGAATTTTTCTAATTTTTATTTTTTATAATTAACAAACTTATTCTTGTCATTGAATACATCATCAAAAACATCAAGATTGATTGAAGAAGATGATTATTGAGCTAGCAAAACAAATGACTTCATTAGCGAAATCCTGGACATTACCAGAGAATTGGAAGAGGTAAACATGTCACTACAGGACAAATGCAAACTTATAGACAGGGAGTAAAGATAACATATCGGGCTTAATATTAGCAAAGTAAAATTTTTGATCAAATTTCAAGCGCTCAATCTTGCTCAAACATTTTTAGATGCGCAATTAAATTTCATCGCTGATTTTTTATTCGTTTAACATTTCAGAGCTTTATTTTCAAACTTTTGAAAAAAAGGATTGTAATTTCTAAAAAATGCAATGAAATTTAATTGCGCATCTAAAAATGTTTGAGCAAGACTGAGCGCCTGAAATTTGATCAAAAATTTTACTTTGCTTTAATATTCCAGATTTGTAGATTTGATGTAGCTTAGTTTTCATATTCGACAGTCTCTTATCAATTATAAGTCAAACAACTAGTTTGATTTTGTCATTGAATACCTAAAATTGTAAATAGAAACTATGGCACTTTTTTGCTTCTTTTTGGCACCTTTAATACTCAATTTTGTAATATTTATATTTTTCATACTAAACAAAGTGCCCCTTATTTTACGGGTCACCGAGCGGCCCTAGCTTAGAATTAATAAATAGTAAATAAATAAAATTCAGGATGTTTATCATCTTCAAATTGTCACTATTTGAACTAAATAAGATTGGTTGTAGATAAAAACCTGTAAAGTTTATTATTTATTTGTTTTATCTGTACCGAGCTAAAAGCTCCTTCAGAATAAAAATAAAATATAAATTAAAAAATCATAAATAAAATAAAATAAAATTTAAAAGAAAAATTAAAAAGATCAAGTAAAATATAATATATATATAAAAGTTTAAATGTATAAGTAAATTAAAAACGATTAATTGAAAAAGAAAGTGACAGGTTATTCATGATCAAATATTTGTGGGTTCAAGTGAAAAAGAAGAGATAATTAGGTAGCAATTACACAATGGAGTCGGGTACTCGATAAATCTTGATTCTTCTTCCACCAGTCTGAGGACAAATGGAACAGAATGACTCAGTCCTGCCCTAACATATCTCTCACTCAACTCATAAAGTCGATTCGAGACTGTTAGTAGTTTGAGTTTATTTTATGCCTCATGATGTAATATGTTGGAGGGAGTATCATATTTTAGTTTTAGTATCGAACGGACTGCTGAATTTTGTATTACTTCTAATTTTTTGATATTAGTTTCTGAAAGAGAGTTAAGACAAGGAAAAGAGTAATCTATAATATATCCAATCAAAGACTTATAAAGGTTTCCTAAATTGTTTAAGTTAAGGCCGCATTTTTTATTTGACAAGATTTTAAATAAATTTAGCCTTGAGTTGCAACGTTCTTTAATTTCTCCTATCACTGAAGCGAAACTTAATTTGGAATCGAATTTAATACCTAGGAACTTAATTTCTTTTAGGCTTTCGATTCTATTCCCATAGATCTTTAAATTAAACTCAGAATTTTCTTTGTTGTTTTTAGTAAAAATCATTGAACAAGACTTTTCAACTGAAATCTTCATTTTCCACTTGAAAAGCCATTGTTTCAATTCAACTAAGTACTTGTTCATCTTACTTTCTAGATTTCCAATTTTCTTATAAATGAAGAAAGTATCAAGATCGTCAGCAAAAAGAAGAGTGTATTCATTTATTAGCTTTACTTCTTTTGGGAATATCATTAATAAATATACTAAATAGGAGAGGACTAATAACAGATCCCTGAGGAACACCTGCCAATATACTGTATTCATCACTAATGTGGTCGTTTACATTTACTTTAAATGTCCTGCAATTAAGGAATGATTTAATCCAATTAATTAAGTAGGCAGGTATGTTTAATTTTATAAGCTTATAAATTAAACCCTCATCCCAAACCTTGTCGAAAGCTTTGGAAATGTCGAAAAATAAGCAACATAATTTTTTTTCTATTAAATGATTCGACAACTTTTTGGATAAGGAAAACTAGATTATCTCCGGTTCTTGGATGTTTCCTAAAACCAGATTGTTTCTGAATTAGCAGCGAGTTTTTTTCCAAGAAATCATACAGTCTTGAAAAGATAATACGTTCAAGCAGTTTACCCAGACAGCTAGTAATACTTATTGGTCGATAATTAGATGGTATCATTGTTATTCTGGCACTTTTCCAAGCTTTAGGAACTGAACCTTCTTGGAGACTAAGATTGAAAAGATGTATAATTTCTTTTAATAAATTTAGAGGAAGGTTTTTTAACATTAAATTGTGTAAAGTTTACACAATCGAAACTATTTATTTGACATGAAAATTGCTTTACTTATTAAACGCATAAATTCTTTGCTTACCTCTAATATCAAAAGTTCACCTTTAATTTACTAGACTTCTAAACTTAAAACAACTGATCTAAATATTAAAAAACCCGCTAATAAATTGAAAACTGCAGCTAATTATTAAAAAAAAAAGCTAATCAATTAAAAAAACATCTATTTTATTAATTAAACTCTGTTAATTAAAAAATTCAAATGTTTCATTGACATTTACTCATTGGTTTTTTTTAAATGATAACTAATTAAGTAATTAGCTTTTTTTTTAATTAATCTGACTATCAATCTATAAATTCTTTTTCAATAATTTTAGAAAATGAAATCGATGAGACCATAAATGATGCTGAAGAGATCGACAAATTATTAAATTAGATACTTTTTTATTAGAATAGAGTTTTTTTATTAAAATAGCTTATAAATAACAATTTAGCTTATGTTTTAACAAATTAGAGGCTAATTGTTATATTTTAGAGGTACTTTTTAATAATTTAGAGGTAAGTCAAAAACATATGCCCTTATTAAAAATACCTATTTTGAGCATGATCATTTTATTTTGATTTTAAACTTAAATATTTCAATAAGTTGGGATATTTTACTAAAAATTAGTGGTGTACCATCTTTTGAATTTAAATTTAAAATAAATCGTTTAAAAAAAAATATCTTTGTTTTTTCAGAGGAAATTTTGAACCTGAAAATTGAACTTTGATTTTTTATTTTTACTATATTTTATTATAGTTTAAATTATCAAGACCATTATAATAAGCTTTGTATTTTAAAAACATTGTCTACAAAGTGTCAAATTAAAAACTGTCTTGTTTTGTAAAAAATTATTTGATATAAATAAAAGTTTATTTTAAAGCAAAAAGACACTTTATGTTTATCTTAATGTATATGCTGCAAGATTTAAATTAGTTGAAAAAATTAAAACAATTCTTTATAAATTTATGAAAAATTTACTACATTTTTTTGATTTTTAACTCTAAACTCAAGTAGACCTTAAAGGAAACAAAAGGGACAGCTGAAAATCGTGAGTTTGAAGAATATTTGATGAGCCGTCAAGATAAAAGGGTGGAACTTATTGGCAAAGATAAGGCAAGACATCAAAACTCAATTTTTAATTCTAAAAAATTCTATTTTTCATATTAATGTGTATTACTTTGTCAAAAATAATTTAAATAAAAATGATAATTTAAAGAGGCCATCTATAGAAGAGTCGATTATAATATCAAGCTATTGTAATCATTAGCTATATAGATTTGAATACTTTTAACTTTTTAAGTTGGTCAACTTTTCCTATATCTCAGAGAGGATAAATTAGAATTCAAATATCAAAAAACAGTATTATAATTGTTTTAAATAATTCATTGATTACAATTAACCAAAGAAAAAGTTTGGAAACTAAACGGATGCGTCAAACTATCATACCTTATCGATCATAAAATTGCTATTTTATCGATACACAGTTGAAAAATTCAAAAAAGAGTTGCCAAAAATGATAGATATTAAGAAAATATAGTCTTTAAAAAGCGTTGTGAATAATAACATTAATTTATTTAAATATAATTTTAGAAAATTAGACGTTTAGATCATTCTTATTTATCAATTTTGAATTCTGTTTTATTTTGTCAAAATTAATTTTAATTGTATTTTATGCATCTATATTTTGAGAAGTAAAAAAAATATTTTTATTAGTTAAGTGCTTAAAAGCTACTTAATTTTCAATACACTTGAATAATATATATAATTAATTGTGATTTAATAAAATTATTATAAATTAATTTTGAAATAATATAAATAAAAATTCTATAAAATTTAGATTTTTTCTAAAAATATAAAAAGATTTTTTAGGTTTAATCAAACATGATAATAGAAACATTCCTTTCATTCAATTGCCTTTTTATTTATGTTTTAGGTCAACATGGCCAAAATTTTAAAATAAATCAATCAATTGAATGTGTAAATCTGGCAAAAAAAAGTAAAATAAACAACAGTCGTTTGCCGTTTTTGAGATCATCAATTGAATTTTTTAACTTTTTCTCATTTAGTGAAATTAATTTTGATTGCTTGGACACAGAAAACCAGAATTTCAACAATTTTCTATTTATGCCAAACAATCTATTAATTATAAACAACCATTTAAAATTAAATATTTTTACAGAAAATAATATATTAGTCACTTTTACTTTTATTAACATCAAAGGTTTTGAAGTTGAATCGACTTTAATTCAACAATCATCACTTAAAAGTCGTCTTAAGTTTTTTAACACAGAATTCACTTTTTATCAGAAAGGTAGTAAACTGGATAACTGTTCGATTGAAACTAACTTCAACACATTTATAAATTCAAATAATTTAATGTTTTTAACAACAGTCAAATTTCATCGAAAAACATGTCCTATTATTTTCAAAAATCTTAACTTGGAACTTTTAATTTTCAGTGGAATTACAAGCACATTTTATATAAGAAATCAATTAGGCTTCATAAGTATCAAAGACTTTGAATTCAAATTTCAAATCAAAGAATTAAGACTTAGCTTCTATAAGTTCGATTTGGGTGAAGATCTTTTAGACAAAACATTGTTCAAGTCAATGAAAAGTTTAAACATTGAAGGCAATTTAAAGTCAATTGAAAGCAATCTACTTGGTGGATTTAGCAATCTAAGGACTATAAGGTTGGATTTATTAAATTTTATCCAAGTATTATCAAAAAATACAATGTGGTATTTTAATCTTGTCAATGGTAATTTGAGTCTTGTAATAACTTATCCGGACAAAAAAGTCTACAATTTTCCAGACGAGGATTTTTGTTTGTTCAAAGACAATCCACAAAATAGTAACATTATATCATCATTCCAATATGATAAAAACTGTAGCTGCACTAAATTATGGGTTATTGGAAAAAATAGAAATACTTTACATATCTGCGCAAACAATATCAAAAATAGCTGCAATTTCATACAAATGAAAAATAAATGCGATAAAAAACTTTTCCGAAATTCTAAGATAACGTTAATTGATTTTTTCTATTTATCTGAATATTATAGTTTTATAAATCTAAATTTTTTTCCAATATTTAGCTTAATGGGAATTTTTTCTAACTTATTTTCAATATTAAGTCTGAGACACAAGACTTTAAGAACTGAATTAAAACAAGATTTGTTCAAGTTAATGCAAATAAGTTTTATTTTGAATTTTGTGTTTTGCTTTTTGTATATATTTCATTTGCTCAATGTGTGCATTACCTACAATAAATTTTTGACTCACATTTTTATGGCTTTTATTTAATTTCAATTTTTCAGATAAGTTTAAAATCGAATTATCATATATTTTATTTCAATTTGTAGAGCAGAGTTAGTTTAATTAAAAACTGATATTTATTTTGTTTATTTCTAAAACAAAACTTAATATTTTTATGTCTTACGAATTATACTTATTAAAAAAGCCTGTGCGTCTAAACTTTTGTGCAGTACTGTATACCGGTTTTTTTTGTTCATCATACAAAAAAAGTCTATTTTCTCAAAACTATGAAAAGTTTATCATCGAGTTTTTTGGAAACATAATAAAGACATCATCAAACATGATTAATGTGCTTATTTCAATAAACAGATATATTATTTTGGAAAGAAAACATTGGAAATTGTCAATAAAACGTTCAAATGTATTTATATTAGAGATTTTACTTTTGATTTCGATAATTGCTCTAAATTCACATAGTATCTTTACAATAAGAGTCAACACAGAATATCTTCCTTTTGAAGAAATGAATTATTTTGATTTTCCAAGAAAATTTACATTTAAAAATATCTTTACCAATTTATATGGTAAACCAACTCCGTTGGCAACTAATTCATACGATAAGAATACGCTATATTTCATTTGGTATTTGATTTATTTTATTTTAAATGATTTTATGCTTTTTATCATAGCAGCAGTAGCCGATGTACTTCTTATGATAAAATTTAGGCATTCTATAAAAAATAAATTAAAAATGATTAATTTTTCAAATGAAAAAAAAAAACGATTAGCGAAAGATAAATCAAAAATAACAAGAACAATTTGTATAAACAATTTAGTTTTATTTATTTTTCGATCAATTGAATTCGGAATATATTTATTTATATTTTTAGACAATGTAAGATTCAAAAAATGCTTTAAAATAGATAAAATCTGTAGTAATTTCTCTCAATTGGCTAATTTAACATATCTATTGTCATGTTCGATTCAGATATTTGTTTTTTATCTCATGAATAAAAATTTTAATGAATCGCTAAAAACTATCATAATCTATTATAGAATGTTAATAACTAAAAAAATCTATCGATTAATATATTAATACAATGCTCTTAATTGAAAAGATTAAATATTGTTTTGTTTAAGGTTGCATTTTAATAATAATGATAAGGATTATTATTTAATATATCTCTCTATGACTTATCTTTGTGTATAGCTTTACCAGTCTATGCTTTGGACCACGAATGTTACCAGCTGGGCCGTCCGAAATCAATCAACTCAATAGTTTTCTCGGATTGTTATAATATCATATTACCTAAATAATTATTTTTTTTTCACAGCTCTAATAGTAAATTTTGTCAATAATACTGGTTTTTTAATAAATAAATATTTAATGAAATAAAAGTATATCTTTAATTGGAACCAGACTTTTTTTTAAACCGTATTTGGGAATGATCCGCAGATCCTGCAAATTCCCAAAATCAAAATTAGTAAGACTACTATACTGTTCACCTGTCAGCCCTCATTTAGAGTTTGTCTTAAGTTAATGGTGTCCTCACATAGAAAAAAGAAATAACTGATATCGAAAAAGTGTAGCGCAGGGCGACTAAGCTAGTGTCTGAACCTGCAGATTCGGAATATCCACAAAGGCTATCTAGACTGAATTTACATCAATCAGAAAATGAAAAATTACACGGCAATCCAATAAGACTGATTGTCCCAACTGTCCAGGAAGTAGTACATACTCTGGGTTACAACAAGACAATTACCATCTTACGAAATCATGATCATAATCCGAAAATAAAAACAAAGTAGTAACTGCACAAATGAGAAAAATGACAGAAACACAGCCAGATACAAAGCTAGAAAAACTTTTCTATAGAATATAGATATGTGATGGTACTTTTGATGCATTACCATCGATATTTAAGCAAGTTGCATATTATTAATAATCAAAAGAATTCACCTCTGAACAAATTACTTACCTCTGAATGCCTTACTGAATGTGTCATGTCTTATGATCAAGATAAAAAAATAGAATATTCAAAAAATATCTCTTTTTTGATTGATTTTTTATGGGAATATTATTTCAGCACAATCAATTTCTTCCAAGCACAAAAAATTGTGCTTGAAAATAATTTTTAAAAGAAGTTTTTTTTTTCAGCACAAAAAAAATAATTATAATAAAATTATTTTATTTTAATTTTTATTTTATGATATTTATTTAATGATAAAAAAGTAAATTTCGAAGCTTAAAGAAAAGATATTTTAAAAAAAATTAGTTTCTAGAAAACCATTTTTCCGCATT
The DNA here is from genome assembly GCA_016802295.1 of Brachionus rotundiformis. NCBI lineage: Eukaryota > Metazoa > Rotifera > Eurotatoria > Ploima > Brachionidae > Brachionus > Brachionus rotundiformis. The sequence continues at coordinate 54,661 of JAESIW010000010.1, forward strand.
TTTTGCTCTACCTCTTTCAGGTTTATACATTTTTTATTTAATCAATAACTTAAGAATCACATTTTTGTAGAAACTTGTCTTTTTTTAATCTCATTTACCTTGTCGAAATAACAAACATCTCTAAAAACAAAAAGGATAAGTGGAAGTCTACTCCATATGTTCAAACAAGTAAACTTTAAGCGTGACAGTAAAAGGTATAATCTTAGAAGAATCGAGTGCTATTTAGAGCTCATAATAGCTCTGCTTGGACTAGTTCCTAGCTGCAGTAATTGCTACTACTACAACTATTGAAAACATAACTTAATTTTTTTTAAGTCAAGTAAATTATCTATAATTTGCAAATAAATTATCAAATCATTTGATACACATAGCAATAGTAATGGCTTTGGCCTTGGCAACAGCAAGAACATGGACAAATGCTCGCATTTTTTAAATATCTTGAATGATGTTTGTTCCTGTTTAGAATTTTTTTTAAGGTGATAATCCATATTTTTATCCATGAACATAATATATGATTTACTATCAAATTAAAATAATTTTTTTTAAAATAAAACTATAAAGGCTTATCTGGTCTGTTTTACCAATTATGATCACAAAATATCCTTTATGAAGATATTTTGGGATGAAAACCAAATCAATTTTTAAATTTAGGAACATAATAGAGCCAAACTTTTGAGTAAAGACTTAAGCTTAGAGAATTAAATTTGTATATTTGAAAAATAATTTATCATAAACTCACATGATTATTTATTAAAATCACATTTTGCCAAGCTTTTGAATAAATAATAAAAATCTAATTTTTTTTGTTAAATGAACACAAATACCAAGTCACATACGAGTCAGAAAAAAGACTGTATTCTGTGCAAAATAACTGGTTCTTGCGGTCTCCTAGGCATTTCTGGATACCTATTTTATAACTCAAATAAGATAGCCAACAAATTGAATAAGACTTTGGTAAACGTGATCGGCACAGGTATTCGTAATTTTTTGCATTTTGTACCAAGTCCACTTTGAGCAAAAGGCCAAATTTTTCCATAACCATTTAGATTAAAATGAGTAAAGCTTCTAAATCGGATTTAGATGCGAGCTCGTTTGCCGGGACCGATTCGTTGAGCATAGATGCCGGCGAACAGGGTCCCAAGTATGACAAACTAGTTCAGGATTATGTGAAGCTAAGGAGTAAGCTGACAGTTCTTAAAAAGGCCTATGTAGAGCAGTCCGAGCTGACGGCCAAAAAGGACCAGACTATCCGCAAGTTCGAGCTCGAGATCGAGGCGCTGAGCTTCAGGAACCAACAGTTGACCGCCAGGGTCGAGTCTTTGCAGCGAGAGCTCGACGACAGGGCCCAAAAGCCCGTCGCGCCATCTTCCAGCTCGTCCAACTCCTCTCTCGGCTCCATCAAGCCTTCTGCCGAGCTTCTGGCCGAAGAACTCCAGCACAAAATCGAAGAAAACCAAACTCTGCACCGCAAACTCAACGAGATCGAAGTTGACCTGCGCCAGAAAATTATCAAAACCCAAGAAACCCTTAGCCAAGTCGAATACGAAAAAATGCTTCTGGACAAAAAATTGGACGCTTTGGAACTCTCATCCAAAACCAGCATCGAAAAGCTCGAAAATGACAAAATCAAACTCGAGCTCAATGTTATTCAATTGGAAGATCAGCTGCGTTCAACTCATTTGGAAAAAGAACAACTTATCAAAAAAGAAAGTGACCAGCACGACAAGCCATCTGTCAATCAGCAGCAACAAGCCAGCAACCATTTGCCAAATCAGCTTAAATCCAGTTTTGATTTCCTCATTCAAATTTACACCAGTGTAGAAGAACTAGTTGCCAAAGAGCCCAAAATATGCAAACACGTGTCCAAATGCATCGCGCTGTCCAACCAAGTGGCCTCTTCTTTCACCAATTCTAAGCTAAGTCAAATAGATGCGCTCTTGGGGCAGTTGGTTGCCGCAAATCACCACATGCTCTCTGCCATCATGGAACATCTAATCCGCACCAATCACAACCAACAAATGGACAAGCTAAACAAAAAACTCAAAATTTACATCAATAAATTGGACCAATTTTTGTACATGGACGAAAATAATTTTGGTTCAATTTTGAAACAAGTGTCACAATGTTTGACCACGAGCCAAGTGGCGGTGACCAGTGAGGCTTTGGCTCTTCAAATTCAAACCCTGATCGATATACTTGAAAAACTGCTGTTTGCTTTGACCGAAAAATTGTCCCTTAAGTACACACTTGACTACTCGGTTGACTCGACCACCCTTGACGAGTGTCTTGTTTCCCACATAACCCAATTTAAGCAAAGCCTTGCTGGCCTAAACTCGTCACCAGGTCTTGTCGAGTCAATTGTTCAGCTCAAAAGCGAGCTGTATCCAGACACACAAGTGAATATGGTAGAAAGAGAAGAGATACAAGAGCTTGGTAAAATAGTGGAAGAGAAGGAGTTGTGCATCAATGAGCTAGAGGAAAAGTGCCGGCATTTAGGAGCCAAATGTGAGCAATATGAGGCTGAAATTGGCGATTTGAGGTCTAAGTTGAGTACTGTAAATGTGGAACAATCGAAGTGCCAAGAAGCTGTGAGCAGTCTGGACGAAATGGACACTGGGCTGGAGCGGCCAACTGTCCAAGTGTTCGAAGCCCAGATCGACACTCTCAACAAACGCATCCAGTACCTCGACAGCAAAGTTGTCTACTACTATGACGAGATGGCGTCGCTCATTGAGCGTCTTAAGATCCAAGCTGGCCTAAACGAGACCCAATTCCAGGAAATAGGTGAAATAAAGGACCAATTGGAACGAACCAGGTCTTCGTATGAAATGCAAATAAGCACCATGAGTGACCATTTGATTGAGGTTACTGAGCGAATGAGCAAACAAAGCGAGGAGAATGAAAAGCTTAAGCACGAACTCGAGATGGTCTATGTGTCCAAGTCAGCCAAGGCCAAAAGAACTAAATAGGAAAGATGGTGAAAGTTTTTTAGTCACAAATCCGTTCATTTATATTATCATTTCTTATCGTTTTTTTATTTTCTTATTCAAAATAAAATAAAATCTTATTTTATTGTTTTTTGTAAAAGTGGAACTTAATTAATTAAGAAAAAAATCTATTTTTCAATTTTAGGCTTTGTTTATTTGTCGTTTGCCAGAGCTTTTGATCAACCACCATTTCGTCTAAGCTCACATAGACACAATGACTGAAGCTTTGACCAACAGGTTGTTTGAAATGCTTGAAAAGATGGAGATTTACATTGCCAATAGTGAAGCCATGTCCAAATTGGAGCTGTATAATTTAAACGATGAGTACGTGTTTTATGTCATTGTCTATTTTATATCAGCTATTTTGATTTTTTTATTGGGTGTTTTGACCAATTTTTATCAATCAAAAAAAGTGCCGCGTAAATCTCAATCTCATAAAGCGTTTCAAGATATTAAATAATTATTTTTCAATTTATTTGATAAATTTTCAATAAATTTCATTAATTAATTGGCTTTATTTTTTTTTATTTTTTTCTTTCTAGGTACAAGAGACCTGGCTTAGAATTTGCCAAAAGATTCTGGACTAATTTACAAATATTATTTAAAATTCATTTGAGAATTTTTAAATAATCATCAAATAAAAATTATTAATTATCTAAATGTAAAATAATGATATTTTGTCAATTAAAATTAGACATTTCGTCGATTTAAAAAAAAATAAAATAAAATAAATTTTTATTACAGCAAAAATATCAATGTAAATTTATTTTTGTCAATAGAAAAAAAAATTTATTATTTCTGCAATGGTTTTGACGTATTATCTTGCGGGACAATACCAGCCACTTGACCAAAGCCTCTTTGGGAAATTGAACTTAACTTTCACGATTTTTGTCTATTATTATGAATCATTTTCTAGATCTTGAACAGTACTTTTTGAGGTCTTCCTCTTTTCTCTTTTCTGGTTGTCTTGACGTGGTAAAATTAAGAGGTTTATCTATTCTATATAAACCTAGTGCATTGTTTCTTATAAGCTGCTGTCTTTCTTGTTCGACCTGCTGGACTGCTAGTTGTTGGTTACCGTGTATTAGCTCAACCCGAGTGTGGCCATGCTGAATCTTATATAACTGACAGTCCCCACGCTTCCGTCTTTCTTCAAGTATTGTCCATTTAAGGGTTTTGTGAAATTCAGTACAAAATGGCAAAAAGAATAGAAAAAAGTGTAAAAAAATTGAATAACTTTTTTTCTAAAGGTTTAAACCTAATTTTGTGAATGCAGAATGGTGCAACATTCAAAGTTGCGTCAAATATCTATGTCTGCTAATTTTGCAGAATTCAGCAGAAATTAAACTTCAATATAATCGAGTGTAGTGCATTTTGCAGAGATTTTGCACATCATTTGCAGACTTTTACAGTTGATTCAACTTTGAATGTTGCATCATTCTGCATTCACAGAATTAATTTTAAACTTTTAGAAAAAAAGTTATTTCATTTTTTTACACTTTTTTCTGTTCTTTTGTAGTGAACTTCACAAAACCCCATTTAAGAGCCTCGCTTCTTTCTAAGTACAGTTTAGACTTAAGCTCAGGAACTAGTTTAGAAAATTTCCTCTGAACACGCTCAAGTATGTCAATATCTCCAATGTGTTTTAAATATATCATCGAAGCTCCTGTTACTCTTCTCTTACACTGCTCTCCTGATTTTAGATCATTCGTAATAATAATTCCAAAATTACTAGTTTTTACAAGTGTGTTAAGGGCTCAATAGGGACTTGAATAACAATATTGAATTGTTTGGTATAATTTCTTTATTGTTTAAATTGCAATTATAAACTAGATCAGACTATAAAAATCAAAACTACTATTTATAAGGGTTCTCAGGACTTCTAGTTTTCTAACGACATCTTGATTCAATAATTAAACTAACTTATGGAATATCATAAAGAATATGAGATGAATTTAAATCGTGCATGATAAAACTAATGAATTAAAGATAAAGACTGGAAGATGCTAGCTAAGAATTATTTGTTAGTATGTAAACGTGTCTGTTGGGTAACAAGTGTCTGACCACACATGTGCTAATCATTGTATTTGTTATCCAGCCCAAAATGAATGACTACACATTTACTCAAAGTTCAAAGCCAATTATACATTGCTTGACCAAGTGATACAACAATTGAATCCATGCCCTTTTTTTTAAATACATGAATAATAATAAATTTTTGAAAATAAAATATATTCAAGTAATGAATAATTTTTATCTAATGATTCATTTAAGTTCTCTAATGAATTTTAGATGAATTGGAGTCTTATATCCTTGAAGAAACACTAATTCAAAGTTTACTGGAAATAAAGCTTCTGTAGGTAATGGCACTGAAAGGCTATTCATACTTGTATATTATAAAATTTATTTTCTTGTTCAAAAATTTTATTTTTTGCTAAAAATAAAAATCATAGTTGAGCAAAAATATATTTTTTTTATTATACAGTAGTATTGTCATCATTTATTACTAAATATTGTGCTTATTTAATCTAAATTCAAAATTACAATTTTGTGTACAAAAATTTGTTTCATTGCAAAAAAATGTTTATTTCGAAACGTGATGTAGTTGATTTAAAAAAAAATGAAGAACACAAAATATCATCAAAGTGATTTTATTAACAAAAATTAGCGCAAGATTAAAAATTTATGTTATCAATATTATCGAGTTTAATTCAGATTCATGGACTACAAGTAATGTAGTTGTTGTTATTATTTGAAAAATAATCATTGTTATCATCTTATTGTTTAAGCTGCGAATCAAGAATTGGCAATAATTATTTTTGGGTCTACCTTGTTTTGTGATCAAAAGATCACCTATTTGGTGGTCTAGTCCTGGTCACAGGGTTGGTGAACATTAAAGATCACTGGTCACATTCTTGACGTTTTTGTGACCTTAAATATACAAATTAATGATCACCAAAATAATTTTTAATAAAAATCTCTTAAATTTGAAATTTTTTTTAAAGCATGCATACACATCAAACTTTTTTAAACTCTGTGCTTATTGCTTACATTTTATAAAAATACTATGTGCTATTCAAAATTTTTTATATAAATTTGAATTGTATTTTACACTTTTGAAAAAATGAGTTTAGAACAAACTGATGAACTTAAACTTTTTGATAAGCTAAGAAATCTTGGCTTAATATTTTCTAGTCGTTCAATCAACTGCAGAGGAAAAAGCACGTGAAATTGACTCAAAATTGAGTAATTTAAATCTCAGTTCTGTTAGAACCAAAGCTTTGTTGTATGAAAAAGAGTCATTCACACAACCTACTGTTCCCATAGAAACAGAATTACAAATTGGTCGTGCTTTAAGTAAGCATGAAAATCCGTTGCCATGTTATTGTAGAAAAATGATGAAAAATTAACGTGGGGTTAAGCTTCATATCGCAAAACAACATTAAAATTTCCTTTTTTTTGTAAACTTTATTTTATTTTCTTTATTTGAAACTTTGTATTCTATATTTTTGGACGCAAAACTTTAACTTTGGTCACATTAACGTGACCATGGTCACATATTTTAATAAATGGTCAAATTAAGATTCTTTTTTTTTATTTTTAAAAATTTAAGGTCACAAAAACGTCAAGAATGTGACCAGTGATCTTTAATGTTCACCAACCCTGTTGAGTCGCATTTAAGCATCCTTTTCGAGGACTGCTCCTACTAGAGTTGGTGTCCGCGCAAGCGGATTGTAAACGGCCAAATTTTTCGAAAACCGTGACTGTGCCGCATTAACGGTCCCAATTTTAGCGGGCGGATTTCGGCCAGTTACAACTGTTTAAATTAATTTTTTTCTAAAATGATATAGATTTTGTAATGTTTACATTAGTACCCTTGGGCCCGTCTATCCGATCTCCTCGTTAGACGTATTGGAGCAGCTATTTATGCTCCTTTCTAACTTAAACGCTCATGGTTAAGTTAGTTAATTAAACCAGTGATATCGACAAAGATGTCGCTATATCACAGATTTTAAAAAATAGAACTATTTTTATTTATTTCTCTAAATATTTATTTATAAGATAGGTTTTTAATTAATTTCTTAAAAAGAACTTTTTTTGACTTGAAATTCATAAACACTAAAAAATTCATAAAAATAAAAACGTTGTACCCAGTGGTCTAAAACAACTAACCCTTTAAAAAGCAAAGTAAAATCTTTGATCGAATTTCAAATTTTTTAGATGCGCAATTAAATTTCATCGTAGATTTTTTATTCTTTTAACATTTCAGAGCTTTATTTTTAAACTCTTGAAAAATGATTGTAAAAAACTTTTACTTCTTTCAGACCCATGTTTGTTACTCTGTGCGATTTGGCCTCAATCGCCCTTGAATAACTTTATAGGAACAAGGAGTAAATAGAATATAAGTGTGTTCTGTAAATAATGATGATACTTGTTACCGGTTTATAATAAAACAATGTTTAATCTTTTAAAAGTTTTTTTTTAAGTTGATGAACGTTCTTATTTATATATAAATGCTCGTGTTAGGAACACGAAGCGTTTAACTTCTGAGATACGTGACAAGTACAATTCTCACTTATCAGTTAATAAGCTGATGAATAAGTGATGATTCAAGGTAACATACTAAATAAATAATATCATGATATAATTTTATTCAATTGATACACAAATAAAAATCATATAAATTTATCACATATATTTCTGACTATAATAATCTTCTATAAGTGTATTTTAAGAAAACATTTATCTTTTATTAGTTTTCTTTAGTTAAAATATAAATGAGTTAATTAGTAAACCAAAATTAAATTATCTAAAAATTTATCCCATTTCTGTCTAGCTGAAATCCTAGCCAATTTTGATTGAACAAAACTGAACTAAGACTGGCATAGCTCTCGACTTCCACGGGCTCCTCTTTGAATTCAATTTTGGACCCTTCCGGAAGCTTGCTTAACGCTTAAAACCAATTAATTAATAACAAAACAAAGCTTTTAATTAATTAATCTAAACATACCATATTCTAATGAGGCTATAAACTCATCGCAATTGTAAATGCTTGTCTCTTGCTCTTTTTCATTATACAAAATGTGGTGTGACGTAAATATGGTAAATGGAATGTCAGCAAGTGGGTTCCATTTTTGAAAAAATGAAATGTTTTCTTCCGTGTCCCAGCTAATTTTAACAGCTCCATATTTATATTCTCTTAATTGGTAAATAAGTTAAAATTTTTATCCAACCATGTGCCAATACAAACCCCATGAAGGAATTCTTGGGATATTGGAGGGTTCCGAACTTTACTTTTTTCAAATCCTCAAGGGCTATTCTTTTATAGCCACTAATTTTGGACTTGATGAAGTCAAACGAAACCACATAAATAGCCTTCTCAGTCAACAGGACAATTTTTTCCCTGTGAAAGTCCCAATTGCTTATTCTTTGCCAAAAAGTAAATTATTTTATTTCCACGCTTGCAAAAAAAATACTCTATTAGAAGCCAGTTGCCCACGAATTGTCCGTCTTTATTTGGCAAAATTAATTTTTTTATCTCTTGCTCAGCTTTGTGGAAACCTGTCTCCTTGGAAAAAATATAGATAAAATAGATACCATGAACAGTTTATCTAGTCATACTGCGTTGTAAGAGAAAAATTGTTTAAGTCTCATGTTTGGACATCTCACTGCTCCAGTGGTGCAATTGACCGACGAGCGACTTGCTGTCGAAGCAGTGGTGCGAACACTGTACATGCTGCCAGGTCGCTCCTCCCTCCTAAATGGATTTGTCTTATCAAGTGGCCCGTCATCTTCGTGCTCAAAAGCCTTGTTATCAAAAGCTTGGATTTAATTTAATTATTTTAATTAACAAAAATAACTAAATCAAATAAAATACTATTTGGTTCCATTTGTATTTTGGTTTGGGAAGAATTTGAGTTGAAGTGCACGTATGGCTCCATTTGAAAATTGTCAATCTCTTTAAATAAGTTATTTTTAAAGTTGCTTGGTTACTATTTGGTAATAATTTAGTTTTGATAATTTAGAAAAATATTAATCATAACCTAATTTAGGTCTATTAATTTATTACAATTAGCTGAGTTGGTAAAAAATCGATTCAGCACAGAATTATAATATCAGATAGGTTTGCTATTTAAATGCGTCAAGGATTATTTACATAATTATTTTTTGACTAGGTTCTAGAAAGAGCTTGAATTTTCAATTAAATAAAATTAAAAAAATATAACAATTTGAATTATAAAAATGATAAAATTGTCATTAATAAGCTCTTTCGATTAATTAACCTTTTTGGAAAGATAAAATTAGTAAGAATATATTTAAATTTAGGTTTATCAAATTAATTCAGTTATTAGGAAATTACCTATCTATGACTTTGATTATTTTATTAGTTTATTTTTTTAAAATAATTTATTTTTTGAATGTTCCAGACAATAAAATGTAAATAAGTAAATAAAATTATCAAAAATAATAAATTTAATTTTCTTGAAATTTTAGCTTCCTTGAAGATAATAATTGCAAAATTCTTATTTTTTAACAAAAATATGCTTTTATAGATTAATTTTTGGAAAAAAACTGATCTTAATCAGGCACAATGAAAATATCTACCTATTTTGATGGAATAAAAACTAAAAAGATAAGTTAACTCAATTGGTCCATGATACTTAAGCATAATCTAAATACATAGCATAATTTTACTATTTTGTATTTTTTTTACCACTTAAAGATTATGTTTCCAAGTTACCTGATTTGCTAAGTTTAAAACTTATTCTTTCTTTTGAGGTCAAATTAGTGGTACAATTAGAAAAAAATTGCCAAAGCTATCCATTTTTTGCATATCTATTGATTAAAGTCAAACTTTTAGTAAGCCTTTGGTAACTCCGACTGGTTTAGGTTTATCACCATAAATGTTAGTCATTGACTAGATATGGGTTTTTAATGGTTAAGGATGCATAGACCACATATTGGCTCTTGGAACTAAAATTGAAGTACATTCCCACAAAAACTCTGTTGATCATACCAAAATCTTGTGGCCTGCAACAGATGATAGTTAACTTTATGTAACTTTTTTAACGGGAAATTACAATGTAGCCTAATTTTAAGTGTGAAGAGAACATGAGGTTTTTAACTTGGCTAGATCACCATGCAAATCAGTCAACTAAACCAAGGAAACAAAGCCTTAGCTGTTTTACATGTAATTAAGATGGTTTGGATGGGAGCACTTAGAATGAAAAGAACAAGCATACCAATCAGAGATCTTCAATGGATACCTTAAGGGTGACGTAAGGTAGAAGGACAAGCTGCTTAATCTGTGATGACTCATCACAGATTAAGACACAGTTCGTAGGGTTGGTGAACAGCCATTTTTTCTTTAAGTTTATTATCTTTAAGAATGGTTTTTATTTTATTGTACTGAAAAAAATTATTTATTAAAAAATTAAATGGTTAGAATAAGTTAAGTAGTATCAAAAATAATATTTTATTTCATTTGACAAACATAATAAAAATTAAATAACAAAAAAAAGTTTCAAGAATGGCAAAACATAGGTTTATACATGTAAATAAACTGTTAATGTACATGTGCAAGATCAGGCATAGAGGTGGTGCAATCCTAATCAACCAATTGCACTGTCCTACAGCAATTTAAATTTTTCTCACTCTTGGGAAAATACGTAAATAGAACTGCGACTTGAACTTGTATTAAGCATAGCAGTCGCTTCAAGAAACGATAAATTTTCTTTCATCCAGACGTCCAATTTAGCCTTAAAACTGTTCAAATTCCGTGCATTAAATATGTAAGTTGGTAATTTGTCCCAGACTGTCGTGACCCTATTTGTAAGAAAATTAAATCTTGGTTGAAAATACTTCATTTTCTCTCTATAAATAGTTCTATTGTGTTTTGAGTGTTCATACATGCGTCCTTCATGAGATTCACCTCCTCTAAGTTATTAACAATTTTAAACATCTGGATAAGATCGCCCCTTTGCCTTCTTATTTGAAGATTATTCAGATCCATTTTGTTCAATCTGTCAGTATAATTTAATTTTCTCAACTCAGGCACTAGTCTCGTCGCTCTTCATGGATACCATGAGCTAATGGCATACTCTAGATGTGGTCTAACTAGGGGTTTGTTTAGAAGTGTTGTGTTATGTATGTCAAGGAACTTAAGCGATTTTCTGATCAACCCCAACATCTTATTTGCTTTAGCAGTACTATGTCTAACTTGAATGTCCCATTTCATATCATGTTCTATATATTCCAAGATCCTTTTCACAGAATGTTTTAGCTAAAAGTGGTCTTTTACCAGATTGTTTTTCAATTTCATAATCGAATCGATCGTTAGATCTACCTAGATGTAAAACCTTGCACTTGTCTGCGTTTAGCACTGTTGACCACTCTTTTGACCAATCACAAATTTTATCTACATCATTTTGGAGTTTCAAGTTCGATGAAAAATTTTTTTTGACAGCGATTACTTTTGTGTCGTCTGACTACTATAAATAAATAAAGATGCTAAAGATGGTCTATTTCAGAGAATAGAACTTTGAAAAACTAAATTTTAATATTAATTATATAAGTACAAAATTTGGCAAAATTAAATCAATTTAAACATATCTTTATTTATTTATCTTACTAATGAATATATTTTTTGAAAAGCCACTAGTTTAACAACATAATACTATGATTCGAGAGCATTTTTCATTGTTCATGGCACTAACCCTTAAACCAGCCGTATAACTTCTTATTTCGTTAATGAGTTTTTTTAGCAATGAATTATTAAAAGTGTTTAAGTGGACATCAATTTTGGACTTTTTAAAAATCCTCTTTTAACTTAATACGAGTTCAAATACAGATAAAGAAAGATAAATTCTTAAATTTTTAATTTAGAATCAAATTATTAATGGCCTATGCTACCCCAGTTGTTTCTTTAACCACAAAAAATTTTGCATATAAAGCTTTGGCCAAAAATTAACTCCAGTCCCATGTTAATTATTTAATGAAAAAAAAGCTATCTAATGGTAGTTTTTTTAAATTTCTTTCTCAAATTTCAAAGAAATATTAAATGATAAAAAAAGTCTATGTTCATCAACCTGTTTACCATTAAATTATATTTCTGCAATAAATTATCTAAATCCTTTTTCTTGGAGAATAATTTGGTCCAAGATCAATAATTATGATACCAAAAATTTATATCTATTGACCAAATGAACTATATTTATCAATTTAATTTTTAAATTTACACAATTTTAAAACCAAGACTAATTTTTTTCAATATAAAAAAGCTAATTTATTTATAAATACATTTACTTTAAAATATTAAGCAAAAAATGTAATGATTTTGAAAAAATCTAAAATGTGTTTAGTCATTAATAGATATTATACACATGCATTACGAATTAAATTTAAAATTTTAATCTAAAACTCAATTTTTAAATTTAATTCTGCTAGATAGAAAAAAATGTCAAGAGGAAGCAGTTCAGGATTTGACAGAGACATAACAATTTTTTCACCAGAAGGTCGCCTTTACCAAGTGGGTGAGTTAAAGTCTTACCAAACACTGGCTAAGCATTAGTTCTAAAATGCCTTTTTGCAGAGTATGCGTTCAAGGCAATTAACCAAGGTGGCATGACATCCGTGGGAGTTCGGGGTGAAAACTGCGCAGTTGTGGTCACACAAAAAAAAGTGCCGGTACTTTGCCAATTCTTGTCTGTTGCTATTTGAGATTGAAATTTTTACTTTAGGATCGTCTTTTGGATCCTGGCAGTGTGACCAATCTTCACAGAATAACCAGAAAAATAGGCTGTGTGATGACTGGGATGATAGGTAGTGGACATTTTTAGCTAAGTTGGCCAAGTTAATGCTTCATTTTTAGCTGATAGCAAGTCCCAGGTGCAGAGGGCGATCTATGAAGCTCAGTCGTTCAAGTACAAGTACAACTACGACATTCCAGTGGAACTTTTGTGCAAAAGAATAGCTGACATCAACCAAGTGTACACTCAAAATGCAGAAATGAGACCGCTGGGCTGCTCGATGATTCTGATCGGCATGGATGATGAACTGGGACCCCAGCTGTTCAAGACTGACCCGGCCGGGTACTATTCCGGATACCGTGCCACCAGCTCTGGTGTAAAGCAGACTGAAGCAAACAATTTTTTGGAGAAAAAAGTCAAAAAGAAAGTTGACCTGTCACTAAATGACACGGTCGAGCTGGCCATTTCATGTCTTTCATCGGTGCTTTCAGCTGACTTGAAGCCGAGTGAAATCGAGATTGGACTTGTATCGGCCGAAAATCCCGAATTTAAGTATAAAATATAAAAATAAATTATTTCTTCTAAATTTAAGTCTTAAATTTTAAAATTTAAGAATTTTAAATGACCAAGAAGTAGAGGCTCATTTGACCAGGCTAGCTGAAAAAGATTAGTATCAATTTTCCACTATTTATGACGGACTCTTTTGAAACTTTTAATTTATTTTGTAACATCATCGATCATTTTACACTAAGTGTTTAAACATTTAATCGAATAAAATTAGTCAAAAAAAAAACTTTTATTTTAGTTTAAAAATTGGTTGGTTTTACCAAGGCTTAATTAAATGATAATAAAAATTTTATTTTATTGGTTTATAATATAACAATGGCCTTGATGTGTAGATTGGTACATCTATCCATCAAGTCCGTTTTTACCAGACTACCAGATCAAGCAATATTTTGCTCTTTATATATTGTATAGTGCCACCAATCTGCTTTTTCTGTACTAGAAATTAACAGTATAAGCTTGACCCCACCTAAATAGTCTCAATGTCCTCCTGGTTATTGATATTATTTTAATAAGTATTATCCAGTGTGTTGCAAAAGTTTAGAAATTAATTATATTTTTTATCTAAAATTGATTTTTAAAATTGAAATTGAAAATATAAATTGATAAAAAATATTTACTTTAAATAATAAAATTAAAAATTAAAAATAAATAAAAACTTTAAATCTTCTAAAAATGCTTTCTGACCAAACTCAACACACTGTTTGTTTTATTCCTAGTAACCAAGGAATAAGGAAAACAAGGAAAAAAGTAAGCACCCCATCGCAATATACAACGATAACCGTGGAAGGAAAACAATAAAAATTTCCACGCATTACGTTTGCACCGGTTTCCACTCCAAAAAAAATCGCCAACAAAAAAATTTCTAAACTTTTGCTACAAACTGTATATGATTTGATAGATAACCCGAAGATGTGGTAGATTTAATGGAATAGGCTGCTCCAGCTGCACACTGCCCAAGGGGAGCTGTGGACTAATGTACTTCACATTTTATATGATGAAGCAAGTACCACTAGTACATTATAAAATTATTGGAATATTTTTGTATTATCTATTGAAGAAATAGTTCTAAAATTTTAACCAAATTTAATTTTGTTCAAATTCAAAGCACTTTTAGTAAGCCTTTATCTCTTAATTTTTTAAATTTTTTAAAATTATTTGGGTTTAATTTTGGCAAATTAGTTAACTGCAAAGGCGTTCTAATTGGATAAACAAGTTTTTATGTATAACTTAGTTGATAAACAGAAAAATAAAAATAAAATTTAATTATTTGTTTATCAATTTTAAAAATATGTAAACACCTTCGACTGATATTTTCTTAATTTTTCAGTTGATTTATCCCACGTCACCTTCAGTAGAATATTAGAGATAATTTTTAAATGTAATTTTCCTAAAATGAATGGATAAGACTTGGGTGAATTTTTTTTAATTATGCTGGTACCATGGTTATTTGGTTGACCGGACTTCTGAGACATTCTCCAAAACCAGCACTGGTCTTGTCTGAGCTCATGATGTAATAATTAAATTTAAAAAAATTTGATAACACATATAAATGTTAAATCAACTCTCAAACTTAATCAATTGCCTATTGACCATATCAAGAAAATTATAATTATTTTAAAATTAAAAAGCTTTGATGTCGCAAACTTTTATATTGATCTGTTTAGCTCAAGGCTATTAATTAATCTTGAATAGAAGCATTGAATTTTTTCTCTCTATTTTTTAAAATTTAAGTTTTAATTTTTTGAAAATTATCTTTTAAAAAATTCAAAATTTTTAGCCAAAATACCGGTAGTTGGTCTACATTATCGAAATATGGTAGTTCTTTCAATTAAAGCATCACTGAGTCTCTAGTTAATTTGAAAATTTGATCACGTCTGAAATAGCATTGGTAATTTTTTAATCAGGTTTTTATCAATCAATTATATGCTTAATTTGGTCGCCAATTTTCTAATATGCCAAAGAGTTTGGATATATTTCCCACATAAAAAAAGCATTGTTGTTGTATTATACCAAGACAAATATAAGATTAAATTTTTATATAAAATATTTGGAGTATAAACAAACTTAAAAGTGTCGAATATTGTAAATAGAAAATTTTAGATTACAAAGAATTATTTAAAGATAAATTGAATAAAAATATTAATTTTTTAGGGGCCGAAAAAATAAATAATCAGCAATTTTATAAACTACTCTCAAAGGTTTGTAAAAAATTAATGAAAGAAATGAAAATTGGTTAAAGAAAAGAAAATTTGGCAAAAATGTTTTTCAAACAAAATTGAATGCAGTTTAGTTTTTCTGTTTACTTTTTTTTAATTGAATAGATGTCAACAGAGGCGTTTAAATTGAAAAATATATAAAAATATTAAAAGTTTACTCTTAAACAAATAATTGCTTGACGCATCCAAAGTGTTTGCTACGTTTACAAAATATAAAATTAAGATAAAATTCCTGAGAACGATAATTAAAAACATTAAAAGTTATTCTAGCGAGACTAATGTAGCCTACAATTAGATATAAATAGAGAGACAGATTTGACCAAAAATTAAAACTTGAGAAATATTTGAAAAGTAATCATCTCTTAATTCAATCGAACAAAATGTGCTTCAGAAAAAACAGATGCTGTCAACCAATGGCCTATGCTCCAATGATGCCAATGCCAATGCCGATGCCAATGCCAATGCCAGTAATGCCCATGCCACAAGTTCAATGTGTTCAAATGTGTTGTCAAAGAAGAAGCTGCTGTTAGAGAAAAAAATTTTTTTTTTAATATTTATTTTGAAAAAAGAATTCTTTTTTTTATCTATTCTAATTATTTGTCTCGTTTAAAAAAGTACTTTTTTGAATAAAAAAAATATTGACAAAATAATTTCTTATATTATAATATAATAATTGAGATAAATTAAAAGAAAAAATATAAATATTTGAATAAAAGTATAAAAGAAAAAATATTTGTTTAATTAAAAATTTGTTGGACATTTTTTCCAAGGATTGGTAATTTTTTCTTAATTGTACAGTTAAATTGTTGCCGTGTTTAACATTGCTTTCTGAATGCCAAACGCCTTGAAAAAAAGAATTATCTGTGTTTTTTATAATCATTTGTTTAAGGGCTAAAGCCCAAGCTATTTATCTGGCAAAATTGCTCTAATTAAACTTAATTTTTAAAAATAAGCTAAAGGCTTTGTTTTTCAGAATCAATAAATAGTTAATAAAAGAATAAACTGTTTTAAAATTTAACAGATAAAACATGTATTTAGTTAATGATCTTTGTTTAAAGTAAGTGACTGGTGAAAAGGGCCGTCAGTGAGCTCTTGTTTGGCCGGACTTTGAGGAATGCAGATATAAGTTTCGCTTCAAGCATCAACTTTTAGTTTAAGAGATAAAGCAATGCTGACCATTAAGAAGTAATGTTTTAAATATTTAAATAAAAGAATTTTATATATGATCTTACCAGAAATTTTCTAAAAAATTGTTTATTTGTATTCATTTAGAGATATCTCTGATGAAATGATTTAATAAGACAGAAATATTCTTAATGCAAATAGAGTAAACCAAAAATAATTTTTGGTCACTGAATTATATTACCAATTATTACAATTGACGCATCCAAAGTGTTTGCTACGTTTACAAAATATAAAATTAAGATAAAATTCCTGAGAACGATAATTAAAAACATTAAAAGTTATTCTAGCGAGACTAATGTAGCCTACAATTAGATATAAATAGAGAGACAGATTTGACCAAAAATTAAAACTTGAGAAATATTTGAAAAGTAATCATCTCTTAATTCAATCGAACAAAATGTGCTTCAGAAAAAACAGATGCTGTCAACCAATGGCCTATGCTCCAATGATGCCAATGCCAATGCCGATGCCAATGCCAATGCCAGTAATGCCCATGCCACAAGTTCAATGTGTTCAAATGTGTTGTCAAAGAAGAAGCTGCTGTTAGAGAAAAAAATTTTTTTTTTAATATTTATTTTGAAAAAAGAATTCTTTTTTTTATCTATTTTTTTTATCTATTCCAATTATTTGTCTCGTTTAAAAAAGTACTTTTTTGAATAAAAAAAATATTTTAACAAATGAGTTATTCATTTTTTATTTTATAAAATCATAAAATAAATTTTAAATTTTTTTATTTCACATCCCAATGTTTGGTAAATGAATTTGGAAATATATGTTTTTTCAAATACTTTTTATAAATTTTTTCTATTTCTAGAAAATATTGGTGTTAATTAGTAGCAGAAACTACTTCTAGACCTAAACTGTCAGTCCATGGTATATGTCAAACTCGCATCCCTAATTTTGACCATTGTTTTTATTTGAAAAATCATATTTATTTATGCTCCAATTTTAATTACCAAATTTTTGAAGCCAACCCATCATTTATAAATTACATTCTTTTAGTTTACTTAGTGATGAATTTTGTTGTTACCTATCTGTTTCTTTATCGTATCTAGTTATAAAGAAATTTTCAAGTTTCATTATAATATTTCACCAAGTTCAATTAATTAAATTTCTAATTACTTGGCAAAGACTCAACATAAGCTTAAGATATTCAAGAACCAGCGCTTTTCATCAATTAACCTACAAATGGAAAATGCTATCTCTGTAGGGTCTCACTTGGAGCATGCTGTGACAGCTATGCTGACTTCCAAATTGGTTCTCCAAACCAAGCATCCTGAATACGGGGTACTCTGTGGAAATTTTAATACCATTAAAGTTATGAATTAAAATTTAAATTTCAATTATCAAAATTTCTAAATCAATATTAGAAAAATAAATAAGTACCAAGAGCAATTAAAAAAATTATTTTTTCCCATTTTTTAATTTAAATAAAAAGTATTAAAGTAATCTAGTCCATTTTTCGCTTATCAACCATAATCTCTTTGAGTCATCTTTATTTAAAGCGGCCTCTGAAGGCTCAATCAGCTTAAAGTCCCTAAATGGAGATAAATTATTGGTAAAAAAGTTTAAATTTATGTTTGGCAAGATGTACTTGATTAAGTTTCCAGACGATGTTTCTAATTGATCCGAAACAGCTGCGTAAATCACAGACTGTGCGCCCATTTCGGCTGTCTTCAAGAATGCCTTGAAAAAAAGACTTACTGGAGAATAGGGTGATCTATAGACTGAGGCATTTCTCATCAAATCAGTATGAGAGTATCCCGGGTCAACACCATTCACCGTAACTCCCGAATCTTTGAGCTTTTCTGCCAATTCTCGCACAAAGAGTATGTTGGCAAGCTTGCTCTGGTTGTATGCCTCTTCTTCGTTGTAACTTTTTGCCGAGTTTAGGTCGTCGAAGTTTATTCTTCCTTTTACATAATCTTTGCATGTTAAAACAATAATTCTACTTGGTGAAGACGCGGCCAGTTTGGCAAGCAATAAATTGGTCAAGTAAAAATGTCCAAGATGGTTCACGCCTAGGTGTCTTTCGAATCCTTCTTTAGTGTAGCTCTTCGGACACCACATAACACCAGCATTGTTGACCAAAATGTGTAAAAATTTCTCCTCTAAAATTATTTTCAAATTTAAAATTAGAACTTGGAAAGTTTTTGGTTGATAGATTTTTTTGTTTGGTGAAATCAGTCCTCTGAGCAGAAAAGAATGTCAATGCACATCCAGGATTTAAAAATAAACTTTTTTTAAGATTTTTATATTTTTTTCAAATTTTTTCTTTAATTAAATATTTTAACTATAAAATTTTTTTGCTTATTTAACCTTTCGTTTTGAGATAAATTAGTCAATCTGATAATCGACTAAAAAATAATTAATTTATTCTTGTTTTTTATTCAATTAATTGTGGTCGATTACCAACACTACCAAAAATTCTAATACAATTTTTTTGTTACTAAGTGGTTAAGAATTTTGCCAAAACCAGTCTTAAAATTTGAGAAGATATAAGTCAATTGTTAGTTGACTTTCTATAAAACCAAGTAATTAATTTTTTTGGAATATTTTATCTAAGTAAATGATTGATTTAAAACCATTAATACAAATAAGTTTACAAGTTGATAGAAACTTTGAGCAGAAAGGTCTGAAAGTCATGGTAAAGACCCATATGGGATGGTGTAAACAAATAAGTGCGTCATCGGCAAGAGCAAACAGAGTTTTTGGTCAAATTTAAATGGTTTGAACAGCCATGATATCAGTATTATTAAGATTAGACTTGAGATAGTCCAGAGAAGGGCGACGCGAAGTATTAATGGATATGGCGATTTGAACTTTATGAAGAGATTTAAGAGACAATTCTGTCAACAAGGAGGAGACGCGGTAATCTAATACAAATGTCCAAGATCATAAATGAACCTGATGAGATAAGTTGGTACAGAGAATCATTGGAAAGTAAAAGTGCCAATAATACAAGAGGAAATCGAAACAGATTTAGAAGAGAACTTTTTTTACCAAAAGTGTTGTTAGTGATTGGAACCAATTAACATATGAAGTAATAGAATCAAATTCACTTTTTTTAAAATAAATTGGATAGAATTTTGAAAGACCAAAGTATTTCTTATAGTCTGGTAAATCCAAATTTGACGACTAAGTCAGTCTTATTGAGAAGCGTTTATAGTTAACTTCTTAACAAACCAACTAATTAATATTTAGAATAGTCTACCTCTGTACATTATTAATTTAAAGCCAATAAAAAAATAAGAAAATAATTTAGACTCATGTCTTGGAAAACAGTCGAAATTAATGCCATGACTTTAAAGAACCTTTTATGTGTTCTACATGCCACAGTGTCCAAAAATTGGCTACAATTAAAAATTGTTTATTCAGTAGTTTGAAAAGCTACTACACCATTGGTAATTTTATCAATTATTACTTAAAAATTAAAAACTAATTTGAAATAAAAAACAGTCTTAATTACAAGCTTGGATATTTATCCAGCATAGATGAGTTAAAAATTGGATTAGATAGTTGTCTACCTTTTTTAATTTGGTCAGTAAAGTTTCTAATTGATTCCAAAGATCCAAGATCACATTCTCTGCACTCTACATTTTTATTAAAAGTCTCGTTTATTATGCTGGCCTTGGTTTTTTGACATTTTTGCATATCCTTGCAGGCGAGAATAACTCTAGCTCCTCGTTTGGCCAAATTTTTGGCGGTCTCTTGGCCAATACCGCGATTAGCCCCAGTGACTATAGCTGTCTTGCCATACAACTCCTCATTTCCGGCGTACTTTTCGCCACTCATGTAACTTCTGGTAACTGCCAGGCCGCCAAAAAGCGTGCCACCCGCGCTCAAAATATAAAATATTTTCGTCAATCTGTCAGACATTCTTATCCAAATAGGACCTAAATTTCCTTTTTGAAAAATGTAAACTTTACAGGTTGCCAGACCTATTTAAAAGTGACCAAAAAATTTATTTAAGCAAAAATTTTATTTTAAAAGTCCGCCAAGCAGCGGAATATAATTTTTTTTCTAGAAAATTATAAATCATAAAAAATAATGTTTTACATTAAATGAGCCCCAATATTTTCGCTTTCGGTAAATTTGCCACAATTTACGTCATTACCACTATGAAAACAATAAAAAATATAATTAGTACAAAAAATATTTTTATCATTAGCCATCGATTTGATGTCACTGATTGAAAATATTTTAATAGTTCGCTATGTGCAGCACTAACATTCAGGTCCACATCTTCAATATTGGTGCCAATGCGCTGAATCGACTCGTCTTGCTCCTTGACTATATTGGCCAATTGCTGAAACATGGAGCCTAGTTCAATTATTGTTTGCTCCACTGTCTGCATGGCATTGGCTCTTTCCCTCAAAAAAGTTTCCTCCTGGTTCATTATGAGCTTTTTCTGAAATTGCTGCTTTTGTATTTGATCCAAGTCCAGCGTGGTATCTTGCCTATCTGATTTAGCCTTTTCTTCGTCCATTAACAACACTGACTTGCCCATGGTGCTTCCGGGAAGCTTTGGTGGAGCGAACAGATTGGGCGAGTTGAATGAATTCTTGGAAAAGTACTTTTCGCCGCGTTCGTTCTGCTGCTTCAGGTTCTCTGTGCGCACTTCGAGTACATGTTTGAAGTTGGAGGACACATTGACCAATTTGGACTGAAGCGAATAGACCACATTGGTCGAATGCTTATGCATGTTCTTTCCTTCATCATTTTGATTTATTCTCATAAACTTTTAATTAATATTTTTACAATTAATTAATTCAGCTTAAACAAAGCTATTTTTAAGCTACTTGTTGAAGTTGGTTTATTTCACTGTTTAAATTATTTAAATCCTCTTTGATAAGATAAGTTAATTCTTGTATCTCTTTTGGCTTGTCATCAAATAAAGACTGCTTTTTAGTTACTTTAAATTAATGTTAATTAATTGTGGTAATTATCTTCTAAAATGGTTACATTCTGTCAATTTTTCTAGCTTGATGCAAGTGTTGGTCAGCTCTTTACCAATTTTTCTGTAAACAAAGCATAAGTTTATAAAAAAAAATTATTCTTGACGAGATACTTGGCCATGAGCATGAATTGGTGCCTCAGGTTAATTGTGTCCCGGTCACTCATTTTTTTTGAGACGGTCGATGCTGGCCTATTGTTGGTCATGCGACTTTGGAAAGAGCGGATGGTGTTGTGGAACTCGCCAGTTCTATCTCGGCACGAGGAAAGAGCTACAATGGGCATGGCTGCAAAAATAATGTTAGGTACAGACTGCAAGGTTCCAAGGGCCTACTTGATTCGGTGTTTGGACTAAAAAATGAGCCAGATGAGATTAGACCGGAAGATTCGTACACACTTGCAGAATCGGAAGAGAGCTTATCTTGCTTAGGAAAAGGGTAGTTTAAAGAGCATTTTTCCAAGTTAATCAGTTAATTACTCGAAATATCAGAGATAGATGTGGTGTTTACCAATGGACGACGACGCATTCGATTTATTTGATGGACTAATTACACCTGTTTATTCAAAATTACTTCTTTAAAATTTTTTAAAAAAATATTTTTTTAGAGTTTATTATAATTATGAAATATTTATTATAATATAGTTAGTTTTAAATGACACGTAGTTAAGTTAAATTTTGTTAAAATGAAAAAAATATTTGTTGTGTTATGATTGAATTATGATAAAAAAGCTATGCTAAATTTAAACTTAACTTTGCCAGATTTTTGGGTAATAAAAAGAAATAGAAAATTTTTATTATAAATTTTTATCTTAACTAAGTGAAAGTTTTCTTGATTGACAATAGATATGGGTTTGAATATAGTCCAGCTTTTTAATTCTGGCCAATGACAGCCTTTTTATATATACTTTACAATTTGAAGAAGAAATTAAGTCTGGCCCATTAAAATCGGTTACACAATTTTTTAAAATGATACCACAATTATTAAATAAATGTACACAATTTTTAAAATAATCCATAAAAATAAAGATTAACACTTAATTAAATAAGAAAACACTTATTATATAAAATCGACACTTATTTGATTAATAAGACCACTAATTAATTAAAAAACTCATTCTTTTTAATTTTTAACCCTATTTACAAATGTTGAAATTACTCAATATAAAAAGTGGAAGTTAAACTGGAAAATTTAAAAAAATTTAAAATGTCCAGTGCAAGTATTTTAGAAAATAATTTTAATGACACAGTCGAAGATGCTGAATCTCTAATGAAATTTTTTTTGAAATATAAAAAAAAAGGTTTTTCTTAATTTAAATGGACAATTTTTATTTATTTTTAATAAAATTGTGGTATGTAACTTAAAAATAGTGGTGTAAAAAATTGTGGTATCAAAAAAAAATTTGCGATTAAGTTTTTCTTCAAAAAAATGCTTTAAAATGACAGTTAAAAATAAAATATTTACAAAAATGAATATTTGATAAACATGAAAAACCTAAGTAACAAAAGCGAATTTAAGGGCTGTGAAGTTCCTTTCAATTTGGTCGTTTCGATTCAGAAAAACTTGAATAACTTTTTTACCTTAAGGATTAATTTACTTCTTTAAAATCCTTAATTTTAAGCATATTTGCTTAATGTAGAAAAATAAGTCTACAAATAACTCTGCAATTTTCTGCATTTTGCATACCATCAAAAACATCATAATAAAATCTACAATTACTCTGTAGAGTTTGTACAGAAATATATTTTCAGATCAAGCAAATTTGCTTAAAGATTAAGCATTTTAAGATTAAATTGAAAGAAACTTCAGTCACGCGAATCAATATTTTAATCCAACAAATGATAAAGAAAATGTGACAAAAATATTAAGTAAGTAGCTCTTCCAACTTCTGTTTGACACGGTGTTAAATACAACTTGGTTTCGCATGAGATCATGGTCATTCATGCTGACTGAATTTGGTCTTCTGATGGGTGATGCATTAGTACATGGACAAAAATTAAAAGCGAATATCTCAAAAAATAAAAATGATATTAAGTTCTGTTTTTTATTATATTATTAAGAATTGACAAAAATAAAAAATGATATATAATTTAATGTTAATGATATTTAATTTACATATATGATATAATTTTTTTTACTCTGATATAAAAAATAAACAAATAAAAAAAAAATTAAATAATCAATTAATCAAATAAAATTATTTTTTTTTTGGCACTTTTGTTCATGTTAATTGATTGATCTTCGACTCTTTTTTTCGGCGGTCGACCTCTACCGCGTTTAGTTGGTAAATTACAGTTGTTTTCTTGTAAAAAAGGTTCAACCGGTTGCAACAACGAGATCCTCAATATCAACATTAATAACCATATTATTTCTTCATTACTAGAATTACTGTCGTATTCAATAACTAATGAATCATCATCATCATATTCAAATAAGTTGTCAATAGTCTCAATTTCTTGCATATTTAGCCCTTTGTTGGTCTTCGCCGGTCTCCCTTTTTTTCGATTTTGACCTAAAGGAATATCTTTAGCATTTGGATGCCAAGCAAGACCTTTATCACTACAGGAAATAGCTAGAATTTATTATTATTTTTATTTTTATACACTAAAAAATAATTTAGATATCAGCATAATTATTTTTTCCATCTTATACTCATCTTTTTATTCTATCATTTGTATAAAATTTTGTATCTATTTTTATTTTTATTTATGTAGCAGAAGAATGTATTTTTGTATCATTATAAAATACAACTGATTTTTTAATTGAATTATGATTTTTAAATAATGAAAAAACTACATCGTGGCCGATTTTTCTGAGCTTTGCTTTGACCCCCGTCAAAACGGATTTCATAGAATTTAAGTCGAATTCCTTCAACTTAAAATTTAATACGGTTAATCAACTGATGTTTAGTTGATCTTGGTGATACTCATGTTTATACATGAGAACGCGTTTATTCAAGCATTCGTCAATTTAAATGCTTGAATCGATAGCAATCGACTTTGATAGTCGAAAGAGAGGCTTTGTAAAGTGCGCCACAAGATCGGATTTTGTCATTTGTGAAATGATATTTTTGACTGCTTTTCGAAAAGCATATTGTTCAGACACAGAGAGTCGCATTTTAAAAATTTTTGTTTGAAATATTATAGCTAATGTTTATTAGTTTATAATTGTATTTATAGAAGATCACCTAACCATTTGCATGATCGGGCAAGTTAACTTAACTTTGGTCTATTCACTTATGCATCACCTATTAATTATTTAAAGAACTAAAATATAAATATTTTCTTTAGTTTGTTAACCCTTAGTCCTTTTTTGAAGAATGTTAGTTTTAAATTTTAATACACTCGGACTTTTTCTTTGCAATATATAACAAAAAGAAAATGAACTTTTAATATTTTTGAAGAAATTAAAAAATAAAAAATTTAAACATCAAACCTTTGAAAAAAATTAGAATTTCATTTTATTTGAAATTATAATGATCACCAAAAGATAGGCTCAGGATTAAGAGAAAATAAAATAACTAATAATCTATAAAAAAAATGATTATTAAAATCGGAATTATTTTTTGCTTGTCGTAATAATTTAACACTAGAAGACCCGATTTTTTTTATACCGTTAAGTCCCAAAATGGGTTTAAAAAACTCATTTTCTAATTTAACTCTAACTAAGGTCAAAATAAAGTTTTTTTTTCAAAATAAAATTTATTTAATGTTATTTATGCTAATTAATAGTAGCTTCATTATGGAGAAAAAAAAATGTATCTCCTTTATAGGGATACCAGGACAAAAAACACCTCTTGACAACAAAAGACCAATAAAAGCAAGAATTTCTTCTTTTTTAAATGACAATTGAGGGTCAACAGACTCAGCAAAAGCATTTGTACAGTCTAGTACCATTTTTACCATGCAAAAATCAAAAATGATCAAAAAATGCCGATAAAGCAGTGCTATCTATTCTTGAAGCTGCAAAACTTGTAATACCACTTTTTTCATTAAAAACTATTCTTTTACGAATACATGTTTCATCACCGTCATCTAACTTAGTCCAATGAACACCAGCTTTTGAAGTTTTGTCTAAATTTCTAGATTGCCCAGATGGTGGTTGTTGGTCACTGCTGCATTCAATTGGTTCATCGAATTCAGACTCACATTCATTGTCTGATGAATAATCAGAAAAAAGATATTCATCTTCAGAGTGTAAATCTTCAAAGTGAAAATCAACGTCAGACTCGTCTGAGCTACCTGATTCGGCATCGTTGGCATTGACAAGTAAGTTTAATGCACGTAGGGCTGAAGTTCTCATTGGCATTTTTATAATTTTTAATTGTTTGATAAAGTCAATAGTAAAATTATAATTTTTTTAGTGTCAAAAAGTTGAAAAATTTAACTGGGTTTAAAAAACCCCCTCCGGGACTTTAAGTATAATTTTATTTTTTGACACCAAAAAATTATAATTTATAAATTCTAACTATTAAATTACATATACAATTCAATTTCAAATTGAAGAGGAAAAAAAAATTTTTTTCTGATTTTTATTCGATTTTTTGCAAAAAAAAAGAGCTTAAAAAACCCGCGGGTCTTCTAGTGTTAATTGAAAATGGTTTTTATTTCTTATAAAGTAAAAAACCTTCAAATTTGAAAGTAAAAAGTGAGGTAAATAAATTATTTTTATGCTAGGTATCAAAGCTAAAAACAATCAACTCTAATATTAAAGTTTTCCATTTAATGAAATAGAATGCATTATTGGTTGATAAAGTGCAAGTTTTTAAAGCAATTTTAACAATTTTAAACCTGAGATAAAACAACACTAGATAAATTTTCTAATTTGTATCAATAAAAAAATTAAATAAAAAAATAAAATATTGATAAAAAAAATCTGAATGGTCTCCAATTTAAAATGTTAATATTCATTAATTTTAAATAAAATGGTCAAAAAGACTAATAAATTCAATAAGATATTTATAAAATTTATTGATCAATTTTTAACAAATAATAATTTTTAATTAACAATAAAAATCTTAGATTTAATTAAATAAAACAAATTAATAAAATAATTTTAAAATTATCTTTATTTTTAAGTAATCTTAGAAAATAAAACATTATTTTAAACTAAATTACTAATTGATTTGAAAACAAAATATAATTTATTTGGTAAAATTGAATCTGGCCATAATTTATTTTATTTATGGTCACTAGGAGAATGGATAAGATTTATTTCATGTTTATGATTGGGACTTTTGATTCTAAATTCACAAAAAAAATTTTAATTAGCTTTTAAAATTTTTAAAAAAAGACTTTGATTGAATCAAATTCAAAAGTTCTGCATTAATCAAATGAAAGAAATCTTTGGGTGATAAAGTAAAAATTTTTGGATCAGATTTTTAGTCACGTTTTGGAAACATTCTGTTTAACAAAGAATTTTTTTACCAAAACCACACCTGTAAATAATTAAATTATCTATAAACACAAAATTTTCTTTATAGAAACTAAAAATTCGGCGTGCTTTTGAATTAAAAATTAAAAAAAGCCAGAAATAAGCTTTAAAATTTTTTTATAAACTAAATTTTAAACTTGAAAAAATACTATATTCATCTAATAATTTGATTTTTATTGCTACAGTCAAAAAATTAAATAATGAGAAAAATTTCTAAAATCGTTTATTTAAAAAAACAAGCTGAAATAAACTTGATGAACTTAATCATTTATGGTTGTTTAAAATTCTAAAAATGAATTGTTTACAGAGAAGGAGAAAGCATTTTTAGATGGCTTTGCATCAAATACGAAATAATTGTGAACCATTCATGGTATAAAATTTAAAATGTTGATTGATTTACATTAAGCTTTTGCGTATAAAAGAGGGTCTAAAAATCAAAAAAACTAATCACTTGAAAAAGTAATTAAGAATTTAAAAAAAGAGATTATGCTAAAAGCGTTGCTTGTAGTTTTTAGCTTAGGATTTTGTTTGGCCAAAGTGCCACTCAGAGATCCAGAGCACTGGTTTGTTGGTCATTCGATTGACTTGCTCAATGAGTACATGGGTGGATTCAACTTTGGAGCTGACCAGCTGCAAAAAGATGACTACTTGACAGAATTGGCTCAGGCAGTGGCCGATCTCGATGGTAATCCACACAGTTTCATCAACTCGTATGCCAAGCCAGACGATTTGAATGTCTTGGTATTCGAGATTAAGCTCAATGGCAGCACCAATTACCATGACATTTTAGTTGACAATTTTGACTGTAATTTAAATTTAAATTAAACCAAAATAGACAATTATCTAATAAAAAGCTAATTTGTCTTTTAGCTGTGATGAATGGAATGCCTGGCTACCTGAACTTCAGATACAAAAACAACACGCTGAATGTTGAGCTTAAAGAGCTGAAGAAATTGATGGACATCACTAGATGTGACACAATGACTGTTCCATTGAAGTGTGACGAAGATGCAGTGAAAAATTTGTGGAGAACTGGCACCGGAGTGTTCAAATTCCAAAATGACAACTACGACTACAAGGTCAAGTTTAACAACATGCTAAAAGTGTTCGAGTCAATGGCTGATCCAAGAGAGGACAGATACTCGTTGGACATTTTCAAAGACACTGTCTATTCAAACACATTCAAGAACGAAAACTACGAGATGACTTTTGATGTGCCAGATTTGTTTGGCAAAGGCTTTTGGAGCACTGAAGAGACTGGTGTTTGGGGCATTGGTGATCAAATAGTGACCATTTTGACCCATGGTGGCTACATTAGAGCCACGTCTGAAGTTCAACATCAATTCTTGAAAGCCAATCTATGGGTAAATGAACCATTTGTTAGGCCAAATAAGCCAACCAAAAGACTAAATGACCAAGAGTTAAGAGACGAATTCGAAAGTCACTTTAGAACAATGTACGAAATGTTCGACAGGGAAGAAGTGTTCAAGAGCTTCAACAAATATGGCGAAGCCTATTCACTAGATTCAAATGGTCACATAAACATTGTCCTTGCTCTTAGCTTTCCATCAAGAGATGATATGCGCGTTTTGCCAAGAGAAAGAAGACTAAGTCTTTTCAACAGACTCAAACAATGGCCCTGGTTCGCGCCACCACAACAATCATATGTAACCAATCCATTGGGCAAGAGCTCTTTGGTTGATATTTGGCAAAGAGCCATGGACTTGTCAATTGTTCCAATTAACCAAGACAGAAAAGCTGACGGTCTACCAGTATTGAACAGAAACACAATTTTGAACACAGTTGCTCAAGAAGCTGCTGACAAAATGGCCAGTAGCGGAAAATTCACTTCACCAGACTTTACCGGTGCCAGTAATGCCAAAGTTTTAGTTGTTGCCATTAGACTTGATTCAACAACCAGAATCAACGAATACTCGTTCATCATTAACGAAAGTAATTAACATACAAATCATTTATAAGCATTCATTTTAATTAAATTTTGTTTCTCAATTTAATTAGACGACTTTGGACAAGTGACATGCTTTGACAACTTTTCCAATTTGCAGCACAGAATAGCCAGACTCATTGACAACGAGCGATACATTTGCAGCAAGAACAGCAGAAATAAAGTTGCCTTTGAAACATGGAAGAAATACGATTCATTTGGCACCGGACACGCAATCACTCCAAATGGTGATGCTTTCATGACCATTGCGTTGAGTGATACAGCTTCAAAGATTGAACTCTAAAACCAAATATTCTTTTTTTTGTCCAACAAATTAAAATTTAATAATTTTTGATAAATTTAAAATATTTTAGTTCAAAATTAGTTTATTATATGAAAAAATAAGTTATATTTTTTGTGATTTATCCATCTTCATTTTAAATAAAAAAAATTAGATAGTAAAATAGCTTTATTAATAATAATAAAATATATAAGCTACAGCAAGACGAGCTTGCGGAGGTCACCTATGGTAGCTCCTTGCACATAATACATAGAAAAATACTGAAAAATAGAAATCTTTTTTAAATTTTTAGTTCAAAATAAGAGTTAAGATTCTTGATAGAAAAAACTGTAATTTTATAAATAAATAATTATTTTTTTAATTTATTAAATGGACATTAGAAAATAAGATAATATCTGATAGGTCTCAAATTGAAAATTTAAATAATTAACAATTTTGAATAATAGGACCAAGGAGATTTATAAATTCAAAAATAGCATTAATAAAAATCTATTGAAATTATCGATTAATTTTTAATAAAAAAGATTTTAAAGAGAATTTAAAAACATTCGAAAGATAAATGATTTAAATTAATAATCTATACTTATAATATTTGAAGAATAACATAATTCAAAAGACCACGCAGTTTAGTAGCCATTTTTTTGTCAAATATTTAAATTCATTTTAATTTTGTTTAATTTTCGTTTAAATTTTTTTATGCTAATGGATAAAATTCATTTGGGATTTTTATATAAAATATGAAAAAATTGATTCAAAAAAAAGCTTACAAATAATGCTAAAATAGAAATTTAGTCGTCAAAAATGAGATTATTTTTTGTTCATATATTTTTTTGCTTTTTTGTTCAAAAAGAAGCAAAAAATTGCCAATTTAGTGCTACAAATGAACTGGTTTGTTTCAATTTCCAAATTGATGACGAATTAATAAAAGACAGTAATGACAAATTAAAAAATTTAAAAAATATATATTTTAAACTTAATGGAAAAAAAATATTAAACCAAAGTCTTAATACTGGAATTAAACTATACAACAAATTGAATAGATACAATCATTATTTTATTTTAAAAAATCTTTATGGAATTGATCTTCTCACATACAAATTGATGGCTTCCCACACTTCTATAGTTTACAAGTTTTCAATCTATAATTCAAGACTTATCTTTTATAATGGTACAGAACAATTAGTTTCATGTAAACAAGTTTATCGTTCGAATGAGTTCACTTTAAATTTTTTTCAATTTTCACTAATGAAAAATTGTCTATTTCCTAGCAAGATTTGTCCATTTTATTTTGATAATTTAGCTATAGAAATGCTATTGGTAAAATATCTGGCAAATACTGTGACCAGAAAAAATTTACTGTCTTTTTTACAACTGAACAATTCACATTATTTTAATACAAAAATAAATACATTTCATATCCAAAATAGTGAAAATGTTGACATTAATCAAGATATTTTAAACCTAAACATATTTAACAATACTCAAAATTTTTTTTTTGGTGGAAAAATAAAATCTATCGATGATAAGATCCTTCTGAAATTAAAATCTATCAGATCAATTACCTTGGATATTCGCTTTGCCAAGCAGCTGCTTCACAAAGGCATTAAATGGATACAAAATTTGAACAATTTTAACAATACTGAGAAGGTAATACACGTGATTGTTGAGCCTAGGTTTTATCCAGAGTATTATTTTAAGCTTGACGTAAACCATGTTTTGCCAGAAGAGGATTTTTGCCTTTATGAAAAGTTCCCATTCAGCAAATTAAATATTTTGTTCTCTGTCTATGACAATTCTGACCAAAATGAGCCCAAAAATTTCACTTGTACTTTTTTATGGATAGCCCAAAATTATAACTATTTTTTAAACATTTCTTCTAAAATTTACTATGGAAATTTTTTTTCTCGCACTTATAAACAATATTTCACAAATTTAAAAAATTTTTCACATTGTGACTTTAATACTAGCTTGGCAAAATGCAAATTTAAACATTATTCAACCAGATTAAACTTTGATTTATTCATTACCAAATATTTAATTATTCTAATTGATTATTCTATTATTGTAATTGGCATACCTATTTTGTCAGTGTTTAGTTTGCTATTAAATATAAACCTGATTTATAATTTTTACCAGAATTCAAAGTCTAATCAATTGTCCAGTGCACATTATAAATTAGTCTTATTGTATTCTATATTTAGTATTGTGTATTTGGTATTGCAGCCGTTGACCCTGTTGACAGAGTGTCCTTTTGAAAATGGACTCTTTTGTTCAAACATAGTTTATTTTCCAGCAATTCAATGTGTTAAAATAATACTCGAAGATTATCTGTTGAAGTTAATTAAGAGTAGTGTCACTTGGTCATTGATGGGATACAGTTTGTTCAGATTGAATATTTTCCTCAGTCCTTCTTGGAAAATACACCAATTTATCACCAAATCTTCTGTTGTCAAAATTTTTTCCATTTGGTTATTCATTTTATTTATTTGCTGTATACCAAAATTGTTCGTTCACAAGGTTAATTTTGACCAACCGGACTCTGAGTATCCTTCTTTTTTGCTTGATCTTTACTCAAGCTTTGTTATCAATGTGGTTTTTGAGAATATTCTCATATACTCTAACTTTATCTCTGATCTTTTTACTATCTATTTAGGGATAATTTTCAACTTTTTGATTGATATTTGTCTTGCGCTTAGATTAAAGTCAAAACTAAAGAAAAAAATGAGAAAAACTGCAGAACAGGACAGGAAGCATATTAGGGTAACAATGATTGCGTTCCTTGTCATTACATTTAATCTTTCACTTAGATCATTCGATATATTCCAGTGCTTATATTTTTTGTTAAGTTATACAAAAATTTATCAGAATAGTTACATGACAAGTGAGATAGAATTTTTTCTAAGAGAAGTTTGTCTGCGTCTATCACTGCCAAATTTAATAGCACATTTTGAAATTTTTTTATTCCTAATTTCGATTAATTTAAACTTTTTATTCTATTTTTATAATGATAGTAATATTCGATGTTTACTTTTCAAGAAATATAAATAAATTTATAAAAAAATCATAATTATTTTATAAATTAATAAAAATTTGGTCTTGAAATGGAATAGGATATGGGGCAATACTTGTTGAAGATATGAAATATGCCTCAAACAATTTTTTTTCAAATATTCTTAAAATTTGAATGTGCTGATTTAGAATTTATGTAATTTAGTTCAATATGATTGAATTTTTCATGCTTTATAATCAATCAAATTTTTTAAATTTATATTTTGGTTATTTTTATAGTTTTATCAAAATAAACTAAATTATACAAAATAAAAGGTCTTTGTCCTTTACAGTCTCTGGAGTATAATGTCCCCAACTGAAAAATTTTCTAAGATACTTTTTTTTACTTACTTTATGTCTCTTAACAATATATTAAAAATGCTAAGACCGGAAGCATTCGCCTCATTCTTTTAGATAAGATCAAAATTTAAAAAACGTAATTAATTTGTTTTTTATTTTTAAAAATTAAGAATTTGGATAAAATTATATGGATTAAATTATTTTTTTACAATTTAGTTTTTAATGAAATTGTATTTTTTAAATATATTTTAATATTATCCGTGAAATATTTTTTTTTTGAAATTACTTGATAAATTTTGTTAGATTTAATCCTCTTCATTTAAATATTTATCTTTTTTTATTCATAATAAATCATCTACAGTAAAAAAAACGTAATTTTTTTAAACTGGATAGTAAAACAAGCTTTATTTTTTTCTTAATCAATCCAGAAAAAGTCTTATAAAACTAATTTTCAGTCTGTTCTTCTCTTTTCTTTCTTTTAAATGTACTGTATGCTCGATTGGATTTGATAAAAATTCAAAAGCCTCTGTTATTGCTAATAGGAATAAAATTCGAATTTCTTCTCCTTGGTTAGTCCATTTAATGCAGAAGATCCCACATGGATCCCACAGGTCTCTGCTCGAACCAACGTATTTCGTTTTGTTTATAAACTGATATGATCTACCGGAACATCTTGTGCACACTTGAAAGCTGTACTCAGTTGCAGCTTGACATCGAATCAATCGAGCAAGCTTTATAAAACATATGTGATACCTCATCTGGATTATGCGATTCAAGCTTGTAGACCATACCTCTTGAGCGATATAAACACACTTGAAATAGTTCAAAGGCGTGCAACAAAAATGCCTCGCCATTTGAGATATGAGATAAGATACGCAAATCTTAGTCTTAAGTCCTTAGAAGAAGGACGAACAAGAGGCGGCCTGATTGAGATGTACAAGATTGAGGACAGAATTGATGATATTCAATGACTAGCTCCATTAGAAAAAGGTCCAGTAAGAAAAGGACAACGTGATTTTTATTTGAATCATATTTAGCACCCCCAAATCTTCTCTACAGCTCTCAATTTACCTGACTAAGTGATCAGAATCAATTTCAATTTGCGTATTTAATTCGCGAAACCGTTTGTTTAAGAAAAAAGCCAAACATCTAGCATCAAAAGTGCATTCTTTTTTGCATGCTTGAGTATGGGCGAATAATTTTGCTTCATAGAGTAAATCAGGAAACATTTCATAGAATAATATTCTGCTGTACGAACCTCTACCATGTCTAAAGAACACAAAAATTGCCCTAATCAATTATTGTGACGACTTAAGAACGGCAATTCTGAATGTGCATCAGACTTAATTTATTGAAGAATCTCTCTCAAATTATGTGTTCAATAACCGTAAAATTAAGTAAAAAACAGTAGTCAAAATTCTTAATTGTATTGATATCCATTTGTCCAGACTATCAACAAGAATACTAATAAAAAAAATAAAAAAAAGATATCATCTATAGCACGGAATATTTACACTTTAGACCACTGTGTTTAAGACCAATTAACATATTTTTTACACCATCTAATTCTAGCTCGCCTATCTTGGTCAGAAAGTAAAGGCTTTTTAGTTGCGTCATATGAGTTCAAGCCGTATTACAAAAGACGTCTCGAAACAGTAGAAACACTTGCAGTTTTTGAATCAGATAATAACCATTTGCTTTTAAATTTCTCAATGACAATTTGATTTATTCTGACCATTTTAAACAATGTTCTGTCGTTAATGCGCCCGAATTTTATGTAATTGGTCAATGTTTTCCAAGCACATGTTTAAAACACTTTACAAACCTAGCTAATTTAGAAAAATTTTTTGATTATATTTTTATATTTTTTTGCGTTTCTGATATGTCCGATTAGTTTTATAATCGAAATCTTTGGTTTTAGTCTTGTAGCTTCCATTTTTTTAAAAATAAAATATCGAATTTCTAATAAATGAAGGGTTAATGACTCTACATGACAAAGAAACTAGCCTCTTGATTATTCTTGAAAGTGAAATTTTTTCTTTAACTTTATTCCTCTACAAAATGCTAGAAAAGCAATTCTTGAAAAAGATTTAGGTATTTATATTCAAAGTGACCTGAAGCCGACTAACCAAGTGCACGAGTCGTGGAAATCGTATTTTGAGTATGACTAGAAAAAGTTTCAGGAATTTAAACATTGATTCATTGAGAATGCTCTACACAGCAGTGGATAGACCTCATTTAGAGTTAATAATCCCTTCACCTAGAAAATTTAACTACTCGAAAATACTTAAAATGTTTAATTTAACTAATACTAGAATAAAACGGATGAGGAGAGACTTAATCCAACTTTTTTAAAGTTATTTACATATATGAAATTATCTATTTTGAAAATGGTATAGATTTATAGACATCAAAAATGTATAGTTACAGAGGATGTGAAAAGTTGCATGCAACGATATCATTTCTTAACAAATGGAGTAGTTAATCTTCCGAATAGTCTACCTCAGAACATTGTGGATTCCGAATCAATCATTAAAATTCAAAATTAACCTGGACAAATGGTTCAAGAAACAGTCTAATTTACTGCCATAGCTTCGAAGAAGCTTAGCCCAATAAGGGTCACAGTATTTACTGCTACTAACGTCGGTTGTCACAGCAAGTTCGGATAACCAGTTCAAAAACAGACTGGACAATGTCGGTAGAAGTAATAAAAAATGAACAGTCTACTCTAGCGGGACTACTTAAGTATTCCTGATTTGTCATTTTAGATTAACTAAATTGACCGTAGAATATTAATTATTATTATTATTATTATTATTATTATTATTATTATTAACTTTCAAAGATCAATTTCGTTAAGGACTAGATGGCTAGTTTTTTAAGTAAATATTTAGTTAAAATGTATGCATTTTAGCTCAAATTTTATAAAGGTTAAGCAAATTAAAAAATTAACTCTTATGGATTTTAAAATAGTCAAAAAAAATAAAAATCACTTTTGTTAGGTCTTAGGCAAAGAGTTTATTAAGAATTTAAAATTAGATCCAAACCGTTTATGGCTGGTTAGTTTACCTATAATTTTACTTTGTTTTGAATTACTAAAAATTAGTTGCTATACAAAAATTATTACTCAAAATTTTCATATTTGTTGTCAACCAATATACTAATTGAAATTTTTGCTTAGGTAAAATAGTAACAGATATTCAAAATAAATTACACTTGCATTTTAAACAGATAAATTTTAAAAAGCCTTTTAAATAGATAAGCCAACTAGAACCTGGAAATGAATGATGAGTGTAATGAAAGGCTAGGTTATCCAAAAGAATATAACCATTTCCAAGGTAAACTAAATTCTTAAAGCCAGGTTTTTCATTTAAAATTTTTAAAGACGATGCAAAAATTAGATTTATGAAATGGTCTATTGACGAGCATGCAAAAGAAATAGATAATTCCAACAAAAGGTTCTCTTACTGTTACCTTTGTTCCATAGGCGCACATGAGCACAGGAAAACAGAGCCTGTTCCGGTCAATAAAAGGCGCTATCTGCGGCCATATCTCAATCCGGTTCAGTTGATTAAAAAATATGAAAGGGACAAGCTTGATTCTGAACTAAAAACCAAATATAAATTTATCATAAAAACTGGATCAGGCACGCATTCTGGTACAAATGCGAATGTAATGTTCAAATTGTTCGGAGAGGCAGGAACATGGGAACAAACAGAGCTAAAGCCAAAAAATACCAATGGAATCAAATTTCCTGCCAACAGCATTGTAGAAATTGAGCTTAATGGTCCAATTTTGGGCGATTTAAAAAAACTTAAAATTTGGGTAATTTTTTTTCTAATTAGGGCTTTTTTATTTTACCATGCGACAGAAAATGCTTTTTTTACAATAAATAAATAAATAGATATTTTTTGTAAATTATTTTTTTGGTAAAAGCACAATGGTAAGTCTATCCGAGACGGCTGGTACTTGGACTTTGTTGAAATTGTATGCTATTCACAAACGCAAACATGGCGCTTTGTCTGCGACCAATGGCTCTCAATTCACCGTCCACCAAACTATTCAAACACAACTATTTTAAACTTAAAAAGCGTTTTCAATAGCGAAAAATTAAAAAATATGACCGAGTATTTCTTTATTTTTAAAACTTCGGAAAAGCCCTTGATGGGAAAAGATGTCAATGTACAATTCCAATTCACTGGCACCAAGCATCATTCACAAGTGTTTAATCTTCTCACCCCATATGTAAATTTATTCGAACCAAATCAGTTGGACTGCTTCATGGTAACGTGTAGTAATGACCTGGGAGCTCCTGAAAAGCTCAGATTGGCACACAATTCGCGCAAAATGGCGCACAACTGGAGCATTGACTTTATCAAAGTTTTCTACTCCAGACAGCCAGATAAAATATTTACTTACAAAGTGGATAAATGGCTTGAGAAAAATGACCGCATAAATGGTATTATTAGTTTATATGAAAATGTGAACATAAATAATAGCAATACAAATGCAAATGGTAAATTTGTTTTATATTGTTCCAAATTTTGGTTAAATAAAGAATTAAGCTAGAAAAATTTATCACGTTTCGGTCATGACTGGAAATGTGAAAAATGCCGGAACAGACTCAAAGGTATATATTGAGATAAAAGGTTCCAAAGGAGTCACCAAACCTCACCGCTTGCATAATTCAGGAGCAAAAAGAGAATTTGAACGAGGACAAATCGACCATTTTCATGTAAATTTTTCACTTTTTATTCTTTAATCATTTATAATATCAACAATAAATTTACTTTTAAATTCTTTAATATTAATTGATAATTTTCTGAGATGTTTTTGAGCCATTAAGTCAATAAAAAGACATTTCAGTGACAACAGTGTTCAAAAAAAGTCACCAAGGGTTATGTTCAGGGTTGGTAGGGAATGGATAAGTGTTGGTTAAAAAGGTTATTAGGCTTAAAGTTTGTAATAGCGTTAAAAATTATACATATTTTAAGATGTTTAGAAATTAAGGACATCTTGAAGTAAATGGTCAATTCAAATATCATTTCAATCCAGCGTATATCTTCGGATATTAGAATAAATCTTTAATTTTTTTTGTTTTTAAAATTTACAAAGCGTGTTGCATAAAAATTATCTAAATTAAATTAAAGATTAATTCTAATATCCGAAGATATACTCTGGATTGAAATGATATTTGAATTGATCATCATCATCATCATCCACTTCAAGATACCAAATTAAGTTGCCGTTTTGTGATTTGAATATCACGCTAAGGAAATGCCTTGGAAAAAATTTATTTAATTTAATCTATTTGTTTTTTAAACATAATATTTTAATTAAAAAAAAAATTACACTTTAATTTAACTTAGTGACTCTTAAAAATTTAAACAATGTAAATAAATTATTTTAATAAAATTTATTATGCTTCGATTTTAAAAGATACTAAATCATGAATATAAAAAATTACTAATCAAATAACTGTGTCCCCGAAATTAACTTGTCACATCATATTATCTAATATTAACTGATTTCAGCCACTATTAATATCATTTTTTTTTTAAATTTCTCATATCAGCTAATACCAGTTATTATCAGTTGATATCAGCTTGTCATTTTTTTGTCTTATTTTCTTTTTTATTGAGCATATTATCATTATTATTATAAAAAAGCTACAGCAAGACTAGCTTACGGAGGCGGCCTACATGAGAGGTCGCCTATGGTAGCTCGTTGCACATAATGAGATTAAAGACTGATAGAAATATACAATAAGAATTTTAGGGTTAAAGGAGTTAAATTTTAGAAGAATGAAAAAATAAAAACTGGGATTCATCATTGTTGTCTGTGCCTATGGAGCGGTAGTTTGGGTACAAGACCGAAAGGCGTCGTATCGGTTCTTGAACTGGTTTACCGAGGTGGCATTGACGACGGAGGCAGGCAGGGCATGGTAGTTCTTGCAGGACTTACTGAAATCCATCGCCTTACATTTGGTCACATTGAAGAGCATTCGCCAAGTAATTGACCACTCGGATAGAGCATCGAGGTCGAGTTGCAGTGTGGATAGGTCGTTGGTACTGCGTATCGTAGCGATCAGCTTGCTGTCGTCGGCGAATAGTTTGACTAGATGACTGACTGCATATGGTCAATGCTTTTGGTTTACACTGTTGGCAATCTTTTGCCTTAATTCTTTCTCTCTACATTTCAGAAATTTTGTGACTATTGATCTCTGGATTCCGGTGCCATTGAAAGACTCCATTCATTTCGAGACATGTTCAAGTAACAGTGGTCTTCTTATCTTAATTTTTTGTCTAATTGTGAAATTTGTTTTTTGGTTTATTCAAAAATACATCTTAGTATTTTTTGAAGTGTATTCAAAGACTATTCTGGAATACATCGAAAATACTTATAGAATACAAAAGCATGTATTTTCAACTACTTTGATGTATTTCTGTTAAACTTCAGCTAATGACCATGTATTCTTTAGGTATTTTTGGTGTATTGAAGAATACATGGTCATGCATACCCAGAGTTGCTTTCATCACACTTACGTATAATTTTTAGCTTCGTTTCTTTACTGTAGCTGAATTTTTTTACTTTATAATCAAATTTATCATTTAATAAAGAGTAATTTTTGCATATTGGCTCTTTGGTAAAATGTTCAACTGGTAGAACATAAAATTTAATTTAAATAACCATTAGAACCAATTTCTCTATGATTGGAATCTGAGCTTGCTTTGTCTCGATGTTTCCTCTTTCATTATTCTCCTGTCCCCAAATCCAATTTCAATTGAATAATAACTAGTAGAAGCAGTAACAGAACAGTATTGGCAATAAAATGGTTGAAAAACGTTTTTTATTTCTTTCTTGGAAGCTTTAAAGTCTATTTTGTGATACAATTGGCTGAAAAAAGGGAAGAAAATTGTAGGAGATAAACAACTACCTTGTGGTACCCCACAGTTAAAAGACTTATCTTTGGACCATTATTGCTGACTCTAAACGAGCTTTTCGTCCAACATAATAATTTATCATGTTCCAAAAAATATTCATTTTCCAAGAGATTTAATATTTTAAATTTATCTAAAAAAACTCTTACTTAAAAAGTTTATTGTCTTAATATTTATTAATTTAAGATACTTGATGACGATGTTGGAAGCTTAAAAATGATAAGAATTGGCCATGATAGTGGCGGAAGATCGCCAGAATGGTTTTTAGATGCAGTAAAAAATATTTTTTGAATAGATAATATTTTTTGATACAGATTTTTTCAGGTACTTATCAGGTCAGTGGGTACAACTATTACAGGCGATGAGTCCAAACAGGACACTGAGCTTGTTCAGCACTTGGATAAAATTAGGAAGAAAATTCGCATAAAAGAACTGAAACCTGGCGATTTGGAAAAACTGGACCAGAAAAGGTCAAGACGCGCCAAAAGCGCGGAGCTTAATCGAAAGTCAAAAATACCCACTAAGAAAACTAGATCAATTAGTGCTGATCTGAGGAGACAAGTATTCAAGCAAACCAAGGAAGAAGTTGGAGAAAAGCCTGGTGATCCGAATGAAGCGTCGACTGTGTCTATTTTAAAAACTTCCGCTTCACCCAGAACCAGACGAGACATGATGAAAAAACATGTCAAATTTGACAGAAATTTAAGCCAAAGCAGAAAACCTGAAGCAGATAAGCCCACACAGCCCAAGATTGAAATGAACATGAATTGGCTTATGACCATTAACTATTCCAGGCATTCAGAATTGACCAATATACGCACTCTTGAAAGCTTTGACAAGTCAATTAAAGAGGTAGATAGCCGATTGGTCAGTCTCTACGAGTCCAAACTTTCCAAATCTACTCAACCAGTTCAAGAAATAGCAACCAACCATGGCAAATCTGATGGTGTTAGTGACAATTTAATACATGTGTTCGAGTGTAACAAATGGCTAGATCGAAACAGAGAGAACCATCAGCCTGAGATAATACTAAAACTTAGCAACATTCTATCTAATTAATAATTAATTTACATTTTTAAAATATACCAAAATTTATTTTGAATAAAATGTTTGGTCAAGTTTTTTTCGATTAAAAAAAGCCAAAATAATTGACTCAGTTACCTGACCGATTTACCTCTAATATAAAAAAAATGTCAATTTAAAATTAGGACAAAAGTATTCGTTTATTATAAATAAAATTTTTCATTTGAATAAACTTTTTTTTTAAAAAAAATGGCTCTTGTATTTGTGTTGACATTCTGCCTGCTTGGTAAATTCTACGACCTATTTTCCAAACACCATACCTGAATTTATATCTAAGGTTCTTATTGTTGTGAGATAATACCAAGATTTGATATGAGAGATAAAGATGGAATAATTTTTGATCCAATAGTTCCCAGAGCTGGCGAGTCGATGACAGCCAAATGCACTGTTGTACAATTGACGCCCGGGAACAGAAAGAGTGTCAGTTGGAGACTTCATCGCCAAAATGATGGCAAAATATTCTATTTGGCAACTAATAACGATGTTTTTCAATTCAAAAATCCCATTCAAAGACTCTGGGCTCACCATGAACTAAACAGCCAAGATTGGTATCTACACTTCGATCCCCTAGATCGAGATGACATTGGTAACTTAACTTGTTATCTAGCAGATACTGGCGAAGAAGAGGTCAGTTTGACCAGATACTTGGACGTTCATAGTACTTAAACATAAATAAAAAATATATTTATTTTCTCATTCTATATTGGTAAATAGGTGAGCCAATAATTTTGGAATCTTCGACCAAAGACGTCGAAGTTGATATTGGCGAGAGTTTTAACTTGGACTGCAAAGCTCAAGGCTATCCAAAGCCGAATATTTCGTGGATAAGAGCCGACAGTAAGCCACTACAAGGTGGAATAGCCAAACATAACGTAATATTCATTATCTTGACTATCTATTGATCTTTGCTGAATAAATTAGGGCGATATTTTAATGCTCAGAAATATAAGTATGTATGATAGAGGGGTTTACAAATGCATAGCTACAAATCTAATTGGAAGTGGATCAGAATGGACCCTTAAAGTTTCAGTCAGATGTATAATATATTTATTTATTGCACCAATTTGATATAGAATTATAATGATTAAATTTAGTCCCTCCATCGGTAAAATGCCAAGAATCTGTGGGTCAGGCTCCGAACTTTGAAGTTGATGCGTACATGGAATGCTATGCTCATGGCTATCCAGCGCCTAGATTGAGTTGGTACAAAGAAGTCGATCCAAACAATCCAACAGCATTGATTCCTTTGACAGAAAAGACATTTAAGTACAAATTTGAAGCAACAATTCCCGAGCCAGATGTGTGCACTGACTGCATTCTGGCGCGTATCACAGTTATAAATGTTATTTCTGGTGATTATGGTACATATGTTCTCAGAGCCACAAGTGAGTCATCGCTTGGTTATATGTCAGAAGGAAGAGTTAGATTATACCGTAAGTTTTTCCACTTATTACCATTTTTAAAAACTTGTACTAAATTGTTTTATTTTCAGAAACTCCGGAATGTCAGCAGTCTATCACCAATCCTGATAATAAAGGATGTCGTAGTCCGCCTAAACTTAATTAAAATTCAATTTCATAATACTTTTTAATTAAATTAATATTTTGTAAATTTGAAGTTAATAAATTTTTTAATATACAAGTTTTAATAAATAAAACTTTAATCAAGATCGAAAAATGAAAATAAATATTTAATTTTATTCTGAAGATAAATTAAGTGCTTTAAATGACCAGAAATAATGTTCATTGAAAGTCAATTGAACCAAAATGAACCATGAAGTAAAAGATTTGGGTGGCAAGCTGACCAAAAAATTGTGCAGCTAACCTTTTTTTTCTTAAGGACAAAGGATCCACTCAAGTCAAAACTTTTATATGTCTTTTTTCCTTATGTCATCTTGTTTCAAGCTGACAATGGTCATTCTAGCTTTCGTCACCCTTAAACTGTCCATTGAAGAGCTTTGTTTGGTATTCGTTGAATTCAATGTATTTCTATTAGTGTTGGAATCCGCTTAGTCGGTCAATCTGTAAGCGGACGGTAATTTGGCCGGTCCAAATTTTAAATAAGTAAATAAAAAAAGATTTATTTAAAAATTTATTAAAACAAATAAAACCGACATTATTAGATTAAATAAAATATGAAAATGCAAAAAAAGAACTATTAAAATTAAAATTTTCATTTATAACAAATAAAAAAATTTAATAAAATTTCTATTTTTTTGGTCTTTTTTTTTATACAGTCTAAAAATTGGACCGTCAAGCTGACTGGACTGAATTCGTCTGGGCCCATCCGACACTAATTTCTAATACTTTGGCTGATTGATTTTAAATTTATTTTGTGGTAAAGTTCATTGTTTAGCACTATCTCAGGTCAGGTTCACTAATCTTAGATGATGGAAAGTATTTTAACCTTCCGGTTAAAAGCATGTCTGGCAATGCTAGTTTTTACAACAATTTACAACAGAAGTTCTCGGTCCGGAAGAGTGTCCTCACAGTTAAAGGCTAAATTAATCACCTAAAACTGGTTATGTTAAAAAAAAAAATTTTTTTTTGTTTAAATCTAATCATAAGGCTAGTTTCCATTACCAACTAATGATGGTCTGATCAAAATTTTGTTTATTCAAATTAAATTAAAATTAAAAAATATAAACTTTTGGTTTTAAATCAGGTGAGACTTATGGAAATATTTTGC
Source organism: Brachionus rotundiformis (assembly GCA_016802295.1). Taxonomy (NCBI): domain Eukaryota; kingdom Metazoa; phylum Rotifera; class Eurotatoria; order Ploima; family Brachionidae; genus Brachionus; species Brachionus rotundiformis. The sequence continues at coordinate 98,059 of JAESIW010000010.1, forward strand.
CGACCAATATCTGTGGCCATCAAATCGCCCAACTATAGCCACAACTTCCAATTCGCCAGGCGTTCTCTATTTAAAAGTATTAAAAATAAAATACAATTAGTTTGTACGGATTCTGCAGACCTCCGCGATAAGTTAAGCAAAGTTTGTTTCACTTAGTTTCATTTACAGAACAAGTTTGTACCAAGATAGAACCAAAGATATAAAATTTGTGTATTGGAAGTTTTGTATTATTTTTAAAAGGAAAGAAATTTATATTTTGATAATTGAATGTTAAGTAAATAATATTTTAAACATAGAGTTTTGAGGATGTTAAAATTTTAGTAAAATATTTTATTCCCATAATCCACCTGCAAATTTAAAAATAAATTTTAAAAATAAAATCAAAAACTTAAACTATAAAAAAGAGAAATAGTATATTTAAAATATGTCACAAAGGCTTTGAGAGCATTATATCAATATTGGATTATAAAGGCACTTAATAATCATTAATATGAGACAATATGATTTTAAAATTTTATCTTTTATTTAAAAAAACCTGAATTTTGATGTGCAGGATAATGAAAACTATGGACAAAATGAAAACCAAGCACATTTCAAAACTTAAGCTTTCAATGGAAACATTTATGAATAACATTAGTTACCAATAAATTTCAAAATTAAAATTTTTGTTAAAACTAATTAGAAAATGACTATGAATGGCTTCAAAAATTAAATACATTTAGAAAAATAAACCTCTTAAAACTAAAAAGGTTTTGGAAATTTAAAATTAAAAATTAAATTGCGTTTATAAAATGGTTGACAAAGATCACACAGGCATAAATTACATACTTGACCATAACAACGACAGAGATGAGCCGATTGAAGTCTATGAAGTAAAAACTCTTTACACTTAGATACAAAATGACTTATTTTTGTGTTCCAAGTTTAAAATTACAGATAAAAAACCAAGACTGGGCCGATTTTTTAGTGGCAAATTTTCGCTTTCTGGTTGTTTGTTAGCAGTGTTTGTCAATATTCTTGCCATTTTGGTCTTCACCACCCTTTTGTTTGCTATTTATATGATTGCAGTAAATGCAAGTAACTTAATAAGCTACAATTTTTAATTAACAATCTTAATTAGAATATTTATTTTTGGTCTACGAACTTATGGAGAGCATTGTGACCAAGATTCAGATTGTGACACAACATTTCAACTTCGATGTCAATTCGGTGTTTGTAATTGTTCAACAGACTTCTATTACCAATCGGCTACAATCGGATGCTGTAGGAATTAATCAATTTATTAATTAATCTGTGTAGATCTTAAAATTTTAAAAGCCAGGAAACTTTACAACTTGGTATCATGTAAGCTAGATGAACAGTGCTATGGTGGACAGTACTGCTTAAACAGTATTTGTGTCTGTTCAAATGACAGGTTTTGGAATTCTACCACTCTTTATTGCCGTAATATTTTTTCCCATTTTCCAACAAGAAAAGATAAAAATTGCTTTAGAGAAAAAAAGCGAATACGGAGGCTTTTGCATAAATGATAATAATTGTATGAATGGAACAAATATGAATTGTGTCTCTTCCAACTGTGGCTGTTCTGATCCCAATGTTTCTTACTGGAACGGAACTTATTGTGATCCAGTCAAGACTTTTCTCGAGGACTGCAAGACCAACACTAGTTGCAAGCCGGCAAGTGTACTGGTTTGCAACACGACCGAGGCATATCCTAACAAATGCACATGTCTGCCCTATTATTATTGGAATTCTACTGGTCAAATTTGCCAACAAATGAAAACTATTAATGAAACATGTGATGCATCAGATGAGTGCTATAGTGGTACAAATTTATACTGTGGAACTCTTAAAGGAGTCAAGCGATGTATTTGCCAAGATAATTATTACTGGTCTTCAAGCTCCTGTGGTAACTAGATAACAAAAATTTGCGAGCCATTAATTTTTGTTCTTAGTGCAAAAAGCCAGCTATGGTGAAGTGTGTACCGTTTGTGACGATACTGTGTCCTTAAGCTGCAATTCAGCAAATTACTGCAGCTGTGCGGCTACCCATTTCTGGAACGGAACATTTTGTGGTACTTCTAATACTTAAAAAATAATTTTTGTCTAATTTTTTCAAGAACTTGACATAACAAATGGTATGAATTGTAACAATAGCTACGATTGTGATTCAGCACTTGGCTTGTCCTGTGATTTGACCTACAAGAGATGCGTGTAAGATTTTAGAAGAGAGATAATGGCAAATATATTTTTTTTGATAGATGCGCTTCCACTCATTACTGGGGCGACTCATCTACCTGTGGTTGGTTTTTAAGCTAAACTTAAGATTAAGATAAATTTTTTTTTAGTTCTGAAACAGATAAATGGCACGAACTGCATACGAACCATTCAGTGTCAGTCGCAAAATGGACTTTATTGCGATGGGAACCAAAAATGCTCGTAAAAATTGTAGATTTTTTTTCACCATTGTCCATTTTAGTTAATTAAGGTGTCCGGCAACCAACTTTTGGAATGTAGATATTTGCAGTAAAAAATTATTAATCTTTTTTTTAAATCCACATTATTTGATATATTTTAGCTGTAAAATATGATGCAAATATCTATTGTACTGATACTTTTCAATGCAAAGATTACGTTGGTCTCTCTTGTATAAATGGAGTTGGAATCACAAGTTACAGCTGCCAGTAAAATTGGATAAACTCCCAATTCATTTGAGAAAATAAATTTTATTTTATTTTAAAGATGTGGAACTAACTATTATTGGAATCCATCAACGACCCAATGCGGTAATTGACTAAAAATTAATAACTTGCTTAATTATTATAAAATTAAGCTTTAAAAAAATCATACAATTTTGCTTGTTCAAATGATTACGAATGTAATTAAATAAATTTTTAATATATATTTTTTTTAAATTGTTTATTTAAGGCAGAGATAGCAGAGGTTTAGTTTGTGTTACCAGATGCATGTTTGTTCAATATTTTAATATTACGAATATAATAATAATCATTTTTTATTCAGATGTCCTTCTACACATTACTGGAATTCGGGTTCTTCTACTTGCAGTAAAAAATGACAGATAATTTTAATTTATAAATTTAAGATAAAATTTAAGGTGAGAAAAAGACTCACGATGTTGCGTGCAGTAGTTCCAATGAGTGTAGAGACTACTTGGCTCTTCAATGCATTAGTGGCAAATGCCAGTACTCAAAGAAAAGTTAATTAGTATTTTTTTTCATTTGTTTTTAATTTCAGATGTAACAAAATGATGTATTGGGACGACCGGTACGGAGAGGGATGTCGTAAGCTACCAATTAATTTTTAAAATTGCTATCTATTTTTTAGTATTTAAAAAAACAAACAATACGGCTTGCAATGGCACGAACCCTCATTGCCAGGATTACGCTGGACTTAGCTGTATTGGATACGTGTGCCAGTAATTATTAGATAAAATTTTTATATTTTTATTCTAATTATCTTCTTATAGATGCACCTATCCAGACTATTGGGTAAATAAAAATCACCAGATATTATTTTACATTTTTATATTTTCTTGGAAGCATTGACAAAATTGGAATTATTTATTTTTTTATTATCATAGGTCACAAATAAATGCCGTGAGTTTACATGATATTTTATAAAAAATTAAGTTTTTATTAACTTAATATTTCAGAAAAATCGGCTGGCATAAATCAGTATTGTGATGGAACAGTGTACAAATGTGAACCAGGACTAGTCTGTGAGACAGATGCAAACAATCTTCAAGTGTGTTCATGTCCCACCACACAACATTATGTAAATTTTAGTTTATTTTATATCTTATATAATTAAAATTAAAATTCAGGATGGCACTTCTTGTAGTAAGATATCAATTGATATTAATTAACAAAAAAAAAGATTTTAAATCTGCCAAAAGTTGATTTTAGAACATATGGAGAAACATGTGATTTATGGGAAAATCCATGCGACGATACGATAGGACTTTATTGTCAAGGATCAGGCTCTACTTGCAATTGTCCTGATAACCTGGCGGCTAATAGATGCGACTGCCAGGATACTTAGTAAGTAAAACCAAACATTTATTAAAATAAAGACAAAATTTCTTTAAATAAATCTTTATTTTAGCTATTGGGATGGCTCTAAATGTGGTAAAGAAACCATTTTAAATTGTTTTTAAAATTTATAATTGATTATCATGAATTTTAAAGTATCTCGAAGCACTCATGGTCAGGCATGTACCCATACATACCAATGTTTGGCTGGTAAAAACTTAGGTTGTAATGTTAATAATAATTTGTGCATGTGTGATGATTTTTATCTTTCGTAATTAAAAATATTTATTATTTATTTTGAAACTTAAGTAATATTTTTTTAAGTTATTGGACTGGATCTACTTGTACTAAATGTGCGAACGGTCTAAAAGCTATATCACCTTACACTTCATGCCAAATATATTAATAAATTAATTAAATTTTATGTCAAATTACCTATTAAACAGCAATTTTAAAAGCCAATTATTTTTAAGATTTTAAGGTTTCATTAATTTAAGTCTATTAGATTTATAAATAAATTGGAAAATTTCAAGAATAAAACTTTTAAAAAAGAAAAACATTTTTAAATTTCCCAAATTAAAAATGGCGTCTAAATCCAAAGGTAAAAGCTTATTATTCGAAGCTTTTGCAAATTCTCCTGAAAAAAACCATGACCAAGTCAATATATTTGAAGTAAAATTTAAAAAAAATTTATCTGTTCAAAAAAGTTAAATTGTCTTATTTGCTTAGTATGAAGTGGTCTCTGAATCCCAAAAATTGATACCATCTGAAAAGATAAGCGTTTTTAGAAATTTTTTCTCATTAAGTCCAAGATTCACGATAATAGCAATCAACATAACTTTTATCCTTTTTTTAATTATTGTTGGTTACTGGGTATCTCTCGGTATAAGCGGTGCAAGTAAAATTAATTAAAATACTCAGAGTTAATCAGCTAAGTTTGACTTTGTTTGATAAGTTCCCAAACAGTATGGAGATTTTTGCAATTTGACCAGCGATTGCTCTCAACAAGACTATTATGTATGTTCGGAAAATACATGCAAATGTCCGACTGGAATGTTTTACAAAACCACTTGTGGTAACCATAATATTTATTAACTTAATTAAATAAAAAATTACTTATCTGTTTTATTATATTATAAAATATTAATTAAAATTTTTACCCAAAGTAAAACAATTGGGATATTTATCTTCTTGTAGTTTTGACATTAAAGATGAATGTGGCTATGGTCTTTACTGCTCACTTGACCAATCGGGTTTAACTAGATGCTTATGCTCAACAGAAAGGTATTGGGATACAGTGACAGATTACTGTGGTATTTTTTTATTATTAAATAATCTCATAGTAAAATACTTAATATTTCTTGAGTGCCAAAAGCTTAGGAATATTGAGGATTTTGGTTGGGAAATTTTTTTACATTATTTAAATAAGAGCTACGGATCGCCTATGACCAAACGGGATGTAGCGATACATCTCAATGTCAAATAAACTCAAATCTTGTATGTCAAGCGTCCAAGTGCACTTGTGTATATCCAAACTATTGGAACGGAACATATTGTAATTTAAAAAGCTCATATTTGGAAACTTGTTCAATAGAATTGGGATGTGATGAAACAAAATTACTAAATTGCACAATAAATGGTGATTATGTGTACAGATGTGACTGTGACTATACCAGATTTTGGTCCACAGTGCAAAATACATGCACATTAAAATATTTAGACGGAATCAGCTGTAATATAAGTGAAGAGTGCCGAACTGATTTAGGATTACAGTGTAACTCAACCATGAAACAATGTCAATGTGATTCAAATTTTTATTGGGACGGATCACTATGCCGTAAAAATTCTATTAATTTATTATACATTTTTACTTTTTTTTTAAAGTAATTAAAAAAAATAATACTGAAACTTGTTCAGCTACGGTTCCTTGTAATGAAAATCAAGGCTTGGAATGTAATGCTGGAACATGTAGCTGTCCTACTAACTATTTTCACAATGGTGTTAGATGCCGTACTATTTTTAGATCAAATTACTATAAAAAAGATTTATAATAATTTATTTTAAGAATACTATATTAATACTGGTTTGTTTTGTGATGCATCATTTATATGTGATTCCACTCTCGGCTTGATCTGTGATCTTACTTTAAATCAGTGCATGTAAATTTAGAGCCAATCTAAATCAAAAATTTTATTTTAACTATTTGTCAAGATGTCCCACGACACATTTCTGGAATTACACAATTTGTGGTAATTTAATTTTTTACCAAAGAATATGAATTTTGAAAAAATCTTTAATTAAGTAACTAAATTTTTGAACGGGTCTTCTTGTATCAATAATATACAATGTGATGAAACTAGATTATTATCTTGCGACTTAACAAATAACCAGTGTCTGTAAGAAATTAGTTCATTTTTTTAAATAATTTTAATTATTTTCTTTTTTATAATAGTTGTAGCAGTGTTCAATATTGGAACTCTCTAACATGTGGTAACAAATAGTTAATATAATCAAAAAAATTTTTTTAATCGGATTTTCAAAATTAGTTAATAAATTAACAATTGGCACTTCATGTAGCCAAACATATGAATGTCAAGACTATCTTGGATTAATATGCTCAACAACTTGCCAGTAATTTTTAAATATTTTGCATTTTAAAAAGACTAAAGAGTCTTAATTTAAGGTGTCCTACTGATTATTATTGGGTTTATTTATTTTTGTAAAATTTTTCTTATCTAATTTAATTTTTTAAAGGATGGTTCAAAGTGCTGTATGGGCTTTCTTGGGTTGATTTTTATTTTAATATAATTAAACAATTATTTTAAAGCTCCACAGTTGTCTTTTTTTGAAATTTGTACTAACAGTGGACATGAGCCATGTTTACAGAGTAAAGATTTATTTTGTTCATCTTCCTATTCACCTTCAAGATGCAGGTAGTAAAAAAAAATTAGAATAAAAAAAAAACCTTATTTTTCCAAAATATTTAAAGATGCACAGATATTCAAAAATATTGGAATTCAACCAATTGTGGTAAAAATTAACATTATGAATATTTATAATTTTAACATTGAAGCATTTTTTTCCAGTGCCCAAACTTTTGCATTCAGAAAATTGTATTTACCAAAGGATTACAAATGACAATAATCAGTGTGCAGATTATCCAAATTATTCACTAATTTGTTTGGCAACTCCTTATGTAGCTAATTCATGGTCTTGCCAGTAAGAAAAATATTTTAAAATTTATTTCAAAAAAAGCTTTATTATTTAAATAAAGATGTCCAACAAATACGTATTATGATTCTGGTACGGGAAGTTGTCTAGCTCGAAAAACTTTTAGAGAATCGTGCACTGTGTCAACTGAGTGCGAAGACTACTACGGTCTAATTTGCTACTCTAATAGTACTTGTCTTTGTCCATCGACGCAGTATTGGGTAAAAATAATACTAATTTTATTCAAATATTTTTAAATATTAAAATTTGTTGTTTTTAAATAATTTGTTTATTATAAGAATGGTCGTTGCAGTAAGTCCATTTAAAGAATTTAATATGAAAATTATTTTGCAACTATATTTTTAAGCGGAAAAATTAGCATACGGAAGTAACTGTACGGCCACATTAGATGGCGCAAACGAACCATGTCAAGTAAGACATCTCTAAGAGTTCTGTCTCAACTTTGATATTTTTTTAAAAAGGATTATGCCTTTATTTATTGTATTTCATCAGTTTGCGGGTAATAATTTTAATTAGGGGACTTAAATTAAAATAATTTCAATTAAAAGCTGTGTTTCTACTCGTTACTATGATACAACTTATTCAGCTTGTTGTAAGTTTATTTTCATTCTAGATATCATGTATATTGATTAATTCTCATATCAAGTACCAAGATCCAGCCATAATCAACGTTGTGATTACACTGGTCAGTGTATGGCTTCTTCTCGTAAATTTAAAATATTAATTTTTGTGGTTAAATATTGAATTAAAATGATATAAAGCGTATAGTCTTCAATGTATATCAAATACTTGCCAGTGTGAATATTACAACAGCGCTCCCAATACTGGAAATGAAGTGTAAACACTTCTAAATATTTTTTTTTATTACAGATTTGAATTTATTATTTAATAGTTATTGGTCGGTAAGTCTTGGTAATTGTGTACTATGTCCTACGGGTTATTCTACCAGATGGGGTTCAGGTGTTTACAGTAGCCCAAATAAAATTAGCAATAGATGCTATAAAATAGTCAAATCAAATACTAATGATTATGCTTCAGCTCAAGCAGATTGTCAGGCAAATTCAGCCAACTTAATTACAATCAGAAATATAATGGAATTAAATATGATCTATACACAATTTTCGCCAGGCAGCTTCGATTTTTTGGTACGATTTTTTTTAAATTCAAGAAATTGTTATATTTTTAAAAGGTTGGAGCTACTGGAGGATCAAATGTCTTCACTTGGAGTTTCAATAGTCCAAAGCCTGTTCAAAATACATTTTATTGCAATGGTAAGAATGAAGAAACACAAAATTAGCTGTAATAAAATTAGCTATTTTTATTTAAAACTTATATATTTTAGGTCAACCAAATAATTGGGGAGGTAATCAAAATACACTAGTTTTACAAAATGGAAAATGTTTTAATGACCTTGGAAATTCAGCTTCATACAGTTATATCTGCGAAAAAGGTTGATATTCAAAATAAAATTCCTTAAATATTTGAATCGTAATTTTAAATAGTAATAATAAAATAATAATAAAATATTGAAAACAAGCAGTTAAAATTTTTAAGATCATTTTCTGTTAATTATTAAAATATAAATTAAAAAAAAACACAAATCTTATTAAATAACTTTTGATATTATCACATTGTAATTTGATTAATTATTTAGTCTCAATTATTGCAATGAGTTAAAAGATTTTTTTATAAATTCTTACAGAAAAGCATTTTAGTCGTCAAATAAATTCAGTATCTTAAATATTTGAAGATTTTTTCGAATTTATTCGAGATAAAATCTTTTTTGTTTTTCAATTTAAATATTTTGCTAAAATATTAAACATTAAACTATTTAAACAAATTAAATTATTTATTATTAAACAAATAGATATGATTAACTAAAAAGTTTTTTGATGTAAAAGCATTTCCTTGATGACAAATTTTCTTTTGAATTTAAAGTCACTGGAATGACTTTTACTCGATTTAATGACTTGAAAAACAACTCATGATTATTTAATAAACAGAAAACCAAATATTTCTTATTATCAAAAAAAATACCATAATGTATTGATGTTTAATCTTGTCTACAAGCAAAAAATATTTTATAACTCTCTATTACTTGACAGCTTTTACAAGTATTTGGCTCAACTTAGCCTTACTAAATGCCGCTCTTGATTAAGTGAGCAGAATATATGAAAAATTACCAGAATAGAAAAAAGACCTGAGTATCTGCCAGTTTTGAGAGAATTTAAATCCTGAGCTTTTTATTTTTCCCGACTTCATTTTTCAAGTCAATAAGAACCTAACCAAGTTTTTGGTTAAACAAGTGGTGCATAAATTTGCTCCAATTATTCACAATAGAGTTTTGAATTTCTGTTCTAAGAGCACAGTCTGAAGCAAGTTCAAAACTCCTGTGGTAAGAAAAGTTTTTACCACAGTAGCTTATATGATATTGATCAAGAGAATGAATTGAAATTTTATTAAGTTTCTTCAATTTTATCAGTCTGAAGCCTTTTATCAGACATTCTTTTTTGAAAGGCTTTAGGCTCTAGTGTAAGATAATGAGTTTTCTTTCAATTTTACAATTTCGCTATATATTTGATTTAATTAATATAAACTAAAGTATGTCTGAACATAATTCAGACAGTGTCAATAATTTCTAGTGCATTTCCGACTTTAATGTTTTTTCTGTTTGTTTTTATAAAGGAACCATCGTCGTTTGCTTTTTTTTCTCACGAGAGATTATATTGCATGAATAATTTAGGTAAATTGTATTCGACGTCTATGTAAAATTTTGTAGTACTATATTTTGAAATTTCAATCAATCATATTTCTATTAATTTTTAAATTACAAGTGTCTAATGGCCTATTCAATCTAATCAAACATATTATTAATTTTACTTAATTTTTTAAAATAATTCACAATCCATTTGAGAATTGGAAATTTTTAAATTGTTAGAAGCACAATAATTTAGGTGGTGTCTGAAATATCCAATTTAATGATAGGTTAGACTAATTGGTTTATATAATCGCAATTTTTATAAGCTTTTATTTGGTAAATTAACTCTTGAAGAGATTATAACTCTGACTAAAGGCTTTGCTGAAAATGAGAAATTATTCCAGCATTTTAATTAACTATAAGTCTTCATTAATCGAAATTTGAAAATCGATAAGTCTAGTAATCTGAGGCCCAAATATTGAGGCCTTTTGACCCGATCATTTTGGGAATAACGTAAAAATGGGAATAATTAGCCTAATCTTTAATAAATTTGACTCTAAAATTTTTTAATTTAACAATTCAGTTTAAGACACTTTCCGAGATAAGTTCAATGTGGCTGAATTTAAATAGACCGCTTCTCACATTACTTGTTAGATCTTATCTTGATAAAGATGTTAACTTTACGAACAAAAGAGAGTTGATAAAAGATTTAAGCTTTTTTCAGTAAACTGAGTTGTTAGATGATTGGAGTCACAGCTTCAAACTAATATAACAAATGGAGATACAATTGTTTAATATCTTTGTTCAAAGAAATAATTAACAGTAAATAAAATTATTAAATTTAAAATCAAAAGATTTATTGATTTATAAAGTGGCAGCAAATATGAAATAAATTGGCGAAATTAAGAATACATGTTTATTTTATTTGTTATTTTGATAAAAATTAAAAAAAGAATCAAATACTATTGTTCAGTAATTCCTGTTTGTTATTTTTTAAATTTTAATATCGTTTAAATATAATTTTTTTGAATATATTTAGCACATTCTCAGGCCACTCAAAATGGATCTGGCCTTTCTTTTCAGCCTGGCGATTGAAGGTTTAAAATAAGATAAAAAATAATGTATGATTAAGACTAAGATTAAATAGACTTAATAGATTTTTAAGTAAAAAATTAAATTATTTGGATATGTAAAAAATTATAATTTTATGAAATTAATATTTTTATGAAATTTAAAATTTTCATATAACATGATGTATTTCTTGTTTAATACTGGTTTATTTGTGCAAGAAATACTGGGTTCGGATTTAATAATTTTTTCAAAGTAAAAAATATAAATTAAAGAGATAGGATCAATATTCCAATCCTGTATGTGATGGCGACATTATTTCATTTTCCTTATACACTCATAGTGGAGCATAGGGTCATTGTATTCATTCGATTTCTTTGTAACTATCTAATACTTATGCGGTTGGTTATTTAGTCCCTACGCGCTTGCTTGGTATAAGTTTCTCTTCAGTAAGAAATCCACTTCCTCGACAATGAAATTTAATACAAAAATACAAAAATTTTATAACTTTTTTTCAAAATGTCCAAAAATTTTCTGTCAATGAAAAAAAATGAAACGACTTTAGTTTGATCTGCTGCGAAAGCCTGCAAAATATGTGCAAATTAGTTGCGTTTTATTTTTAATGCTTTTAAATATGGTGCAAATTTGCATAGTCTTTTCCAGTCATGGATAGACAATGAGATTTGAATATTAAAAAAATATTTTACTTTATAAACTTTTTGGTATTTTTTTATTTCTAGACCCTTATACTTTTAGTGCTTTTTGTACTTTTTGTACTCTTATTGTAATTTTAATTTATTGTTGTCTTGTTCTTTTTTTTACTTCCGTTACTATTTGCAATTCGGAGTTAGGTTAATCTTTATTTCAAAAATCTAACGGGGTCCTGCTTTAGGAATTCGATTTGATGTATATTAGAGAACTATTAGGAAAAATCAATATTTAATTAAAATCTTAGATTTAAAATACCAAAAAGTACAAACAATATTAAATTATTAAAAAAATTTGATTGCCTTTGTCTCTCCAGTAGGTAAAACAAAACATTTACAAAATAAGTTTTAGACATTTAGAAAAAAAGTTATAAAATTTTCCTCTTTTTGAATTTTGTGATCATTTGGTATTAAATGGCAGCTGATTGAACCACTACATCATCGGCACGACATGATAGTTTCACATGTTTGTGGTATAGTAATCCAATCTAATAGTAAAATGATTTTATATTATTTACAATTAAAAACCTTCACAAATTATATGGATTTAATTATAAACTTAATGGCATTGACTACCACTCAATGCTGGGCTTAAAGTATTAAATTCAAATGATTAATTAGGATTTGAGTGAAATCAAAATTTGTGTATTTTATTAATTTTATTAATTTTTTTTTCAAGCCATATGGACAATTAGTTTAGAATATTAAATGAGATTCGAAAATTCATTAGAATGTGCATATTTTCTCAATTAAGTGAGCTGTCACACAACCATAAATTTATTTGGCCATTCAATGTCATAAATCAAATGAATGTTTGTCTAAAAACTAATCGATTCTACATTCTATGAATTGTTAATATCATTAGAAAACGGATTTAGAAATTTGTTTCTACATTCTTAATTTCCTGCACAGTAAGCAATTATTTGTTCGAATAAATGGCCTTGAGAGTAAATATTGATTTTATCGATTCGATGACGAATCGAACAAAAGTGCTTATGGCACACTTTAATTCAAAAGCCCAGCATGATCACTAATTAACGGAATTGTAAGTTTGGATCCCAATTACGCAACATAGAAATAGGCTCTATCTCAATTCAGACGGTCTTGGCATTCAATCACTAATAAGCTGCTTTCTCATCAACAACGAGATACCAAGCTCAGACTTGAGATAGAGAAAATGTTGTTAAAAGGCTCCCGTTTTAATAGAACACAAGTGAATGATTATTTTATCGCAAAATAGCCGATGCATAAAATTTATCGATTTTTTTTGATTGAAGTGTTCACCACATGAATAAACGATCATTTTTCATTAAAAAAGATAATGCGATTGATTATTTTGAGATCAATATTTCAGATTTATTCCGATTTCAAGTGCACTTGGTCACGAAAAAATTCAGCATGCAGACTTATAATTGGCATCGAGTGTTGTCACGAAGAGCATTTAGCTCGGGCTATAAGGACGCTACATTAAGCTACTCACAGGCGCATGTTTTGTATTACGAGACTCGAAAGTGATCGCACATTTAAATGTCAAGTGTGATTTATGGCCGACGCTTGGATAAAATACCATACAGAATTACATGTCATTTAAATCAAGTACAAACAAAACCGATTCAAAGGCAACCTTCATTAAAAGCCATTAATAGCGTAAATTGATGCCCAGATATACAGCAATTAATAAAACATTAGTAAATGAATGTAATGGCCGTCTATTTTGATTTAATTTGATGAGAATCAATTGTTTGTTTAGATAAATATTTGATAGCCAAATGAACCAAGAGGAAAGACGCTGGCTTGTTTAAGTGATCAAAGATTTGTTCAAATTGAGTATGACAAGTTTTGTAAACTAGGAGATATATCTGTTTATTTCATGATTTATTTGTCAAGAATAAGCAATCTCGGCTTTCCTTCTCTTAGCTAGCTAGCTTTAATCCATGGCATATCAAACGATTGTTATTATTTGCAAAGGATTTATTAGTTTACATTATTGTTTGTTCAATATTGCTCAATAGTTTGTCGAAATTCAACCAACTTAAACTAGTATTAGATCAAATAAAATAAACACAATATTAAATTATAAACTCTTGAGGGAGAATTAGATATTAAATATTAAACAAAAAAAAGCTTAAAAAAGTCTATTGTAATAAGATAAGGCTTTTAATTTGGAGCAATGTCCAAATAAGATTTTGACAACTAACACGTTTAGTTAATTTATTCAGGCAGGAGATAAAATTCAAGATAAAACTAAAAAGCTAATTAAATATTTCAATTTTAAACTAAAGCTTATTCTTTTTTTGTAATAGATAAAAATTCAACTCATTATTCTGTTAGGTCATTTGTTGTGGAGCATAGGGTCTTAATCGCGCATCTCTCAGAGATATTTTAGTCAAATTTAAGAGAATCCGGTGATCAAAGTATTTCTTCTATTCGAAAAGTAAAATCGGGCTTTTTTTCTGCTATTAAAGACTTTTAAACATTTTTTTTTTAAAAAATAATTCGTATAAGGAATAATTTTTGATTGAATTAGAAGCAAGTTTTTTCTATCTGAGGAAATACGGTAGTTTGAGGAGAAACCTCAGGTGAGACAAAAATGAACCTAGTCCAGTGATTAAAATGTTAATTTACATTAAGCTGGTTAAAAATATCATTTAAATTTTTAAATAAAGATGTGTATTTAATGCTGGGATTTGATGGTTGCCCATTTGATTTTTACCGTATTTCATCAAATATGTTCATGATCATGTTCAAAAATTTAAAAAAAAAATATTTTTTTAAAATTTATGCAGAATCACATTTTCAGTGTTAAGATTATTTTTTTATGGCTGCAAATTTCTGCAAAAATGTTATGCATGCAGAATTATTTGCAATACTTGGTAATGGTTAAATATGTTTTGTTACACATAAAAATTTATCTTTGCATTAAATTTTTCAATTTAAAAAAGTCCAAAAAATCTTTAAAAAATAACTTTGAGCATTATCTTCAATATAAGGAGATGATTCGTGATTTTTCTTTTAAACAAGACACATTTTATCAATAAATGATTCAAATTAGAGAATAATTTTTTACTTAAATACAAGCAAATTTCTGCTTTTTGATGAAACAGGGTAGTTTTTTCCAGAAAGGTCGGGGAGTTAGCCCTACGCACTTGTATAAAAGCCTTAGATGCAATGGTAGCTCTTTCCATCCGTCAATTCATTTAAACCTTGATAGGAAATCGAGATTCAGCCATCTTTTACTTGACGGATGATCGGACCACCATCTGGATGTTGGCTCATTTAATTAGAAGAATTTTAAATTTTTGACCAAGTGTTGTTCTAAAATTATTATTAAGTTCAATAAATATATTTTAATGAGAAGATTGTTTTGCCTTGAGGGTATTTAAGCCTAAAATAAAGAGTTACATAACAATTCTTAACTAAAATTAATAAAATAGTTAATTTAGTGTCTCTAGTGCCAGATGATTTATGTTTTATTCGATTAGGACTGGAGTCTAGATATTAGAAGTAGCAATTCCAAGGTTTAACATTGGAAAAAGTCAATTAGTTTCGCTTAATTTATATTCAAATTGTTTTTCGAGCTCTAAAAATCGATAATTGTTATAAGAATTTTATTACCGAATCAAATGTGAAATATCATACTTAATACTTAAACATATATCCTTTTAATTTCTTAGGCAAAAAACTAGAACGATATTTGCCATATTCATAATTTAATGCTATATAATTCAATTTCATCTTTATATTAAGATAAGATTATAATCACTCGAAAATTAGTCCATATCACGTAATATTATTCCAATATTATTTTTATATAGAGTGAATAAAACTCAAGAATTAGTCCAGTTTATAAATTTGAGCCGTCATAATTGAATGAAATACAATTGAGGATGAAGTATCAGAACGGAAATGCATTACTATAAATTATTTAGTTTCCGGATAGATGAACTTAAATTGGTATGAAAATCCTATCCTAATTAAACTGACATTAAAATGGCTAAGGTTATAAAAATTTGAAATAGATAAATATCACTAATCTATAAACAATTCGTGGAATTTTAACAATTAACAATTGTCAATTTTTCTTTTTTATAACATAATAAATACAGGAAAATCCATAAGAACAATAAAAATAGATTTATTTTAATTATTATTTCTTATTTTTATCCGTAGACCAAAAAAATCAATTTTTTTTGTTGTTAAATAAAATTGTGAATAGTCTGGCTCTCAGTACGTATCTCAATTTATCATAAACTAGCTACTTGAACAATCTAATTAGTTTCACCTCTTATCGGGCTCTGTTTTAGATTAAGCAAAAAACGCATTTAGGTGCTTATCTTTTTCATTTAATGCCGAACACAACTCAAGGCTCTATGCAATCTGCTTTAGTTTATGGCCTAGACTTAACGCTACGATTAAACTAGCCGTTTGATTCAGCCATCGCATATTTTCGTTAACTATTTTTAATCGCTTTTCATTTTATCTTAATTCTTAAACGTCTGTAAAATATTCATACTTCGATAGACAGGTAGATTGGTATTAAATTTGTACATAAATTCCATTTTAATCTCAGTATCTAACATTTTTTAGCTGATTTATCAAAGAATTGTTCAATTCAAGAATATATTTAATTTAAATTTAATTCAGGCATAGATTTAAAATAATTTTTATATTTTTAGAAAAGAAAAGTAAAAAGAAAAACTAACAATAATTTTATTTTAGATGGAAAAAAGTTAAATTTAAAAATAAGTCATATTTTGGATATGATTAATAAAATTTTCAGGACTTGATACATTAAGAATGCTCTACACCACACTGGTTAGACCTCATTTAGAGTTTGCCTTAATTTAACTATTCTAAATTGTCAATTTTGATAATGGTATAAATTTTCCTCGAAATTGTAAGAGAAGATGTGAAAATTTTCATGTAACGATATCAGTAGTAGTTTTCTTGATAAGTTTGGCTATGGTTTTAAGTTAAAGTTTATATTTTTTAATAAATTTAGGCAAAGATTAGCATATAATCGAAAAGTAAATTTAAGTTTATTGATTAAAGCGATGATGAAGCTAAGAAAGGATGGGATTGTGTGTCGAGTGCTTTAAAATTTGGATGAAAAAGTTAATTAGACACAAGAGAGGCCTGTTTATGGTCAATAACTTTTAAGAAAACAAAGGATGGATTGTTTAATAAATAAAAAAATCAATTAAAATTCTCTCATCTCACTGTCATAATGCATAAAATCCTATATTTACACAAATACCATTGATTGAATTGTTTGTTTTTTTGATTAATTAATAGATCCGATTGTGTTATTTAATCATATTATAATTCGCGTATAAAAAAACTTAATCTGTAACCGTAACCGGGTTATTTCATTAGTTTATTTCCCATTTGAATCTTAAAATGAAAAATAGTCATAGCTCTTATTGATTTTTGCGACAAGTAAATTTTTTTCATGCTGATTTTCAGATCTAATTTAATTATCCACCAGGTGATGCAATTAAAAAAATACTTTCGACGCCAAAATCACTAGGCAAGTAGGCTTTTTTGTAATTCGATCCAATCTTAATCGCTTGTGGAATTTTGTTTAATATGCAACGGCTTCTCAGAATCATTATGCTGACGGGCAGCTCGTCAGCGATTCCTAGATAATAGTGCTGATAGGCTGCTATTTAATAAGGCTGAAATTTATTAGAATTATAAATAAAATTCTTTTTGTTTGTGACAATAAAATATAACTTTTTAGCAACATTTTTTCATTTACTTAGAATTTAATTTAGATAGAGCCTCCTACCGTTCAGCCACTTGATTTAGTTCTTGTTTAAAAAATTTATAGAATTAAGTAAAAAATAGAAATAATTTTGTGTTGAATGGGAAAAAAACACATTCGACCATCAGAAACTTAATGGTATGCTTTATCAATAGAGACACATGCCTTTCAACAACAAATTTCTAATATTGTTTAGATTTATAATTGCTAGGTTGAACTCGATTAACTTAGTAACGCTTAAGTGAAAATTTAAAATGAAAAAAAAGCACATCTGGTCAAATAGATAATCAATTAAATTTAGTTTAGCCAGCGTTGCTCATCCATTTTAAATTAAACATTTTTACTTTATTTAGATTTTTATATGACAAAGAGATTATAGATTAAAAAAATAATGGAGGACGAGCTCAAATGTGCCCATTGCCACAATTTCTATTCCAATCCTGTTTTGCTTCCATGTTTTCACTCGTTATGCTATGCGTGTGCCATAAACTTGCAGGAAAAGTTTAACACCAGCCAGCCAGTGTCAAACAAGATGGCAAAATCATACAGTCCCAAGTCGAGCATTTCTTCAGCATCGTCAAATAACATTGACAACTTGAGCATCACCGACCTCGGCTCGTCAATTGTATCCGACTTGGACAAATTGAGCATATTCAGTGAGACAGATAGCGGGGTTATGATAAATTCCCAAAACACAACCTCGACTGGCTCAGCATATGGCCGCGCAAGCTACATATCTCAGTGCTCACCTCAGCTGCCCAAACCACCTATTCTTCCCGCATGCTCGCTTTACTCCACTTATCTCCCATGTCCCCAATGCAGCCGAATGATTTACATGGATGTCACAGGAGTGGACAGCCTCACTAAAAACACCTGCCTTGAAAACATTGTCGAACGCTTTTTAGATTCCAGAAAACTCAGCACCAAATGCCAAATGTGCGCACACGAGGAAAACGATGCAGTTGTAATGTGTGAACAGTGCGAAATATTCTATTGTGATAGGTGCCGCGACGCCTACCATCCAATGCGCGGGCCCTTGCAAAAGCACAGCCTATTGGAGCCCAAACAGGGACGCGAATCGATTAAAGTGAAGAACAGGACCAGAGAGTCAGAATGCAGCGATCACCAAAGTGAATTGGTCAGCTACTACTGTTTGCTGTGCAAGTGCAATTGCTGCAATTTGTGTATCACCGAAAGCATACACTTAAACCATCAAATAATGCCACTTAACCAATACTGCAAATCACAAAAGGTTGACAATCATTTATATGAATATTTTTTTCTAATTACTAATCAATTTTGATAATTTAGGCCGAACTTTCCAAAATATTGCAAAATATATCTGAAAAAGCCAAAGTTTCAACTGAACACATGGCCAAGTTAAGATCGTTACCAGACATTATTGAAGTATGAATAAATTAGAACAAAAAAAATATCAAAATATTAATTTTTTTTTTGTATTAAGGATAATTCTTCTCAATTTAAAAACATGTTAATTACTGAAATAAACGAAATGATGCGACAATTGGAGATTAAAAAAAAAGACCTGGTTGAGTACATTGATGTCGAAAGATCAAACAAAATAAAAGCAGTCAAAGATCAAATAACCAATGTGTCCAGCAAAATTCAAAAGACAACAGGCTTACTGCAATTTTGTGTGGAAACACTTAAGGAGCAAGACGCCTCGTCATTTTTGCACATCAGCGAGCACATGATCGAGCGAATGTCAGACATTGACATGAATTATTTGAATGAAATGGAACCAAAAATGGTTGATATTGACTTTGACTTTAAGCTAAACTCGGACATAATACTCAAAGAAATTAAGAAATTAAATTATAAACAATTGAAAGTACCCTCAACGCCAAGCTTTATGGCTGAAGAGTGTGTCAATTCGATGAACGAGTCATCAATTATTCTATCATGGAAACAACCAGCAATTAAGAACAATACGCAAGGATTCATTTTGGAAATAGATGACGGAACTAATGAAGGTGATTTTAAACAAGTGTATAGAGGTCAGGACTCTATATGCCAAATAAGTGGCCTCATACCAAATTGTGTTTACAATGCCAGAGTGAAAGCGTTTAATCCGGCAGGCTCTAGCGAATTTAGCAAAATAATATCAATTCCAGCAACGCCAACCCTTTGGTTTACGTTCAATTCCAAGACATCGCATAGCGACATGCTCTTTTCCAACAATTATATGACTGTGTCGAACAAGGGCTTTGAGGACCGAGTGGTTCTGGGATCCGTAGGGTTTTCAAAAGGAGTTCACTATTGGGAAGTGACAATTGATAGATATGAAAATCAACCAGATCCGGCTTTTGGAGTGGCAAGGTTCGACTGTGCCAAAGATCACATGCTGGGCAAAGATAGCAAGTCATGGTGCATGTATATTGACTCAAAAAGAAGCTGGTTCATGCACAATGGCAAACATTTTAGTCGAATTGACACCGGCATTCAGCAAGGATGTGTAGTTGGAATAATGCTAGATTTGCACAACCACACCATTTCTTATTTCGTGAACGATGAGCCTCAAGGCGAAGTAGCATTTAAAAATTTGCCTAATGGGGTCTATTATCCAGCATTTAGTTTCAATCGGAATGTACAAATTACTTTAAGTTCTGGTCTTGAGCCACCACCATGCTACGCATCAGATTCTTACTCAGACTAAATTAAATAAATTTATTTTGTTACTTGTATATTAATGTCTGTCAATAGTTTTATTTTATGTTACAATTTTATATGCCAATTTTTTCAAATATTAAATTAAATAAAAAGTGTTTTTTTAAAATTTATTTATAAAATTAATCCATAAGACATCCATAATACGCTAATTTCATTTATTTTGCCAAATCGTGAGGAATATTTTTTTTTAAAAAACCTACTCGAATTCTACCTTCTTTACCTACTAATTATTTATTTACTTATAGATTATTTTTCAAGCATAATCTCAAACGAAAAATTTTATCAGATCTTTTCACAAATAGAAGCATCTTTATTCACCTGGATAAGATGTTAATTCCTCTATAAACCTCGCTAATAAGACTTCATCTAGAATCAGATTTTGACAAAAGTCAATTAAAAAAGTCATTATAAAAAAGTCTTGAAGTCATTTTGTTATATTTTTTAAAATTTTTTTAATCGGAAAATTTAATGCAGAGATAGATTTTTATGTGTAACAAGAAATGTTTAACCATACCAAGGTATTGTGCGATTCCTTACCTTGGTATGGTTAAACATTTCATCTAGAATCAGCAAGGATGTGTAGTTGGATGTGCATAAAATTTTCGCAGAAATTTGCAAACCTAAAAAATTAAGTGTAACATTGTATGTTTAATTTTAAAATTTGATTCCACAATAAATTTTTCTTTATAAAAGATATTCAAAAAATCTATTTTTGTTATAATTTTTAAGCATGATCATTTTAATTTGATCATAAAGTTTAATATGCCTCTTTTTAAGTATTAAATTAAAAAACATGGATTGTTTAAATAGGCATTCCTAAAATTTATATTTTTAATAAATAAATAAAGTCAAGTCAAATGAATTAGACCTTACGACTTAGTACAACTCTATTTAAAAAATGCAATTTGATCAAATAAAAATAAAAGAATTATTAATAAATTAATCAATTCGAAACATTAACGAATAATAAATTGGTTTACTCTAAAATCATGTTACCTTGTATATTTTGCTATTAAAAATTAAATTAAAAAATAGTTCAGCTGTCATTGGAAACAACTTTTTAAAATTATGTTTTTCTTTACTTTATTCAAATTAGCATCATTTTGAAATAATTTCTTTATAAATTTTTAATTTCAAAACTAATTAAAAAATGACTTGGTTTGTCGGTGACAATCGAACTTATCTTCAAAAAATAATGGCAAATATTCTTCTAAATGGTCCAATGCCCAAACATATTGGAATGATTATGGATGGAAACCGACGCTTTGCCAACTCTAAAAATATAGAAAAAATCGAAGGCCACAAATTAGGCTTTGAAAAGATGACAGAAGTAAGCAAATTAGTATTTAAATAGGATTATCATTTTATTAATCAAGCTTTTTATTTTTCTAGGCATTGAGCTGGTGTCTATTAATGAATGTAAAAGAGATAAGTGTTTATGCATTCAGTATTGAGAATTTTAAGCGAACCAAACAAGAGGTAGATGGACTTTTTGATTTAGCGAATAAAAAACTGAAAGATTTACTAAATGAAAAGTATACTCAGAAAATAATAATTTTAAAAAAGTTAATCATTAAATTAGGTCTAATTTGAAACAGCTTGGTATTTGTGTACGATTTTTTGGAAACTTAAGCTACTTGCCACAAAATCTCCAGACTGTTATCTCTGAAATAGTCGAAACTACCAAACATCATAGAAATTTTTTTTTTAATTTTTGCTTTTCGTATACTTCCCGAGATGAAATGAGCACTTCTATTCGTGATGTTAATGAGGGTATAATGAAAAAAAGTCTAGAAATTACGTAAGTTTTATCACTTGATAGTGAAAATATATCAAAATTAAGCTTGTTCTAGAGACATAAATGAAACAATTATTGAAAAGTCCCTTTTTACCAATCAATCGTATAAAATTGATTTAATGATAAGAACTTCTGGTGAAATACGTCTCAGTGATTTTCTACTATGGCAATCGAATATGTCAGTCCTGGTATTTGCCAAAGAAACATGGCCTGAATTTTCTGTTTGGGGCTTTTACGCGGCTATTCTTCGATTTCAATTAAATTACAAAAATATACAAGTAAAGATTAAAAGAAAGCAAAAGCACTTTTAAAAATTTCTCTTCTTAGAAAATGAGGATATCACATATTAAACAAAAAGAAGAAAATCTATTCAATCAAAAGGGCAAAGAAATTGATAAACAAAAAAATGACGCAAATAGAACTAATAATTTGTTAAACAAAAATACTCACTTTTTTACAAATAAAAAAGAGATTGAAGGCCATAATCAACGAAAAGAATTGTTTTATGAAGAGTTAATGATAAAACGAGAAAATATCTACAAAGATATTTTAAACAAAATTGAAAGCTGTAATCTTTAATCTGTTTTTTCATAGTCTAAATAAAAGATAACACAATTTATTTTTCAGTTTTATTATCGAAATCCAGCACTTTTATCTTGTTGATAATTATGATCAAATTAGATACCAAAAAAAATTTAATTTTGTATAGAAAATTAATTTTTCAAAATAAGATTTTAATTAAATTATAAATCAAGATAAATTTATTCGGAAATTAATTAAAAAAAATGCCAATAAACGAAAAATATGAGATAATAATATTTTATTCAAATAAGCAGTTTGAAATTTCTTTTTTTGAAAATAAAAAATATGTCATGTTTTTTTAAATCCTGATTTAAAAGCTGAATTGAAAAATTCAAATTTTTTTCTAAAACTTGATTATTAAGTTTATGTAAACGAATTATTGATTTTTAGATAAATTTCTAGATTGAGTCGGATTTCAGATTCATTTATAGAATTTTTTATTTTCTTTGTTAAAATATAATCAATTAACTTTTTTATTTGGTTAAATTTTATTCGTAAGTAATGAAATAATTAAAAATCTATATTTAAAAAATATAAATTTTAAATTTTATTAATTTTTAAGACTAAACAAAAAAAATTATACTGTTGATTTAATTAATAATAAATACAATCTAAAAATAGATTGTTTTTTCAATAATTTAACAATATTAAATTGTGATAAAACAGATTTACTATCTTTCGTTTGGCTGTTTCATTACATTAGATATTGATTTATATGATTATTTGAATTGAGTGATTAGAATCTGGTAATTTTTTTACTCTTAATATTTGTTGTAATTTAAATAAATATTGCTATTTGGAACAAAAATTTATATTAAAAGCTAATAAAATGACATAATTCTGATTATATTTTAATTAGAGTTGCGCTCATGCTTTTTTAAGTTTAGATTTCGCTTCTATTAATTAAACAAGTATAAAGTTTTTTCCGATAAATGGTAGTTTAACAATTTATTTAAATAACTAATCTGTATCTATTTTAGATGGAAAATGAAAGAAAAATAGTCATCAACGTTGGAGGTCAGAGATTCGAAACAAGTAGGACTACATTGAAAAAAATTCCAGCTACCAGACTCAGCAAACTAACTGAGGCGTTGTCAAATTATGATAAAATATTAAATGAATATTTTTTTGATCGTCATCCAGGAGTTTTTTCTCAGATATTAAACTACTATAGAACTGGAAAGCTCCATTACCCGACAAATGTGTGTGGACCTCTTTTTGAAACAGAGTTGGAATTCTGGGGACTAGACTCAAATCAAGTGGAACCATGTTGTTGGAAAACATATACAAAACATAGAGATACCGAAGAAACTCTTGCAACTTTGGAAAAATTGTGTTCCCTTGAAGAGAGGACTACAGACGAAGATTTGGCAAAGTTGTTCGGCTTCGAAGATGATCCTAGATGGAAAAATGGAAAATTACCATGGCATAAAAAAATAAAACCAATTTTATGGCAGCTATTTCATGAGCCAAACAGCTCTAAGACTGCTAAAGTAATTAAAATTTTAATAAATTGCTCTTAATCAAAAAGTATTATTATATTTACTGAGATAGCTAAATAAACAATATTGATTGATATTCCGGAAACCAAAAAAAAAATCAATCTCGAGAGTATAATACTTTTTGATTATGTATAAATCAATATTTTATATAAGAACTAAAAAATTAAAGGTTCTAACTTATGTTTCTGTGTTTTTCATAACACTTTCAATTTTGACATTTTGTTTCTCTACTGTTAACGATTTGTGCCAAAGTACATTATTTTGCCGAAGTTACAATCTCAAAGTTTCATATGTACAAGAAAATCATCAAAGTGTTATCAATCTGGCAATTAGTAGCCAGCAAAGAGTTCCAAATATTCTAGATTACATTGAATATATATGTATAATATGGTTTACCATTGAGTTTGGTATCAAGAGCTCAGTATCACCTAATAAGATAAAATTTTTTACCAGTCCCGTTACATGGATAGATTTATTGGCAAATATTTGGTTTTATGTTGATTTAATTTACAATTATTTTATTTTCGATGAATCATTTGACACCCATCCAGCCTGGGATCTATTTGGAACTATCAGAATTATGAGACTATTCAAGCTTTTTAATCATTATCCCGGTCTAAGAATAATAATTGCTTCGTTAAAAGCAAGCGCCAGAGTGTTTAAGCTTTTGATATTTTTTATTGGTGTTGCAGTTATTATATTTGCAAGCCTGATATTCTATTCCGAAAAATTAGCTGCAGATATTGATAATGGTGGAAATGGAATGAATGGTCTGATTGTATCTAGTCATGCTCATCAAGGCCAGCACAACAGTGGCAACCATTTTTCCTCTATTATAGAAGCAATTTGGTATTTTAAATATTTTTTTTGAAGCAAAATTTCACATTTAATTTTAAGGTTTGCTGTTGCTTCTCTTACAACAGTTGGTTTTGGGGACTATTATCCAAAGACTACAATGGGCATGATTTTTGGAGCACTGTGTACAGTTACAGGAGTTTTGATGATTGATTTACCAATGCCTATTATAGTTAGGAATTTTGCCAACTACTACAATCATTTGCAAGCTCATTCTAAATTTCCTAGAAGATTGCGAAGAAAAGTGCTGCCAATTGAAATTGTGAGGCCAAAACCGCAAAATTGTCAACATAATAACGCAGTTAAATATGGTGTCAGCTCATCGTCTGAATTGGCTCTTATTACATCAAAAATAAAAAACATTGACGAAGTTTTGTAATAAAAAAATGTTTAAAATCAATTAATTTATTCAAATAAAATTTCAACTTAATTTTGCTTTACTAAATTTTTTGAGATGTTAGAATTCATTTTTTTTAAATTATAAAAAATAATTTAATAGAATTAAAGAAAAAATAATTATTTTTGAATCATGTCCAAATCTCTTATTGAATTTAAAGATTTGACCAGCTATATTACCAGTCTTCCTGCAACTGTTATCGAAAACATTTTCGATCATCCGACGACATGCTTAGCTATATTCAGGGAGCTTCCTCAATTGGCAAAGCATTTCGTGATGCGCTTGTTACTAATTAACCAAGAAGTTCCAAAAGTTACCATTGATTCATGGGTTGATTCTAAATTTCACGAGTATTTGATCATTAAAGTTTAAAACTCTTTTAACAGCAATTTTGTTTAGACAAAGAAACGAATCGATAAAAATTCTATCTAATCTTGCAATTTGGCAAGAAGTAAAAACACAAGCTGGCTTTTCAGCATTTATTTTGAAAAAGTCTTTTAAAGAAAATCTTCATTCGGGTATTTTTAATTTAGAAAAACCCAAAAGAGACGAGCAAGCAAATTTTGTTGATCCAAAGATAATTGAAAAATTAGATAATTACGCTATTGAAAGGTGGGAAGTAGGTTTATTAATTGATAAATATTGATCTTGGAATGGATTAAAAGCATTTTTTTTAAAGTCTATCTTAAAATATATTGTAAACCCGAAAGATGCTAAAAATCAAATATGTAATTCAACAAAAGAAGCGCTCAAATTTGCTGGTTTAATGAAAAGCATTGATGGCAATTATGTCCCGCCGCAACCAAGCCATGACAAAGACGACATGACGTCTGATGAACCAGTCGTCTTGACCGCTGCCGCATTTCAATTTTTACTTTGGAATAGGAAAGTTCAAATTTGGTACTTTATTATTCAGCTTCTAGAGTATTGCTGGCAAGTAATAATTAAAGAAAAGTTTAAAAAAATACCAATTAAATAAAAATTAAAGAAAAACAACCAGGATTTATCAGAATGCTTGACACTATTGTTCGAACTAAGTTTTTCGACTTTTGGCAAAGAGTATTCATGTGAGCATTTTTCAGATAACAAGATAGAATTTTTGCAAGAATTAAGAAAAGTTGGCTTAGTGTTTATGAAAACTGTAATTATCAAGAATGTTTTTAAAAATTGCTAAGACTATTTTTTACTGTTTTAGAGAAAAATAAAGCGATTTTATCCGACAAGATTAGTTATTCAGCTTGCCAATGGAGTCAATACTAGTGCTGAGTGTGAAAAAGATGATAAAGGATACATAATCGTAGAAACAAATTACCGGATTTATGCTTACACTGATTCAAATTTGAAAATAAGCTTATTAGCTTTATTTTCTGATTTGATGTTTAGATTTCCTAACATGGTCGTGGCCTCTCTGACAAGAGAGAGTGTTCGTGAAGCTTTTAAAATGGGAATAACTGGCCAACAAGTATTCATTTATTTTTGTCTATTTATTGATTATTTTATACAACAAAATTAAGATAGTCAATTTTTTGAGATCGAATGCACATCCACAAATAAGCTCAAGAGTAAAATTTGACAAAAAGTCTGATAAATAAGATTGATTAATTTACATATGTTTATATTAGAAGCCAGTTCTGCCTGAGACCGTTTCAGATCAAATTCATTTTTGGTATAATGAAAGAAATAGATTAAAATTTTTCGAAGGAGTTTTTTACGGGCAATTTAACTCGGATGATGACTTTTTGTCTCTAAAAAATTACGCTAGGGTAAAAATTTTATAATTAGTATAAAAAAATTGCTTTCATTTTTAATTAAAAGGATATTGATGCGCTGATTTGGTTCAATGATTCAAAGAGGTTAATGGTTGCTAAAAAGTCATCTCATGACGCCATCAAAAAATTTTATAAGCAAAATAAACCTAAATAATATTATTTATATACAACGACTTTTTTTTTTTTAAATTGTAAATAAAATCCTTAATGATGATAGATTCATCGCTTAAATTTAAACAGAATATTTATTTATTTTTTAAAGAAACATAAAGATAATTTGGCAAAAGACCAGGCTTATATTTAAAACTGGCACTGTAAAATATTTAAGCAATTCTATGTCTTACATGGCACCTAAAATTCCCAACAGCGTATAATTGGCTGTATACTACAAATTAAAATAATATTTTAAAAAGTTAAAAAATTTTAGCAACAGTTTAAAATCCTATTTGGTGACTTGTTATTTACAAATGTCGCTGACTATAAATATAATTTATTTCTATTATAAATCATTTTGGCTCCGTCTTGGTTTTTATACAAAGTTGTTAAATTGTTTTAAAGAAATATTTTATTATTATTATTTAAGTCTATGATAGACTTCTAGGAAATGATGGTGAAGTTTTTAGTTCTTTGGATTTGTGTATACTGAAGTAGCATGTCAATTCTTTGTTAAATCAACTACTCCATTCAATTAACTTTATTAGAATTTAAAAATGTGTCATTTCGGGTCTAGCTAATTATTAGAACATGTGATCATAGATTTCGTGACCAAAGTTAATCACAAAATTCTTGGAAAAATGTGATCAAATATTTTTTGTATGAGAAGGCAAAAAATTTGTGACCAAGAATAATACCAATGTTGTCAATGAACATTTTTTAATTACTATCAGCTACGCCGGCCAACACTTAATCATTGCTAACAAAATATTCATTCAAAATAGTCATTAGGCAGTGTGGAGTTGTAGCAGCCTATTAATTAAATCTATCTTTGAAAGAGAAACTTTGAAGTCCGTGCTTGGGTCAGATGTTACCATATTTTTCGGTAACTTTTTCCAGCGCGGAACTACTCTGTTTGGAAAGAGACCATGTCTAGAACCCACTGCAGTTGGAAAATTGTTTCTAACTTGAGTAAAGAAAATTTCATTCTGGATTCTAATGCTATTTCCTCTTATTGGTTACTGATCTATTTACCAGATCTCTGGTCAGAATTACCTTTCCTAATCTATTCACCAATTTCTACATTTCAAGCAATTCTCCTCTCACTTTTCTTTGTCTTAACCTTGTCTAACTTACTCAAGCCAGCCTCAATTCATACGACATACTTCTTAAACACACAGGTTCACACAGGTTGTTACCTGTTCATGCGCCCTCTCTAACACATTCACATCTCTTATTATTCTTGGATTCCATACCCGCTCTACGTAGTCAAGGTGAGTTCTCAAACACCCTGCAAGCTTTGTATTGGTAAAAAATAATGAAAAAAAGCTTTGGTCGTGAAAGATATGATCACATGATTACATAATTACCAAGACCCGTTATTTCATAACCATAAAATTTTTTTACTATAACTTTTAAAACTTTTAAATATAAAGTGAATTAATCATCAGACACCTGTGAAAATTCGAAGTTTGGCCTACATGAACCATTCCATTATTAAAATTAATCTTTTTATATTATATTTTTTTTAATTTTCTAGTTAATAACATTTAATAATTATTATAATTTAACATATTATGATAAATATATTTATAATATAAATTTAAGAAAATAATTTCGAGTAAACATGATAGATAATTATAATGAATTAGAATTATGTGCCTCTTTAATTTATTTCAGCTTAACCATTGATTGAGTACAAATTTTGCTTCAGATTGATTAAAACTTTTAGTCGTTATAATGAACGAAAAAGTAAAGAATGAACCAATTTCAAATGATAACAACATCAATGGTTCCAATATAGAAATCGATATTAAGCTGAAATTTCAAAATTGTCCAATATGTCTATGCAATTTCGATAGGAACACTATAATAGCAAATCCCGATGTTTGTGAACATATATTTTGCCTTGAGTGTCTTCAAGAATGGTCTAAAGTAGGCTTGTTTATCAGCATTAAATTAATTTAGAATTATCTTTTTTAGAAAATCAACACATGCCCGATTGATCGCAAGATATTCAGCTTTATTCTGAAGAAAAACAACAAAAACCAGACGATTCAAAAAGTTAAAGTTGAAGATAGGACGCGATCGTATAATGATGAGCTTGAACAAGATCTTACATTTTGTGAAATATGCCGTCAGGCAAATAGAGAAGATAGAATGCTTTTATGTGACTCATGTGACAAAGGATATCATTGTAAAACTTTTTTTCATTATGAATAACCAGCACCAAGCTAATTCCTAAAATTGTATATTAGAGAATTGAATTTTTAGATTTGATTGATTAAGTTGATTTTATGAAATTTAGTTTAAGTTTTTAATTATTAGTAAAAATCGGGTCTGTAGATCCAACATGAATGTTTGCAGTTTTTAACAACCATCAATTTTTTACCATGTTACATTTACAGAACCAATTTTTACAAAACTCATTCAAAAAATAAAAGACTTTTAGCAATTTGTTCTGTTCTATTATACCAAATTTCACCAAATATGCATTTTAATTTCTCTTGAATTTAAATTTTTCAATTTGAACTTTGATGATAAGTGATTATTCTTTGTAGGTGAATGTCTGAGTCCGCCAATCGACCAAATACCTGAGGGGGAATGGTTTTGCCCACATTGTTTAGCTTCAAGGCTGAGCAATACCATGCCATCCACTTCTAGTTCGAGCTCACAGCAACGCATAATAGCTAGAACTAATTTTGCAGAGAGAATTCGACGTAATGTCAATCAAAATCGAAGTAATTCTAGGAAAAAAAGAAGCACCACCAGGAAGATTAAAAGAAAAACTCATCGTAGAAAAAAAGTCAAGCGGATAAGACGAAAAGCAAATTTAAAAACCACATCAGCTTCATCTTCTAAAAGCTCTAAAATCGTAAAAAAATACAAAAAATCAAGGAAAAGGATCCCGTTAAAAGGAAGAAAAAGAACCCAGTCTATGAAAAGTTATTTAAAATCAAAAAAAACAAATCCTACAAAGCGCATTCTAAAAAAGATTCTTGATTATGATGAGAAAAAAGATAAAAAAAATACTCTGCCTAATATTAATAGAGCTTCATCAGGGACATTTTCATTAAACGATGAAGATTTTGCATCAATTCAATTGACATCTCAAACAGTTCAATTTTTTGATAATCAAGAAAACAAAAATATTCAGAACTTAAAGTAAAATATTTATAACAAAATAAAAAATTTTTCTCAATATTATTTTTTTTAAAAGAGAAAACAAACCGTCATCGTCGATTCATTTGCTGAATTCAATAATGGAAAGCCAAGACATTTTATCTAAAGCATCTTCAAATATAAAAATTAATCAGTAATTTTCACGTTATTTGATTTTGCTGGAAAATCTAAAAATTTATTAAGTAATGGTTCCATGGAGCTAATTAGCCAAAGTAACAGGAGCATTAAAAATATAAATACCGAGTTAGCAAAACTACGCAAAACCCAATCATTACCAAAACCAGTGATAAAACAAGAAAATGTACCAATCGAAGAAAAGAAAAAGCTTCATACTTTCAATAAACAGGATAAAATAGTGAATGAATTGAAAAATATTAAGAAGGAACCTGTCCAACAAACCAGTTATCAAAATAAATCAAACCAAATTAAATTTGACTTTAAAAAAGAAATTTCCAATTCCAAAATGGAAACAGAATTTGAACAAACTAGATTAACGGGTCTAAATACTAAATTTAAGAATGATGTTCTGGAAAAACCAGTGATAAAACAAGAAAATGTACCAATCGAAGAAAAGAAAAAGCTTCATACTTTCAATAAACAGGATAAAATAGTGAATGAATTGAAAAATATTAAGAAGGAACCTGTTGAAGCTGATAAATTAAACATAGGTCTCAAAGTTGATTCGAATAAATGCTCAGTTACCTCTAATTTAGATTATATTCAAGACCAAATTGTATTAATCTGTAAACAAACTCTAAAACCATATTTTGTTGAAAAAAAAATTACCAAAGATGAGTATAAGTTGATAATGAAAAAAGTTGTTAATAAAGTAAGAGTTCACGTTAGAAACTTAGAATCATTAAATACGAAAAAGGTGAAAGATCTGACATTAGCTTACATAGTTAGAATGAACAAATCTTCAAACAAAATTTAAGTAGAAATTTTTCCTTTTTATTTAAAATATATTCTAAATTATTTTTACAACTTAAATATAAAATAATCAATAAACGTTTAAAATGTCATTTTTTTAGTTTGTAATTTTTCGTTTATTAATTAAATATTTAAAAAAATGTGAAAATATTTAAATATTAAAAAAACTTAAATATAACTGAAAGAAATTTAAGTTATTTTATTTTAAAAATAAACGTGAATAATTTAACGCATAATTTTTTTCATATTTTGTGAATAATCTTTAGAAATTAAAAATTATTCAATTTTTCAAAAATGAATTCTATCAAAACTAACACTGAAAAGATGAATAATAACATTTGGCAAGAGATCTTGTCGCTGGATGCCAAATTTAATTTTAAACGAATTATCCACAATTCGCAATTGAGTAAACTACACCTGAAAAAAAAATATTTTATTTTAATTTTAAATAAGGAACATTGTATTTAAGAAGAAGAACTCAAATAATGAGAGAAAATGCCATGAATTATAAAGACGAAGATGCATTGGAAAGAAGAAGAGAATACTTGAACATTAGAACACAAATACTTGAGCAAAAATTTGGTCAGACTTTGGAAAATTCGAGTTTAAGCAATTATAGTATTCAAAATAGATCAAGAACAAATAACAAAGCTCCTAGTGTTGACTCTATTTCATTGAATTTTGATATGAGAGAAAGTTTCGCTCGTAAACTGAACAACTTTAGTAATTTGTCAAGTGTTTTGAATCCACGAGTATCAAATTTAAATTGTAGTAGAGAGAGTTTGAATTCAAGCAATAAATCTACAATTAATAAACAAAATTATGATGATATTTTTAGTGCCGAAGTTCATCATGTGTTCAATAATCATACTGGTTCCGTGACCAGGGTTAAATTTGCAAACAATGATAAAAGTTTGCTTGCTAGCTGTTTATCTGATGGTTCTTTGGCTATTTGTCAGGTAATTCCGTCTCCAGCAACTTTGATATACAAACTAGAGGGTCACAAAGCTGAAATAATGGATATGCAATGGAGCACTACCAACGACTTAATTGTAACTGCTTCACTAGATGGAACATCACGTGTTTGGCAGGTTACAAAAGGAAAGTGCATGAGAGTTTTGCGGGACACACTTAATTCAGAGATTTTATGCTGCTGCTTCTTACCTATTAATGAGAATATGATTTTTGTAAAGATCTAAAACTTAAATTTAAAAACTATTAACTTTTTTATTAGACCGGAAATTCAAAAGGACTAATTCAAGTGTACAACTTGTCTACGGGTATTATTGCAAGCAAAAATTGCATCCAGAAAGTAACTGGCAAAGTTCAAGCCATTTGTTTTGATTCCACTGGATCAAATTTATGGGTTGGGGACAACAATGGAGCTGTTCATTTATTTCAATTCAATATATATAATCTTAAACTTAATAGAACAAAAAAAATCATCAACAACAATGGCTATTCAATAACAAGTCTTTCATTCAAGCATCTAAATAGTAAAGAGTCAGCTATTTTGGTCAATTCAATGCCAAATTTCTTACTCTTGTACAAATTTATTAATTCAGACATACAATCCATCCGTTTGCGAAAAAGAATTTTAATCAAGCAAAGCAATCTTTTGATTAAGTCCACATTCTGTCCAGTTATCAACAAAAAGCAGCAAAATAGTAGCTTGGTTTGTACAGGAAGTGAAGATAACAATGTTTATATATACGATATGGATTTTGACGAAAATCCTTTGATTGCTAAACTTCAAAAGCACGAATCTCCAGTAATAGATGTTGGGCTAAATTATGATCTTAGCTTGTTGGCATCAGGAGATTTAAATGTAATATAAAAAAAATTTAATTTTAATTAAGTTGATTAATTTTCAAATTTAAGGGTACTGTAATTATTTGGAAAATGAACAACCAAGCTTAAATTTGATAGCTTAAAAAATCCCAAAAAATTTTTTGAAATTTAATATTTCTGTACATAAATAAATATTTTTTAATTCGTTTTTCTAATTCTATAAGAGTTTAAATTTAGTCTGTTAATTGTTTCTCCTAATTAAAATTGAATCCGAAATGTATCTTGCAAAATTTATTTTCTCATTTTGTCAAAATAATAAATTTTATTCAACTTGTCCACAATTTATTTTACCATTAATTTTAAAAACAAAAAAAAAAATAATTTCCAAATCAAAATAAATCTGTAATTTAAATAAATAATGATTAAATATTTTTAAAGAAAAAAAAAAATAGTCATCCATCTTGTTCCACTTCAGCAATCTTATTATTTAAAAAATATTTTCCTTGATGAACTAAATAAAAAATATCTTTATGCAGTTACATGTGCCAGAGATCGGCAGCTACTGTTTTTGATGCAGCATTTGCTGTGCTACCTTTTTTTTCAAACAAATCAAATTCAAATAAATTCAAATTTTTATTTGGCTCAATAGTGGCTGATTTAGTAGGGAATAGATTGGGCATTTGATTTTGAGCCGAAAATTGATTGTTAGAATACTGGTTTTGTGGAATTGGTGAATTTTTATTTTGCTGAAATGACGATGAAGGAATTAAAGTCGATGCATTTAATTGAGGATTTGATGATCCGTATAAAGCTAAAATAGAATTTGTATCTATTTTATTATTATTTGTTTGAATGATGGGATTAGACGGCGTCGATTCTCCCAGCAAAAGAATATCGTTCATGGCTGTGTGACTCGCGGGATTTGTATTAGTTTCCTTTGATGGTTCAATATTGAGGTTTCGAAAAATGTCACCAAGTTCATCGTTTACATTATTTTTTTGAATTGAGTTTGAAGACACTTCAGGACCAAATTCAAATAAAAATTCTTCCTTATTTTCTTTTTTCTCTACGGGTTTAGTTTCGGCTACTTTAGCACCATCTTTGTTTTTGGCAATTTCAGATTTGATTTTTATTTCAATTTTGGGTTTTTCGGATGACGGCTTCTTTTTTTCTTTGTCATCAATTAAAAGCTTAATAAACATAAATTAATTTGCAAAAATTTGTTAAAAGAAATCTTTTTACATCCGGTGGCACAGACACGGCGGTCGGCACCCAATTTTTGTCGATCCATTTGCGACTTTCGTATTTACTCCTAATAAACTGTTCCATTGCAGAATCGCTGTTTGAACGCCTGTAACTATCTGTGAGATTACATTCATAAATGGCCTTGGCTTTATTGTTGCCCATAGCTTGCATTGACTTGAGATAAAATTAGATTTTGAATTAAAAAAGGGTTAAAATACAGCTATTTGTTCAGGGGTCCATTGATCTAAGTTGACTGATTTTACTCTGGAAATGTGAACTCCAAGATTTCTATGGATACCAGCGCATCGGATGCACAAAAAAACACCCAAATTCCAGGAAGCCCATCTTGGACCTTTAGCATCACAATCTGCACAGTATTTATTGTCCTCTTCTCTCAATAACGCGCTCAAGATAGCTTGGAATTTTTCTTGCTGTCTTTGGAGTTTTTCTTTGGATGACATCTTCACTTAATTGGTATAAAATTTAAATATGTGGCAGGGTAAAAACTGTATAAAAAAATTATGAAATAAATTTAAAAGATAATGGGAAATTATGCTTATCGCATAATCATTTGTAAATTTTGTGTCTCTAAAATATTTAATTAATTTTAGATTTTTTTAACGTCGTTTTGAATTTTATTCGCATAAAATTTTAGTTGATTAGTCATATTTTTTTTTAGAGCCGACAATTTTATTGACTTGAAGGCTGAAAAAATGAGTATTAAATCAATGTATTTTATTCTTGAAATGAAAAAAAAATTAAGGACTGAAGATAATTACTGTTTTTAGATAAAAATTTAAAAGCTAGGGGTACAGTTTTCGTATCTTTCAACTGTTTTTCATTTCATAATGTTGTTAACCAAAATTAACAAAAAAGTTTTTGTTCATATTTTTAAAATGCTTTTGTATGATTTTAATTTTCTCTATTATTTTGACAATTTTGATAAAAGCATTAAAAATTTGATGTGTAAAGATAAAATGAATATAATTTGATTTTGAATATAAGCTCATAGATATAATAAGGAATAATATTGATTTTATTTATAGTTTTATGTCCTTCTTTTTTTTGGTTGTCATTGATTCATTTAAATAATTTTGTCTCAAAAATCTAGAACATATTCAAAAATTTTCAATTAATTTTTCAAAAGCTCCTATTTTATGATTACTTCAGACTAATATAAATATGAAATAACAAAAATAAATATAATATAAATAATGATTTATTATTGTAAATTCTTAACAAAACAATAGATGAAAAATATTATTTTTAATTTTATTTAGATTCAAATATTTATTTTTCAAACGAAAATTCAAGCTTATTTAAATCGGACTTCATAAGGCTAAAATATACTAAGAATAGATGGTCTTTCTATTTTGTTTTTAATTTAAATCTTTGATGAATAAATAATATTTTGAATGTTACTCTCTCTGGAATGAATGCAACTAATTTATTTTTAAATTTGTCGGGACTAAGTTAGGAAAAGTTATAACAATTGCCACGGCAACAAGATTCAATATTACCTTGATGATTGCTTTTTATATAAAATTATGATCCGTTGAAAAATTTCGATAAGTATGTATTAAGCAAAAAAAACCTATTATTCTAGTAGGTTTTCTCAAGATGATAAATAAAAAATTATTAAAACAAACTTAGAAGAAATTATTTTTGAGAAAGTTAAACAATATTTTCAACATTTAAATTCAAATTTTAAAAATTTGCAATAAAAATCGACAAGAGATTTTATACTGTTCCTATCAAATATTTTTTATTCCTTATCTTAAACTAAATTAAGGATAGTGTTTGAGCGATCTAAGAAACTAAAGGAACTTTAGCCTAAATCATTTATCTAAATTAAAATTCCTTAATTCATTTTGAAAATTGATTTAAAAAAATAGATCTCAATTATTGATTCTTTTCTAATTTTATTTTTATTTTATAAATTTTATTCAAAAAGAAAGTTAATTTTTCTAATTGATTAACATCATTCTTATTCATTAATGATGGTTGTTATGGTTATAAGTAAAAAAATATAAATAATATTTTTCTCATATAAATCAAGCCACTAATTAATATTTAATACTTATTATATTGTTTCTCTTCCTTTTTAAAAATATTTAAATCATTTTAGATTTTGAAAAAATCGATGTCAATCGAAAAAACGAGTAATGTTTTACGCGAGAAAACTTTTGGATGGTTTCCAATTAGTGATGAAAAACCAAAGCGTTCTCCATTAGATATTTATATGAATCTTGGTTCAAGGCATCCCAAGGAAGAATGTTATATTGGTATGTTGGCAAGCAAATTTTTCAA
This sequence comes from Brachionus rotundiformis, assembly GCA_016802295.1. Classification (NCBI taxonomy): domain Eukaryota; kingdom Metazoa; phylum Rotifera; class Eurotatoria; order Ploima; family Brachionidae; genus Brachionus; species Brachionus rotundiformis. Next base: position 134,788 of record JAESIW010000010.1, read on the forward strand.
AATTAACTATTTTCTCATCTTTTAGAGGAAGACACATTAAAAAAGCATATAAAAGATACAAATTCTCAATTGGTGGAAAAGAAAAGCAACAATACAGATCAAGAAGTCGATCCACCATGGGGCCTGTGCTATAAACCTTTTCCTAATAAAGCAATCCAGAACCAAGGTGAAATTATTTTTTTATATTTCTTCCTAAAAGTGTAGAAATAATTTTTTTTAGCGTTTTTGAGATCAAAAAGTGCACCAATAGCTCGCGAATGGAAGCCAAAAAAACTTCCTATTAATATACCAAAGCCGATTTTGAGAAATTTATTCGATAAAGAACCAAAACATGTATACTTTAACTTTAGCAAAAAGATTTCGATCGAAAATGAAGAGAAAATTAAGCAACCTACATCGATTTCTTCTAAATTAGATAATAATGAAGAGAACGAGGAATATTCAAAAGAAATTTTAAAACCATATACAATTCAAAGCTTTAATATTGGTAAAAAGCCGATAATTTCTCCACACGAAAATCAAAAAAATAACTTAAGACGGAAAAAAATTAGACCAAAAACAGCTGCTTTTTATAACAGAGCAGCACACCAAGGAGATCTTTTATCTTTTGATAAGCGACCAAAATCAACTGTTTCAATTAGACCAAAATCCTCTATTTCTGAAAAAAGAGTTCAACAAGAAAATTTGAAAACTAGTGAATTTTTAAAATCAACCATAGAAACAGAATCTTCTAAGATTGATAACAAGAATGAAATTATAAGTGAAAAACCAAAAAATAAAATTCTTATGGAAAATTGGAAAAGCAATCTTCTGGAAAGAGAGTAAGCTCGATTCAAAATAAAAAAATATATCAATTAATAATTTAATTAAAACAATTTTAGAAAATTCTTGCATTCACGTCCAGATTATTTTGTGAAAATAGACATGAATAGACTACAGCCAGATAGTCCAGCACCTGAGTTACATTATAATTCACCAGATACGTATTTTTACAATACAATGCCATACAGAAAAGCAACATTTACAATCGATCCAAGCTTTATATCTGAAAACTTAAATGTTCAGAAAATTGATTTGAAACGCAAAGATTCAAGTGTCTCAAAAAACACCGTTCGATACAGAAGAGATTTTGCATTTGTTTATTAGATTTTTTTATTATTTATTTATTTCTTAATATCGCTTATTGTTTTAATTTTTGAGAATAATAATGAAAAAAAGAAATGTTTTTCAAATTAATCATATTTTCTATCGTAAAAATAACATAAAAAGTTTCCTTGATTTAAAAAAGATAAAATTAAAAGATAAACAACGAAATATTATCAGGAATTATTCATTGCGCTTTAATTTTATACTGAAAAATAACTCCTAAAAAACACATTATTTTTAAATTTTAGTTTACCAAACCGATAATTGTTACAATAAATATTAATTTATCAAAAAGAAAGAATTAAAAGTCATTTTAAAGTCTGACTTCAAGTAAATGACTTGACTTGAGCAGGTCAAAATTACCGATAAGTATCCAAAAACTGAAAATTCTAATTTAAATTACCTGAAAAACTTTTCTAAACGAAACAAAATCAAAAAGCTTTTTAAATCTATAAGTTATCTTTATAAGAGAAATTAAGTATTTTAATAATTGATAATTCTTTTTAGAGTCGTATAAACTGAAAATTCTAATTTTTTTTTAAATAGATGGCGTTTTTCAATAAAATTTTGCAAATTTTTTTTTAATTCACAAAAATTTTACTGAAATCTTGTCCATGTATTTGAATTAAAAAATTGGTTTACAGGTTTCAAAATTTTATTTTTCTTCTAAAGATAAATTATAGCTTTAAAAAGCTTTTTTTTGATTTGTTTCTTATAGAACAGTCTTTCAGGTAATTTTACTTCTTAAAATTTTAATTTACCTTGATCAAGGTTATGTAGGTTTTTTTGAACTTAAGTTTTATCTTCTTAAAATCAAAGTTTAATATTTCAATATTCCATTTTAGTTTAATTTTTTCTTTACACATAAAGCATAAATAAGAAAGAGCTCACTTAGATGGTCATGCCATCGGCAGATAACAGAGTTATGTGGAAATAGAATAATCTATTTTGGTAAATCATTGGATTAGTCATTGGACTTCCAAATTTCTATAAAGAATCAAAAATAAAATAAAAAAAAATTCAAAATCTAATTTTTGTAAAAAAAACATGGCCACTGTTACATAAAATGAGAAAAGACAGAATCGTAAATTACATTTTATATTGAAATTATGATAACTTTATTCTGCTCTAATGTATAAAACATTCGTCTATCCATCTATTTATGTACGATATACAAAGAATTTATTTTAAAGAAATAATATAAATATTTAATATTATTGAAATAAAGAAATCATTTTTAAACAATTGAATTAAATCATTTAAAATGTCTAGCGACGAAGAATACAACAATGATGAGCCAGAATTCCAAAGGGAGGACGTAGAAGAGGAGTATTACGACGAAGAGGAAGAGCAAGAAGAAGACGAGTCCTTCAAATCAAAAAAGAAGAAAAAAAAGAAGGATTTGTTGCAGCAGTTTTTTGATGCCGAGGCCGAAGATGATGAAGAAGAAGAAGATGAGGAAGAGGAAGATGATGCTGAAGAAGGATATGATCTAGTTCGTGACGAATTAGAAAAATCCGAGCGCGGCTCCCACCGTAAACTGTTCCATCATATGGAAAAAGAAGATGACATGCGTGAAATAGCCGATTATTATAAAAAGAGGTACTCTAAAAATTATGAATCAAGCCGTTTTGGCCAGTCGGACGAATTATCTGATGCCATAATTCAGCAAAAATTGCTACCTGGTTTTAAAGATCCAAATCTATGGACTGTTAAATGCCGCATTGGAGAAGAAAAGCAGACAGCATTGCATTTAATGCGCAAATTCAACTCGTATCTTAACAAATCTGACAAGCAGCCACTTCAGATCAAAAGTGTTATTGTAAAAGAATGTCTCAAAGGATTTATCTATGTAGAAGCTTACAAACAGACACATGTAAAAACAGCAATTGAAGACATAGGAAATTTAAAACTGGGCGTTTGGAAGCAAGAAATGGTGCCTTTTAAAGAAATGCCCGATGTTTTGAAAGTCGTTAAAGAAATTGTGAAGCTTAAAGTTGGATCTTGGGTGCGTTTAAAGAGAACTATTTATAAAGACGATTTAGCTCAAGTGGAAGAGGTAGACATGGCACAAAACCAAGTTACACTAAGAATGATACCAAGAATTGACTACTCGGTCAAAAGAACCCATTTTAGAGATCTTGAACAAAAAGCCAAAGAAGAAGAGAATAAAAAACTTGGAATTAAGCGCAAATTGCGCCCTGCACCAAAACTATTTGATCCTGAGGCCATTAAAATGATAGGCGGCATTCCGTCAAAAGACAAAACAGACGATTGTTGGATATTTGAGAATAACCGATACACTCCGAAAGGATTTTTGATCAAAACTTTTCCTCTTTCGATTGTAATTAGTGAAGGAGTAAAGCCTACACTAATTGAGTTACAGCGCTTTGAAGTTTCGCCAGATGGAGTTGATCCAGAAACGGCAGCCCTTCTGTCCAAGACAGCTTTGGATAAATCTCACAATTTTGTGCCTGGTGACGTAGTAGAAGTGTGCCAAGGCGAATTGATACATTTAACTGGTAGTATTATTGGAATAGATGGAGATAAGATCCGTATGATGCCGGATCATGAAGAGCTTAAAGAACCTATTGAATTCATGGCATCTGAGTTGAAAAAATATTTTAAAGTTGGAGAGCATGTAAAAGTTATTGGTGGTAGAAATGAGGGAGAAACAGGTTTAATTGTTCGAGTTGAGGATAACACCGCGATAATAATATCTGATCTAACCATGGAGGAAATAACTGTTTTCCAAAGATTTTTGCAATTGTGTCAATCATCAGCCAGTGGTGTCGACTCAATGGGTCAGTTTGAATGGGGCGATTTGGTTCAAATCGATGCACAAACAGTGGGAGTTATAGTTCGATTGGAGAAGGAAATGTTTAGAGTATTGACCATGAACAACAAAGTTATAAGTGTAAATAGTCAAGCTGTAAGCAAGAAAAGGGCGAACAAATTCGCGGCAGCTTTGGATTCTGAATCGAAAACAATTAATGTAAATGATGTTGTCCGAGTGGTAGATGGAGTGCATCGTGGCAATCAAGGCCAGGTCAAATATCTCTACCGTCATTATGCTTTTCTTTATTCAAAAACATTTCCTGAAAATGGTGGCTATTTTGTTGCTACTACCAGACAATTGCTTTTGGCAAATAATAACAAAACTGTCGCAGCTAACTCGACACCTGGGTTCATGTCTCCAAGAGTATTGGCCAGTCCAATGCACCCCACACAGACCAATAATACCCCTTCTGGTGCATCGACTGTTCGAGGATCATTGACTGGCGCATCAAGCACTCATTCATCCAAAACTCCCAGAATTCATAATCAAGTTCCTTCTAAACCTGGAACACGCCGAAATACCAAGCTTATTGGTAAAACTGTGCGAATCAGCCAAGGTTCATACAAAGGCTATATTGGCATTGTAAAAGATGCTACAGAGACTATGGCCAGAGTTGAGCTACATACTAAATGTCAGACTATCGGAGTTGATATTCAGCGCTTGACCATTGTTGATGGCAATAACAAGACCTCGATTAAAACACCCAGTGGTTCTTCATTTGCCACACCAATGTATAATGGTGCTACAACACCAATGCACGGTGGATCTAGAACACCAATGCATGGCTCTCAAACACCCATGCATGACGGATCAAGAACACCTCATTACGGCAGTACAACTCCGAGAATCGACGGCGGAATGACGCCTATGCATGACAGAAGTGGTTCAGCCTGGGATCCAACAAATATGCAAACGCCCAGAAATGATTTTGAAGACGACTGGGATGAACAGCCGCCATCCGCAAGTCTTAACCCAACTACTCCTGGCTATCAAGCCGAAACACCTGATGTTCATGGTCCATTTACACCCGGATCAGCTCTAAACTATGCTACACATTCACCATATACGAATCCTTCACCACTCGATGGATACCAGAATCAACTGTTTAACACCCAAGTTCCTACGCCTGGAAGCAATTATACATCGACAAGCTCGCCAGCGTCTTTTCAAAATTATATTTATTCACCATCGACCCCTGGTGGCTACTTCGCTCCACAAACTCCTGGCGCAAACGCATATAACATAGATCATTATGATTGGCACATGGATGGCTTGATGGTAAGAATTCGAGACTCTTATCCGCACGATCCAGATCTGTGCGGTGCTTTGGGTGTTATTCGAAGTATTCATGGAAGCCAATGTTCCTTACACATCAAAGATTTGGACAAAACTATTAATATAGCTTTAGATTATCTCGAACCTGTCTTACCACAAAAAGGTGATCGGGTAATGATTGTATACGGTGATGATAAAGGATCAACTGGTCTGCTGTTGAGTATTGATGGAACTGAAGGTGTTGTGAAATTAGAAAATAGACCTGAAAGCAGAGACGAAATCACAATGACAAATGTAAAATTTTTATGTAAATTACCAAATAATTAACTTGGTTGTCAAAAATTCTTCGAAAATAGAAGTTCGTGTTTATTTTTTGTTATGGTTAATCTTATCGATTGAAACTATTCTTTAAAAGAAGTTAACATTATATTCAGTTAAATTTTTTAAAAATAGCTTGAGAATCAAATTAAATCGTTTAAGATTTTTTTTATTATACAGGAAAAATAAATTATCTTTTAAATTTTTTTTAATTATCATATAAATTTTTTTTCACAATAATAACAATACCGCTCTGTTAAAAATATTATACTAAAAAATTAAAAATGATCTTATAAAAATTGCTGGTCAATCAACAATTTTTAGTAACTTAAAAAATAATTAATAAACTTAATTTTTAAAAACTTGGATGTCATAGAAATTTTAAATTAATTGAGTGATTTAAGACTAGACCTATTCAAACATGACCAGAAGGTGTTAACATTAGAAGCACCAAACGAGTCGTTTGACTGATTTTATAAAATTTTAAATCCTCGCAAAAAATAAATCAAATAAAACAAAAAAATAAATCTTTTTGAATTATGTTTATTCTATATTTTTCTTTATAAAAATTTATCACTTGGTAAAAGCTCGATGCTTCTAGTGTTAACCTTGAGAACTGAATTTTAGTTATATTACTTTTAAAACAAACTTTATTAATTTTAGTAATTATTTTCCTAGAAGATAACAATAAAATGATTTATTTTCGTTAAAAGTAAACTAATTTTTTAAAAGCATTTATTTTTCGCAATATTTTCTAAGTTTGCAGTCGACACAAGAATAACATTAATTCTTTTAATAAATTTTGAATAAAAAATAAAAAGTTAAAAATTTTTTGTTCTTTTCAACTATTATTTGTTAATGTTTAAAAATTTAATTAAAACAACAACAAATAATTATTGGAAATTCATCTTTCTGGTCTTGATTTGAATTAAACTTTATTGCTTGATCATAGTAGAGCTAATGCGGAAAAATCTGACAAATTTGGCCGCCAAATTCAAAACCAGATACCACAGATTTCTAGCAGGTTGAGACTTGGCGATTAATAGACGCCAAATTAATACTCCAATTATGATATTTGCCAACCATCTTATATTTCTAAGAGTTTTCAAATGCTTTTTAGCTGCTGGTACACCATGTAAATCTTCATTTAATAGATATTTTTTAGTACCAATTAAATAATTTTCTATATATGTTGGCCAATGAATTGTCCTAGGGTCGAAAAAGAATTCCTTAAAACATAATTTATTTTTATTATTAATTAATAAATTGAAAAATGGTCTTACTAGTGAGTCATTTTCCAGTGAACTATTTCGTAAGCTAATTATTCTATCGTAGCTACATTTTAAATCCAATTCTGTCAAGTATTCAATTGATCCTAGCATTTTGTGAATATTTTTATAAACTTTTACTACTCTAGAATTATTACGATAAAATTTCATTCTTATTAATCTATAAAATGTATTTTACCTGGGTTTTTGTCCAATTAAAGTCAATCCTAAGTCAGACATGTAAGCTGGCAGTAAATGACTTATGAAAACCCAATAATCGTGTACTAGGCTATTTGAAGTCAAAGTTAAATTAGGCCTTCTAAATGCACCTTCAAAAGGAGTATTTTTCGAATATTGAGTAACAAAATTTTCTAAAATAATTCAGAATTACACATATTTATTCAGCATACTAAAAGATGTAATTGAATTTACCCATTTCTCCCCATCTAAATGGATTCAGACCACCGGTTGTGCAATTATAAATATGAAATTGGCTATTTTCATCTTTTAAGCTAAGCTTTCTTGGGTTTGTAACCCTATTACATGCCGCGGAAATAAGTAAATTGACCACTATGTCAACAGGAACAATATCTAATACAGCATGGCCTTCTCCTTTCATTGATCTTAAATATCCTCGCCCTGCTGCAATGAAAATATCACAAGGTCCACTTGATTTTTCAACCCATCCCTTAATTTAAAAGAAAATAGAAGAAGAAGATAATGAGAGACTGCCAAGTCTAACTGCAAATGGCTCCTTCCATGACGCTCCAACAGTCGAGGGTCGGATTATGACTATTGGCAAATCATCCGCTTCTTTTTCAATTAGCGTTTCACCTATCCACTTAGTATAAGCAAATGTGTTCGGCTTATTTTCAATTAGTTTCTTGGTTCCCAATTTTAACCAGTCATCTTCCATCCATTCAAGCAGATTTAATATTTTTTGAGGTTCTACCTCTGATGGATAAATTTTTTCATCGATAAAAGACTCATCACAATTGGCATATATCGAAGAAACATGTACCAAGGCTTCAAGATTCTTGAATTTTTTACTCATACTTATTACCTGTCTTAAGCCATGAACATTCGTAAGTAGAGAAGTTCTATATTTAAGAATGAAAAATCAGATCAATAAATTTTAAATAATTGTACTTGATATCAAGGTCTAAATCAACAGTTCCGGCCAGATGAAAAACTAAGTTTACATCTTCAATGAGTTCGTTCAAAATACTACTAGATATGTTCAAATCCTTTTCTAAAATATTTCCACTTATTGGAGTTAATTTATCCCTAAAATTTGGATCTTTCTTTCTTAATTTGTCAAAGACTTTACATGATGTAATCTCATTTAAGCGTTCGTCAGCATTGTGGCCATTCTTGTCTCGTATAATACAATAAATCTTGTTGAGGCTATCGCACGAATATAAAAGCTTTTCAATGAGGAGTTTGCCGATAAATCCAGTTGCACCGGTAATAAGAATATTTTTACCAGAATAAAACTCGCTGACGCTAATTGACATTTTGAACTTAGATACCTCAATCTAAATTGGTCCTAAATATTTTTTAAAATTTTTTTTGAATAAAACAATATCTCATGATTTTTTTTGAAAAACATAAATTTCAATTTAATAAGATATTTTATTTCTCTCTTTCCAATATAATTCATACAGCTAAACATAAATGGCTGAATATTTTAAAAACATTATAATAAAATTTGCAAAACAACACTTCTTATCAAATAAAAATATTAGATGAATATAATTAAAATGAATTCTTGAATTTTAGATTGTCGTTGTAAAATGATGTATAGCAATCTATTGTTTTTATCATTATGTCTATAGGTAAAAATTGGGCTAAAATTTTAAGTCTTGAATAATCAAAGCGAATTAATAAGAAATAATTAAATTCTTATTTATGATCTAAATTTTCGAAAATTTAATTTTAGTAAGGCCGTGTTTTAATTTTCTGAAGATTTAAAAGAAAAATTGAAATAAGTCAAAATTTCGAAATCAACTTAAAATCTAATATTAATAAGCTTTAATCATTTGATAAACATTTAAATATAAAAAAACTAATCAATAAATATTTCAAAATAAATTCATAATTTTATATAAATTTATTTTGCTTAAGATTATTAATTTTGTTTTTTTTTGTATTTTTATTTTTGATATGATATAATTTTTGTATATATAGAAGATTATTCTAAACATTAACTAGTTTGAATAAAATTTATGGCCTAATCTTTATCCAAGACCTGATTGATTAAACGATTAAGCTCTTTTCTTGTATAATTACTTAAAATAAATTTGAAATACTTCTATTTATCTTAAAAAAAAAGCTAAAAGCCATAAAATATCGATTTCTATATGCTTAACAGTTGAAACAAAAATTGTTCAAAAATTTTAATTGATATTTAAATTTTTTTTCAAATGGATGTAACTGTAATGTCTAATAAGTTTTTTTTTTTAAATAATTTATGATAATTAATCATTTAATTCTGATTTTTAGCTATTTTTCCGTAAAAACTTAGTTATAAAATTATGTAGATAGTTTTCAATCTGAATGTTCTAGACGGAATAATGAGTTTATTTACATTTGGTCAAAACTTTGGTACCATTCTTACTAATTCGAGTACTAATTCAGATACAGCTAGAAATGATCCCGTCATTGAATTAGACGAGGATGATGAAGATGAAATTAGGGAAGTCAATGATTCGTTTAATGAATCCAGAGCTAAAATACCACGCCTGAATTCTGATCCAAATTTAAAAGATCCAAAAAATATCGATAAAGAAAACGATGAGACAGATGCTGGTGAAGAAGAAACATGCTCGATATGCCTTGAACCATGGACAAATTCTGGAGGACATCGTTTGGTTTGTTTAAAATGTGGTCATTTATTTGGTGAGGCATGCATAGAGCGTTGGCTAAAAACAGTTCCAAAATGTAATCTTTATTTTCAAACTAAAAAGATTCCTAATTATTAAACAAAAGGTCCACAGTGCAATCGGCAATCCAAAAGAACAGATATTAGACGAATTTATGCCAAATCCATCAAAGTCATTGATACTGCAGAACTTGACAAAGCCCTCAAAGATCTAGAAAACGAAAAACAATTTAGAAAAAAATCGGAGATAGAAATTTCCGAAATGAAACTAAGATTTCAGATGGTTCGTGACGAACTATCAATCATGCAGCAAAAATACAATACATTATTGGAAAAATACAATTCTGTTGGAAATGACCAAAGCAATCTAGTATCTCAGAGATCGATTTTTGCTTCTGACAAATCATGTAAAATGAACTTTACTCAAGAAAAACTTATTCAACTCACAGATGTAAAATTAAATTATAATCTTACTTATTGATATTTATTTTTCCTTTATTAGAATGCTAATGGTGGTTGCCGAGTTTTGAGTTTTAGCGGAAAGAATTTAGCTCTATTAGCTTCGCAGCCTTCTAATACACCCATGTTTCCAGGTTTTGGAATAAAAAAAATTAATTTTTTGGATTACAAATTATCTCAATATGTTCCTATTCATAGTAAATTAATACGTGATATGTCTCTTTGTTCACAGTATAACGATGAAATATTGCTGACTTGCAGTCTTGATAAAACAGTTAAGTTGACAAATATATCTTCAAATAGACCCATTCATAGTTATGAGTGTCCTCATCCTATTTGGAGCTGCTGTTTTAACCAAGAGAATCCTTTCTATTTTTATGCAGGGTTGGCAAATGGACATGTTTTATTATTCGACCGTCGTAAAATAGACAAACACGTTCAAATTCTTAATTCAGATCTTAACAACTTTTCTCCAGTATGCAATCTTAATTACATTTCCAAAAATGATAATTTCCAAAAGTCAGGAATTTTAATTGCTCAATTAGACAAAGTAAGCTTTTACGAGAATAATCAATCGTGCGAAGATTTCAAATGCCATTCGTTATTAATGGAATCTAATATAATGAGTTGTTCTATAGAACCTACTACTGGTCATGTATTAGTAAGTACAAGACCAACTCAAAAATATCCAACTGTAAGGCACATAGTTTATGAATTTTTGAATAAAAACAACTCAGAAACTTCTGAGAGCACTTATTCCCTAAATTATATTCAAAATCACAATGGTTCAAGTATTCAAAAGATGCTTGCAAGATCCAAGCTTTTTTGCTTCGACTCACAATTGTATGGCGCTGCTCCTTGTGAATCAACCAAAAGTGTGGTTATTTGGGACGTGAGTAACGGAGAGACTTGCTGTAAATTACCAAATCAAAATGATATCTTGGACATATATTCTTTTTCATACAAAGATAACTTTTTTATCGGTACTTTAACCGAGAAGCAGCTAAGAATATTCAAAAAAATTTAAAAATAAACCTCATTTCATTTCAATTTAAATTTCTCATTTTTTCGGTTTTCTAAAGATAATTTAAAATTAACGTTTAAATCAATAAATTGATTCATATTGTATTATATCTTTTAATTTGTATCAAATTTCAAGAAACATAATATTCTGCAAATAATGTGAAGATGTTTTTGTATTGATTAAGTAACTTATTATTTACAGAAAAGTATATTTTAGGCGTCATGTTACAAGTAGGGTTGAGAAAATTTCAATTCTTATAAAAAAAATTGAAAAAAAAAAATTTTTTTCTTAATACTAATGTTATTCAAATTGAACCGGTTTTAAATTAGAACCGGTTTACCACCCCTAGTTACAAGAAGAGGGGCTTTGAATAGACACTGTAAGGGAGAGGAAAGGTAGGACGACCAGAAATAACATGGAGGCGAACAATCACGAAATGAAATCTAATTATTGAAATTTCACATTTAATTTTACTCTAGAAAAAAACAGACAATAAAAAATACTTCTTAGATTTTATTTTTAGTCTAAGTAATGATTTCTCAAAAAAATTTTACTAGCACACAAGATTTTTTTTCTAATAATTTTGATAATTTTTGTTTAAAAATTGAACTCCAATGGATCAACCTTTTTCTGCGGAAAATTTAAAATCAGAATTCGAGTGTCAAACGACTGATTATAGTACGGAAGAAATCATCAAACTTCTGAATAGTTCTTCTAAAGAATTACAATTAAACTGGATAATTAAACACCTTGAACAAAAAATAAATTTGGAAAGACAACTAAATGAAAAAAATTTAAAATATAACAATCTAATTGTTGATTACAACCATTCTAAAACTCAGATAAAAAATCGAGACAAATTAGACAAACAAAAATTATCAAAAAACCAATCTGCAGCAAAAATTAACAAAAAAAGTAAAACTTTGATCACAAAATTGATGAAACATATTGAAATTATTAACTCTGATATTCATCAAATTTTTCAAATAATTTCAAACAATAATGTGAATTTAGCGAATAAAAGATCAAATGTATCTGTGCAGACTGATTTAAGTAGTGATTATTTTAATGATTGGAGTCAAATAGATATTAGCGAGCACAATTTTGAAAAAAAGTTTATTCGTCTTAAAAATTCTACAGACTTTGAGGTTAAGATAGGAAATTTTCAATTGATTAGTTATTTGAACGGGTTTGAAATAGCAAATTTCAAATTTCATAAATCAGCTTATTTAAAGCCAAAAAGTTCTTTAACCTTGTGGAGCAGTTATTCACATTTTAAAAGTCATTATCCTCCATTTGATTTTGAAATGGAAAATGACCAAATGAACGATCAAAATATCAACCAGCTAATTTCTTTACAAAATTTTATCGGGGATGTTTTGGATGTATTATTAGATACCAATAACAATGTAAATATTATAAATTTAATAATTACAAATTTTGTCTCTAATGTAATTTATTTAAGGAGATAGCGAGATCCGAATTTACTCTAAAATTAGAAAAGTAAACTTTTTTTTTTAAATTCAGTATTTGCATTTTGATTTAAGATCATAATTAAGTTAAAAATTTTTGTTAACGTTATTTAAATAAAGATTGATTATTTTTCGACTAAATTATTTTTATTCTTAAAATTAATCTTAATTCTCCTGGCTTAATTAAGCATTAATAAATATATCACAAAAGAAAATTAAAAATTGTTTTAAATTGTTCGAAATCTTTTTTATTTAGAATGAAATAATAAATGTCGATCAAGATCTTGTTTTCTGGAGAAAGATGAAAAACAAATTTGACAAACAGAGTCTTGTTCTTTTACTTGATGTACAATCATATGACGTTTGAGTTGGTCAATTTTCGAAAATGTCACCAAACATAAATGACAACGAAATGGTCTTTTATTATTTAAAGTCATGTGTAATTTTTTGTGATGATTTAGATCAAAAATATTCTTGAATATAAAGCCACAAAAATCACATTGGTTTGTTGAAATTGTCTGATTCAAATAGCTTAATGACAGTTTCATTAGATTATCTTTTTTGAGCAGGTGATCATCCAAACATTTTCTTTCTATCATATATCTAGTTAGATCAATCGGAAATTCAGAAGTTGATAAATTTTTTGTGTTATTTAAAGCATTTTTTTCATTTGGATGAACCAAAAATGGTGAATATTGTACTAGGATCTCTTCTCGTTCAAAATCTATTTTTTTCTGTTTCATTGAAAAAATTTTTAAAGCAATATCGTCAATTTTTAAGCTATTGGCGCTTTTACTTCCATAGTTAGGACTAATTATAGAGTCAATTAAATAGTTTCTATTCAAGTTAAGCATTTGTTCCTTATAACATTTATGTTGAATTTTGTGTAGTTGATATAAATTTTCTTCATTAAATTTCAAATCGCACTCTGTACAACTAAAATCCAAATTTGATCTTATGCTACATTTTCTGTAATGTAAGTGAATTTTGGACTCATCGATATATTGATTACAAATAGAACAAATTAATTTGAATGTATAATTAAATTTTGGTTGAAGATGATTCTTGATACAATGATCTTGGGCTTTTTCATAGGTATTAAAAAATGAACCTTGATCCGTATTACACAATGAGCATTTGAAAATTTTTTCTTCTAAATGATTCTTAAAATGGATTGTGAGAGCTTTAATTGACGAAAATTTACATTTGCATTGCCAACATACCATAGAATCAATTTTCATATGCTCGATCCAAATGTGAATCAAGTATTCAGAGTCAGAAATGAAATTGATATTACATGATGTGCATGTTCTAATGTTTTGCCCGGTTAGTATAAAAAATTGAACAAGATTTTTTTTTGGGTTTATTTTTAACTTTTCAAAATTAATTTTTGAATTTTCGTAATATATCATTTCATTAAACGGCATTTTTGTCTTTACATGCTTTTTACAATGTTTTTTTAAATGTAAAAATTCAAAAAACTGTTTACAGCATATGCGACAGTGGTAAGGCTTTTCATTTAGATGAATTTTCATCAAATGAATTCTTAGCATATAAGATGACTTGAATACTTCCTCACAAAATGGGCAATTATTTATTTTGATGTTTTGATTGTGAATAACATGCGAATGGATTATTTCTTCAGCTTTGTAACGAAGACGCTTACGGCAGATATTACACTTATATTTGGAATTAAACAGGTCCAATTTTTGAATCAGATTTTTGTCGATCATCTCCAATTTTTTTTATTCGATTTTATCGCTTAGAATTTCAGTGTGGTGCTGTACTTTTGAACAAAATGAATATAGACTCTTATATTAAATTTAAATAGCATAAACTCTGCTTTAATAGCGAAATGTGTCAGCTTTTAGAAAATATTTCAATTAATTAAATATAAAAATTGAAGTGCATACACAAAAAAATACAACAACTGTTACTATCTGAATGAATGAATCAATCATTCTCTTCATATCATAATTCAGCTAGAATATGAATTCAATTTAAGATCTTCATTTAAATAAACGGAAACCATAAAATCATAAAATTAACACCATATCAGATACAGATTCAAACCATAATTTAAAAATAAGTCTTAAAATAATAAAAAACTGCCGTTCTGAGGCAAAATTCAAAAATTTCAAAAATTTACTTGATTCGGTTACTCGAAAATTAGAAACTTATGTCTAATTAAAAGATTTTACGCAAAATATATCTCCTAAATTAAAAACTTACAATAAATTTTAAAAAAATAAAAAATAAAAGACTCTAGTTTATCAGAAATGAAAAAATGAAATGCAATTTCAACAGCTGGTCCTTGAACAATTTGAATTGAACTAGTAAGCTTTATGTTATTTTGATTATCAACAAAAATCGATTAAACGAGTTATTTTAATCAATATAAATTTTTTTTAGGACAGATGTTTAATTTTTTTTTTTTCAAATAAACTAGTTAAAATTAAAATATATAAAAATATTTTAATAAAATAACTTACTTTATAACAATAAAATTAATTTATAATTTTGAGTGTTCAAAATAAAACAACGTTTTACCACTAGAAATGTTTAAAATATACAAAATAAAATTAACAAAATAATTAAACCCTAAACCACTATGCTAAGCCCTTATTTATTTCATTTAGTGCCAATTATGGAGATGTATTAAAATTAGAAAAAAGTTAAAAAGTAAAATGAAAGACAAAAATAATGATAGAAATTAAAAGTAAAAAAAAATGAAATATAGATTATTTGTAAATTTGGTTTCAAATACAAAATAATTTATTATTTAGACATAAAATGGTTGTAAATTTTCATATATATTGTATCAGTTGGTTAAAATCTAAGACTTCAAATTAAAATAAAATTTAGAAGAATTAAAACAAAGTGTGAAAACGGCACTGGAAATCAAATTAAAATCTTTAAGTTTAAAATTAAATTTGTGCATTTTTGCAATTGATTTATTTTAAAAATAAAATTTTATAATATAGCTATAGCACTTCTTTCAATTAGCCAGCTGAACGATTTCTTGAACACAAAATAATTTTAAGTTAGCACTCAAAATAGTTCAGACTATTTTCTAATTTTTTACTTAAATATTAAACCAATTTTTAATCAATTTTAGTTAATGAAATTAAAAAAATTTAGAAAAGTTCAAAATGAATACAGTAAACCCTTGGGAGATCGTGCATAGGATAACTCTTAATTCTTAGGTTTGAGTGGAAGCATAAGCGAGTATCCCAAATGAGTCGATTTTACCCCTTTGGGATGCTCATTACATGATTTGACCCGACGTTAAAATTCAAAAAACAAACAGTCTTAAATTACTTAATAATAAATATCTTAAATTACTAAATCGACACCACTGTATATATGCTTGCACTAATACGTGAATTAAGAGTTATCCCATGCACGATCTCGTAAGGGTAAGTGTAGCTTTTTTGAAATTTTGAATGAATAGCTTGTTTGGTATCTTATTTAATGTTAGAAAAGAAGAAAAATGGCAATTTAATAAAGCAGTTAGAAAATTAGGATATTTTAAAACATTAAAAATTCTTAACTTAAATCTAAATAAATTTGATAAAAATTAATTTTTTTTAGTTTTTAAAATGAGCGTTTTCGATCCAGATTTAAAAATATTCGGGGACTCATGTGAAAAAATAGCTGAAAATGTAATTTCAGATAACAAAGCAATGGGTAATTTGCTGTCGAGAATTCAAAATTCACTTGAATTGACTGAGAGTGTTGAAGAAATGAAAAGTGATATAAAAAAAATTTTAGATATGCTTAAAAGTGTGGTGACAAAGAATGATCTTAAAGCAAAATTTAGACAATTTGAAACAAATCAATTAATCAGAAAAGAAAACAGATTAAGATTTAGAACAAATCAAATTAATTTCGAATGGCTAAATGTAAGTATTTTAGCTATTAAAATATTCAAAATTTTCACCTATTTAATTTAAGAATGACGAACATAAAACCCCTGCAATTGAAAATACATTTGAATCATTTAATAAACTTTCAGACAAAGCTTTATCTGATCTGGCAAAATTCTATGACATGCCAGAGCTTGGTTTTTCTTTAAAAGAAGAAAAAAAGAAAGCGTTATCAATTTATTTAGGTTTCTACTAGTCTATTTTTCTGAAAATAAACTTGTCGTTTTAAAAAAAATTTAAATATTTTAATAAAATTTTTTTATTAAATTTAATATTTTGTCTATTTTGATATTTTAAATCGATTTATAAAAAAACACCTAATTTTGTCTACTAAACGATTTAAACTGTCTCACTCTGGTAAATAGTTGACATTGCTTTAATTCATCTAAAAATGGATGTTGCGTCTCCGTTGTTAAATTAAATAGAATTTTGTTAGAAGAACTAGTCATTGAGAAATAATTTTCCGAATGACCATCGACTTGCCCGAGCCCTTATTCGCTGGCATCAGTAAACCACACTTTTATGGGATAAATAATAAAATATTATATTTTTTTGTTTTTTGAAGAAAAAAAATTAACTTGTGTAATAACTTTTTCTTTGTCTGAGCAGTTAGATTATTTTGGTTTTTTCTAAATTTTAATAGCTGTGCGTTTTGGTTACTGTTCGAATAACTGCAGATCTTGACAACAAATTCAATGGTAATAACATTCTAGAAAGTGTAAATACTCAGAACCAAAATGGGACCCGTCTTGAGAATGCTTTACTCAATTTGAACAAAAGAACATTGAGGTAATCGCTAATAAACTTACTAATCAAATAACTGTAGCTGCAAGTAGATCAATCCCAGCTAGACTTTGTAAGTTATTTAGACAAAAACTACTCAGAGACATTATTGAAACAATTAGCAAATAATAATCAATTACTTTTTAATAATATAAGAATGTCTAAATATTATCTATCTTTCCATGCATAATTTATTAATCAGTAATTGGCTAATGACATATTTAAATATTTACTTGTTAAATTTAATTTTTTATTTATACAATAAATTATTGGTTCAAATAATTTTATTATTAAACATCAATTAGGTACTTTTTTAACAATATTTAAATAGTTATATCTAAAATTTATGTTAAATTTGATGATGCCAATTTAGAATGATCATTTGCTGTTATATTTTATGATTTTTATTATTTATATTTAGCTTAAATATCAATATATTCGACTTCGATGGCTAACAACAAGTTTTTAATGCTTTTTAAACTAATAACCAAGTTTAATGTACATAAGCTCAAAAGTAAAATTCATTCAGTTTAGTTTTATTAATTAATTTGTTCTGATCAATATCTAAGAAGTCATTATTTCAAAATTGAGACAAATAGTTTTTGATACCTTGCACAAAGTTTAGTAGTTAATAAACAAAGTTACGTAATATTGAATAAGAAACCGATGTTTTTAGCCAGAGTTGCTCCAAATAAAATAGAACGAGGGGAAAATACGTACAACTAGTTTATTTTGAATTTTATAATTATTAAGTTTATTTATAGAATAAGAATTTTTGGGGGCCGTGTTGCGGCCATGAATATCTCTAGGCAAATTAATTAAGCAAGATTACACAATCAAGAATAATATTATGCGAACGAGTCTCGACTAGAATTTCATTCAAATCCAATAATTGCTTTGAAATCTAATTCTCTTTATATTCTTGTTGCTCTCCGGGTTCATTCATAATTCAAATATGCATTTTCATAGACAATAACTATGACTACTATTATTACAATTGCACCACGAAGAACAAAACTTGAAATATTGTTATGACTCTAGAAAAATGCATTCAATTTATATTTTATGATCAAATATTAGCGAAATATCTAAACTCGCAAAAACAAAAAAAACTATGCTAGGCAAACATACTTATGTAGTTTTTTTGTTGTTGTGTTGTAAATTTTGTCCAAAGCTAAATTCATTATGATTCAACATTAGTAAAAAAATTGCGTAATAGCTCTTGTTTTGCCAAATCCTCCAAGTGTCGAATTTCTTAAACTCACAGTGTCAAGATTTTGTTTTTCAAGTCCGTTCATAATCCAGAATTTGACAGTGTTTTAGTTACGTGTATGAATGGCTTGACTACAAAATAAACAATTATTTTTTTAAAATGGATACTAAAACAATCGCACGGTTATTTTTTTATTTTAAAACGAGCTTTTTATTTTAGATAAAAAAAGTGAATTTGATTTATCGATTTTTTTAAGTCACACTCGTTCAAATGCGATAAAGGTCTTAATAAGCTTTAAAAAGAATACGACATAGTTTTTTGTCATAATGATAATCTCTATGCATGTTTAAAGACATTTGTTTTTCTATTTAAATTCACTTAATTTATCATGTATGACGAACCTGTTCAATTAGGAAAAACGACAGGTTCTATTGGTTTTGCTTGATTTATACAACAATATGGTTTATTGGATCTATTATGTTCTATTGTTCGACATATTGATCAAGCGTTCATTATTTTTTGAGCATGTGCTTAATATCTTTTTATATACATAAAATGGCATAATACTTTTGATAGCAAACGTTTCGTTTTCTAGATAAAGGCGTCTGTTTTCGCATTTTGTTGTTACTTAATAGAAATAATACAACTATACTGCACACATTTTATTGAAGTGATTGCACGCAAAATTACCCAGTTTATCTTATGTAAAAATCTAATATTATGAGTAATAAATGCGAAAATAAATTCATATTAAAGGTAATTATCAATTCAACTAAAGACAAGGAATGCATCACAAAATATCAAGTAAATATTAGATAAGAAAGTTACTTGAATGATTAAATTGAAAAGAAAAATTTTTAATTTTGAGAACAACTTTTTTTAATATTATTTTAAAAAAAATACAGATTTTAATACAATTTAATATATTTGCATAAATTAGCATAAAAATTAAATGTTCAAGGCGGGAAAATGTAAAAAAAAATAGGTAAGTTCGGTAATATAATAAAAAATTGACCTCTCATACTTCTACTTAATCGTCATCGATTACGATCCGTCGTCGACGTAATTGACTCAAATAAATTATGTTTATTTAATGATACTTATTAACATACGTCTAATAATGATCATCTTTGTCTTGATCTTTTGTACATAAAAAAATTATAATATCATGTCGAGTCGATATGGCTCGACTCTATTTCGTTGTAAAATCTTTTCTCAAGAATTGAAATTAGTTTTTTCGAATTTAGTTTAGCAGTTCAACTTGACGAACTTAACAGTAATTAAATGTACCTAGAGTTCCTTCATTCGCATAATAAACAAGACATAATATGTAGGCTAAGAATTAAAATGGCGCCTTAGGATGCTTTGCTTAACTTCAAATGACATCATTCTTGGATTAATTAAAAACCGATTCAGGTAAAAAGATTATATAAACTCAACTAATTAAGCATTAAGTCAAAGTTTTAGGCCAAAAAAAGCAGTCTTAATTTTGTAATTTAAAATGCGTAATAAAATTAAATAGGTGCGCCTTTTGCTAATATTATTTTTAAGAAAACTTACTTATTTGTAGCTGAGGCAACTGGTCGTTACCGCACAAACTTTAAAGATTGACTTAGATTTTTAATTAATAAACTAGGATTAAGGCTAGACATGTTTTTAGTATGACGTAAAAAAAATTAAAATATTGATTTTCGTTTTTTGAAAAATCAAGGGAATTATAAATTATGCTTAGCAATTTTGTTAAGCCTTAAATAAATTGAATTTTTTCTGATTTAGACATAGAAAATTACATAAATGGGCATTATTTATCATTGTTATTAATAGTTTAACAAAATATCAAATTTTCTTTAAAAAACGATTAAAATTCTCTTATACAACACCAACAAGAAGAAGCAACAAGTTTTCGTTTGAATAGATTTCAACATTGTTCTATTCACATTTATCAAAAGTTTATTCAAAGTGTAATTTTATTTGCGATCAAACCAGTTAGTTTACTGTGTCCTTTTCAAAATGATTAATGAAACTGTAAAAAACGATGGAATTTGCGAGCCAGAAGTTGGCACCGCGAAGCGAGACTCATCTGCTGATGATTCATTAGCCAAAAGGGCTAAGCAAAATGAAGTCGAAATTCAGAACGAAAAATACGACAGCATGCAGCCTAGGCTAAAAAAATTCCTCAAACTTTACCAAATTTCTTCACGAAACTCCATTAATGGACCAAACGAGCTTGATTTAAATATTCAATCAAAAGAGGAGACTAATAGCCTGACTATTATTGCGAACGTAGCAGCTGCCGCAGCTCAAGCAGAAGTGGAGAAAAAACAAGCTAAAGAAGCTGAGACTTTGAGTGAGAAAAAGGAAAACAAAATTAAGAAAAAAAATTTCAAGTCAAGTCTGAAATTTTTGAAATGTATCCAAGCTGACCAAGACACGAGTCAATTAATGGAAACACTACTTCATGGCGAGCGAATATCTTGCTTCATAGTTGGTGGAGAGAAAAGACTCTGTCTTCATGACATACTTAATACAATACTGAAGGATTTTTCAGTTCAAGAAATAAATACAGCATGTCAGAAATTATCTATTGCGTGCTTGGAATCTACACCCAAGCAGCTTGATATATTAAAGCGAAATCAATTATTGCCACCTGGAGCACCAAATTGTGGTCTCCTCACACAAACAAATTCGGAACGCTTGTGTGCTTACTTGATGGACTCAAGCTTATCCGAAAAGGTTCCTTTCGAGACTCCACCAAGCTCTACATCTTCATCGCCAGCTTCGCACACTCCAACTAACCTAAAAGTGTTTCATGAATGCTTTGGTAAAACTTATGGCTACATTCATTTAAATATGTACATTCGCCATGATTCTGCTTGCATTGAATGCGACTATTGTCGCAAACTCTATTCGCCTAAAAATTTTGTTTGCCACTCGCACAAAAATGAAACATACACACGCCACTGGGGATTTGATTCTACAAATTGGCGCCTTTATCTTAAATTGGCTACCAGTCAGAGTTCCGATGAAAAAAACATTCTTGCTGACGTCAAAATAAGTAACAAAGACAATATAGCTGCTAACACCAACAAAGAGCTTAATGAACTTAAAGACAAAGAAAAGATGTTCATTTTACAAGAAGAATTTGAATTGTTTAAGCAAAAATTTTCAAACGCTGAACAAAAAGTTAAAAGTTCGCCTCGATCTTTAAGCGATTTAAATAATCATATTAAGAAAACTACAGAACACAAATTACTTAATGATTTATTAGCTAGAACGACCGATTCCGGTCTCTTGATTCCTAATCAACCTAATTTAGTAATACAAAACAGTTCATTACTTTCAACGCCAAAAAGCTCAAAATCAAAGCTCAATCAAACACCAAACTCTACTGCCTACAATAATATGCTCAAGTGTTTTAATAAGCAAAGTTTTAACGGATTCAATCATCAGTCACACTATTTGTCATCTTCAATCACCTTAGATTCAAACATGCTTGAGTTTATTCTAAGTGAAATTCAAGCAAATGTTCCAAATAAAGATAGTGCTGAGCGTCTCAAACAAATGGTAACTCAAATGCAAGCCTATTATTTGGAACGGATTAACGAAAATTCCCACATCAAAAACAAATACATTAGCGAACTTGAAGAAGTAATTTTTGAAAATTTAATTTGTTATTTATAATATTTTGATTTTTTTGTCATTTAAGAATAAAATTAGTCTTCATAATGAAAATGACCAACTAAAATGTCAACTAAGATTATATCAATTACAAAATGAATTTATCAAGGATCCTTATTTGATTAAGAAACACTCGCCAACATCTAACAATCCACTGCATTTGAATAGCTTGTTGCATGGTTCCAAAATTATGCAGCAATCGTCAGCCTCTACACCAACTTCCACATCTCCATCTGCATCTACTCATCTTTCTAATGCCCAATCTTCTTCCCATCTTAACTCAAAAAATCAAACAACTGCTCTAATACAAAATATTCTAATGCTACAGAATCAGCAAGCCAACTCGAACAGTTTAGCACAATCATTTCCGTTCATACTAAATCAGTATTCAAGTCAGTTAATTGATCCAATCACATCAACCCCAGTAAAATTCAATCAATCCAAGTACATGAATGCTGCATCAACAACTCCAACTTCTACACAAACAGTATCCAACGTAAAAAGTGAACAAAAACCCAATGTCTTGAACCATCAAACAAGTGCCAAGGCTTAACAATTTAACAAAGTGGTTTTATTCTTTTCTTCAAAATGTATTAAATCCGATTCAATTGTTTCCGATTAATTAATACATTAAGTTTTGTAAAAATAAACAACTGTAAATAATGGTTAAATCGGAACAAAGTGAATCGTACGCCCAGTGTCAACTTGTATAGAGAAGTTGTTGTGTTTTTGTTTGTCCCAGAATTTAATTTATTTTTTTTTGTGTTGAACCTTTATTCTCAATTTTTTAGTCTTAATAAGTTAATTTTTTTAAAAAAAGAATTAACTTGATTTAAAAACATTTTATTTAAATCCCGTTCGATGTGATTAACATCAATCGGTAAAATATTTAAAACCTCCCAATGCTTTGAAAAAAAGAAAATTAAGGAAAAAAACTCTTTTTACAATCAATACTTATGATTTTTCAATAATGGAACTTTTTACGTATATTTTTGGTTTTGATCATCTATTCAAAATTTTAAATTAAAAGCTTTTAATTTTTTTAAATTATTGTAAACCATTACATTAAAAATATAAATACTGTTATTATTTTTAGTTTTAAATATAATTTTAAATAAATTTTTTAACATTAATAATGATATTTTAAAAGCTATTTAGATGAAGAGAAATATTTCGACTTAAATTTTTTCAAAACATAATTTATTACAACACGGTTTTACAAGAAAAATCTTATACTCTTATTTAGGTAATTTGAACAGAAATAATTATATACTATTTAATTATTTAAAATATTAATGTAATCAAAAATACACTAATTCTATTTATATCTACTCTAAAATAATAGACGAAAACGGACAAAATAAAAAATTTTAAAAAAATCAAAGATATAAGTTTAAAATCAATAAATTATGTATAAAATCTTGTCTTGACAACCATTTGTGCGCATTAAATTCAATTGAATAACTATTTTCGATTAATTAAAATATATTTTTCAATTCATAATTAATTTTTAAGACATATGTTTAAAATTTTAACATTTGTTAGAGTTTTTAATGTCAGTTATTAATAGCACATCACTAAAGTGTTATCTTTTAACGTATTTTTTTATTAATATATTTTTTTTATTTGTTGATTTTAATAATTGATATCATTACCCTGAAATTTAAACATTTAATTCAATAGTCAGAAATACAAATGATAATATGATACTTTCATTAATACAACGCATTTTTTATCTAAATGACGTCAAATTATATATTTTTAAAAATTCACTATTAAGAAAATTGAACCGTTTTAAGAAGGTTTTTATAGAGAGGAATTTTTTTTTAATTAAGAAATCAACAAGCATATTATATGATAGAAGCCTAAGAAGAAAAGTTAAGTTTTATGGATTTAAACTGAATTTTTATGTCTCTATTTAACTCTAATAAATTCTTCTAACAGAATACTAAAATAACTGCTTAAGATTTTTATCGTTTTTAAACATCCTGAGTTGGAATTATTGTATTTATATATGGAAAGCAGTGTTAACACTAATTTGAAATCAATTTTACTAAAAATTTGAAATATACTCTTCTAGAAATACTCTTAATAATTTTTCCTCGGTTAATTTAAGTAAAATTTCTTTAAAATTAATATATCGATTTAAAAATCAAAAATTTAACTTTCGATTGTTTTAATAATAGTATATTTAAATCATCTAATGATCTAGATTAAAATATTAATTAATTTCTTAAAATTTTAGTAACTTGAAATTACTTAATTATTCAAAATATATTTATTTGAATATTTTAGCATGTATTAAGTTAAGTTTTTGAATTATTTTTTTGTTTTTTTTAAACATAACAATTTAAGGTTAAAGAGTTTCTAAATCTGAAGACAAAATAATCCATTTCTTTATTCATCATTTAAAATATGCTAGATAAATATATAAATATTTACAGATATTTAAAAATATGTGTTTTATTTATGATGGCAATGGTAGAAAAATTACTTAATCTATAAACCAAGCGAAAATTTAAAGGAAATCATATTTTTTTCAAAAAATAGCTTAAATTAAAATTTATGACTGGAAAATTTAATTATTTACGAGTTATTGAGAATAAATGATAAGAATTTCCAAACTATTTTTAAATTTATTTACTTAAATATACTTTATATTTATATTAATATTTCAAGTCTAAGATGAAATTTTTTTAATTCTTAGACATGTTTATTTAGTACTGTATTTAATTAGGGAAAAAAAATAAAGTTCTGTTAATATATTTTAGACAAAAGTATGACAAAGCCTCACGTTATTAGTAAAAGCAAAACTCTTGATATTCCAATAATAATTACTTCTACAGTAACAGAAGAAAACCAATACTCAATTGACAATGAAAAAGCAGACTTAACAAAATTTAAATTAGATAAAAAATTTTCGATTGGATCAAATCAGCTCAATTCAATGTCAAATTCAAAATCAGAAAATTCAATACAGAATCATTTTGATACTTACGAATTCCGAAATCAAAAATTTTTACAACCTCCATCAATAGTCAATGAAACAAATTTAACTAATGTAAACATAAATGCTGATTTTCATGTGAAAAATTATCACATTCCTGATTAAAAATTGTGAATTATTGAGAAAATAAAGTCAGACATTTAAGAAAACATAGAAAAATTTTGTTTTAAATTTAAAGTTTTGTGGAAAGTGGTTCTATATAGAAATAATTATATTTTTTTAAATGTATTAGTTAAAAAATTTGTTTTTAAGTGAATAAATTTTGTTTGTATATTTTTAAAACAATAATCGCAATAACTAAATAGTTATATATAAAAAAAGCATAATTTTACTAAACAACTTTTATCTAATTTATCCTTTATCTATTTATTTTTATAATAAATAATGATTTTTTTAATCTAATTTTTTGTTGATCTAAGCTAAACGAAACCTTTGATTAAAATTTAATAAACTTCAAAAAATTACTTATATATTGAAATTGAAGAAATATCATCATTACATTTCGAGATGAAATTTAAAAGTATTAGATGTTTATTCATAGAATTCCAGGAATGGCGTCTTTTGAACATTCTTAATAAGGAATCAGTCATTTTAATTATTATATTAATATTAATACTTGATGATTTATGGATTATATAGTTTTTCGAATATCATTTGAATACATTTAAAAAAATAAAATAATAAAGGCAAACAGTTTATATTTTTTACTAATTCAGAGTGAAATACATTGAAAAATATTAATTATTCATAGCACTAAAATAAATTTGATAGGAATATTTAAATTTTATTTTTTAAAAAAAATTAAATCAAAATTTACAAGCAATTTAAAGATAAGATTAAATAATTAAATTACTTTCTGAATCGGAATCTGAATTTTGTGTACTCTTCCTTCTTATGGCACTTCGTGGGGGCGATGGAGCCTGGGGCCGTTTTATCGGAGAAATATTTCGAGTAACAGGACAGGTATAAACTAGCCTTTGGTTTAATTTTGTATTTTCATTAGAGAGAGGCAAGTCTTCATCTAGATCTAAAGCATTACGAAGTGTTAACTTATTTTCGAAAAATGATAATTTTTGATTAATAGGTATTTGGCTGTTAGTTGACGATGCAAAATGATATAATGTATCTTTTCTTTCAATAAAATTATTGATAAAGCTTTCATTGTGTTCTAAATCTAAGTTTTGATCATGATTATCATTTTCTTCTAACTTTTCTATCTTCAAATTGCTTTCTGTTCGATAAAATGGATCATTTGCTCTTGGAATATCAGGTAAAGTGGTAAAGCGTTTAAATGGAAGATCTAAGTCTAGATCTTGTTCTGAATTACTTTTTATTCTTTGTTTAGGAGATGCGATATTACTTTGTTCTTTAATGAGTCTGCGAATCTCATGCATATTTTCAATTTCACGAGGTGATGGCTCTTGAAATTTTTTGGTTGACATGGAATTATTATTTTTAAAAACATCATATTCATTTTGAGAAGACATCTATAAAAGATATGTTCAAAACATTTACTGAGAAAAACAAAAAGTGAAATCCATATCCTTTAATTATAGGAATTTAAATTAAATTCTGTCGCTAAGCAAATTAAGGCAAGATATTAAAATATTCGCAAATTTATAATTTGCTAAATTACATTTTTCAAAATTTAATTAAATTTTGCTATTTAATAACGATTAAAAGCTTTACCCTTAAAATTTTTTCTATTTACATAGGAAAATCATTTTATCTTAATAATTTTTTAAAAAATTAGATAAATTATTTTTTTATTAATATTATTCTTTTTAAATTTTGTTATCAATTATAAATCTTGATATATATTTAATTCTAAATAGCAAAAACATTGAGGAATATATTTTGAAAAATATTAGAGCTGCTTCATGCGAAAATTTATTATTCAAAGATAAAATAAAAAGAGGAATTTTAATAATCTTTAGGTCTAATAGGACAACACAAATTATAAAATGAATCTTCTTTCCAAAACTTATTTTCTTTCCAACCAACCCATCCCTACAAAAGATATAAATAACTTACAATACTCAATTTAGAATAAATTACCTTTCCCGTAATTATTTTGGTGTCATCCGGTCCAATATAATGTGGATCCAATATAAGATATTGAACTGATCCAGTTATTTCATCAAAGTAAATTCCAATTATAGTATGAGCTAAGACACCTCCACCGATCATAATTGGAGTTCCTTCGGTATCAAAATGGTATTGTAATTCTCTAGCTTTGTCAGCTAATTGACTGCCTTTTGAAACTGTTATGATTCTACTATCTATATTCAACATTGATTTTAAACAAAAACTAATTTCCATACTTCCGATCCATTTTGATGAACCAATAAATTCCTTAGGTTTATCTCCTAAATCAACTAAAGACTTTGTTTTAAAAGAGTAAAATACTTGTATGATAATCAAAAATTTTAATTATTAATAAATACTTTTTGAATATCATTATGACTTGGAATTGGTTTTTGAGTGTACGATTGAAACTTAAACCAAGAAAATAAGGTCTGAAATGATCTATACGCACAACCCCAGCCATTGTCATTGAAATTATCTTGCATATAATGAAAATAAAGATAATCTCCTTGAACTAAAGAAATTTTTCCGTTTTTGTCTTACATTATTCAATTAAAATTCGTGTAATTCAATATACAAAAAATTTACTTATATTCTTTAAACTCAAATGAACATTTTTTAATTGTTTAGTATAAATATTAATTTCTCGTTTTTGATCCAGTTCTAATGCATTAGATCGACGAATAATAGGTTTATCTGATGGAAGATTCAAAAAACTATGAATTTCTTTTCTTAGATTAGCTAAAATATTTGAAAATGAATATTTAATATCAAATTAGAACGAGTTATAAATACCTAATAATTCATCATTTACTGTACTAGGATAAACGCATGTTATTAATAAATCGTCATTATTTGTTAAAAAATGAAATGCTTGAGCAATAAAATTATCTTCATTCTTAATTGAAAAATTAATTCGTATTTAGTTTTAAAAGGTTGAAATTCGTAATTTCGGCTTTTCTGCCTTTTTTGATATTTTATAATAAGTAAATAAGTGATTTTTTAGAAAGTAAGATTTTAATATTATTACTTTGTAGAAACACTTGTAGCAATTTTTGATAGCAATTAAGTGTTGATGTAATTTTTCATTTATGATACCATTTAACAAGTTATAATTAGTTTCTCTTTTGACATTAATAACGCAATCTATTGGAATATTGAATATTCGAAGGCAGCCAACTCCCTTGTGATTTATGAAATAGGGAGAATAATTATTTTCGTTCTCTATATTTGATTTTAATTCATATAAATCTACTGATATACAATTCTTTAATGGTTAAAAAATTCAATTGCAAATTTATCATCATTTATTTTGTTTATACCGTAAGATTGTCATCAAATGAGTTAATTTCAATTTCTTTGTGCTTCACATATTCTTGAAATAATTGATAACAATTTAAAATCTTACAATTTTCATTCGAAATAAGTAAATTTAATTTTTTAATCACAAATTTCAAGCAATTTAAGCAATTCAATATTCCATCAAAAATATTACTAAACTCGTCGTTTTGATCAAAATCAGCTAAAATAATAGATAATTTTAGAAAAAGAAAGAATATTTCATATGTTATATCACCTTTGTAGGTTAAAGTTCCTTTAATTCTGAAGAAAATATCTTCATTTGGTTGTAAGATTCTGGTAAAAGTTATCGGATAATTATGCTCAAATGCATTTGAATTAGACATTTCAATAGAATTTTAGGAAATTCAAGAAGATTTCAAATTTAAATAAAAAACTGTTATTGACGTGGAAAATTTAATTTGTATAGAGAAAAATATTGTCTTCATTTTGGATAATAAAAACTTTACAAAAATTCAATTTGATTTTATTTTTATTACAATTCAAAGTAAAAAACTTCAAATCAACTAATTATTTCTAATTAAATTACTGAAAATATTAACTATTTCAATCATCATTCAAAGAATCTGTAGAATCTTTATAGTCTTTGCTATTGAAATCAAGATTGTTTAAATCCTCATCTTTATATGTATCTTCCCTTCTTTGAAGACTTTTAAATGATTCATTGAATTCATTTTCATTTATTTTTTCTTCATCATTGCTAAAATATTCTTTCTCATTTTTAACTTGATTTTTTTCGTCTACATCTCTTTTCTCAAAATTAGACTCATCGCTAAATTTTAAAAAATTGTCATTTCTTTTTTTCAAAAAACTTGTTTTTTCTATTTCGTTATTTTGATTTCCAATCGATTGCGAATTGAACATTAATCTTTTGATGATTTCTGGTATATTACGGGTAGATGAAGGATTTTTTGACTTAAAGAATGAATTGTCATCATTATCAGTGATGTAACCATGACCATAAATAGCTAAAAACATAAATAAAATTATGATTTTCTAATTATTTATTATTACTTTCTTGATCAGGAATTAATTTTATCTTAAAATTAAGAATCTTATACTTAAGATCATTTTTTGATGGAATTTGCTCGTATCTGGGTTGTTGAGCATTTTTTGTTAAAGAAAGCATCTGCTGAAAAGGCGAAATTTTCATTAAAAGCATTCTCAATAAGTTAGCTGTTTGTAATTTTCGTTGTATTTCGTTTTCATGTTGATTTTGACGATTTGAGATCTGATTTAAAGTTGAGTCCAGACCAGGAATAGAGTTTCCGTGGTAATGTAAATTTAGAAGAGTTTGTTTATTTCCTTTGGCTGTTGAAAATATATCATTATTTTGTTTAAAACCTGGAAAAATATTTGAACGTGGGTCTAAATAATTTATTGAAAAATGATTTGGAAATTTTTGAAAGCTATATTCGGGAGTAATCTGATTCATATATTGAATCGACGGATTCTTCAATAGTCTATGTTCCATTTCATGACTAATAGATCGATCAGGACTATTAGATTTATAAAAAAGGCGTAAATGTGAATCGTCGTTTTTTCTAATAGCATCATCATCAAAAGTTCCTGTAGATGTGGTATCTAGGTTAGTTTTTCCATTCTGGATAATTCTTGAATCGACTAAGAACAATAAAGAAGCTATTATTAAAAAAATCTTTTTTAAAAATATTGAATTCATGAAGCTGGTTTAGAAAAGTTAGAATTGAAAAAGATTCAGAACAATTAAATAGTAGAATCGAATAATTAAATAAATTTCAAATCAAATTATTTTTAATTCAATTTTTAAATTTAATTTTTTATTCTTTATGGTTATGAGAGTTTGTTAGAAATGCTTTTGTAACTTTTTGAGAAGATAAGATCAAAATCTTCAATTTGACCATCTAATAAGAAAGATTTACATGAATCAGATAATGAATTAATAATTGGAACTTTTATCTAAACTAAAACTGTTTATAATTAGCTTTTAAAGCAAGAATCGCTTTCGCCCATTATTTTAATGCTAATGTTATCATTAATAATTGAACTACCAGATTAAAAAAATAATATAACTTTAAAAATCATGAATGATTAAGATTTCATATTTAAAAAATTTTCTTGCTGAAGATAAATTAAGAACTTTTTCATCAATAATTAATTTTCTGTCTTTAATTTAAGATATTTTTCAGATTTTTGTGATTTGTTTTTCTTCATCAAGAATATAGAAATATTATTAATTTGTGAAGCTCAAGAATATAATTTTTTAAAAATTAAGAAAAATAATGCAAATTTTTTTTAAATGTATTAGTTGAAATATCTCTGCAATTTAAAAATTTTAACTTGAAAAAAGGTGCTACGAACACTAAAACTTATTAAAATAAAAACATTCGGGATTTGAAATCGATTTTTCAGCTTTTTATTTTGATGCCGACAAATCATGAAAAATTAAAAATTAAATTGTTTATTATTGAAAAACTTGAACATAAATTGCAAATATTCTTAACAAGAAAAATTTAAATTCTCTTGTCGAATGGAATTTTTAAATAATTTGACGAAATGCAATTAATAATTGCATCGATTGCTTTTATTATTATTCATTCAATTTGGTTTTTAATTGAAAAAGCTATTGACTTATTGACGAGTCTATTTGAAAGCAAGTCAAAATTAAGCTAAAAAATTTAGCCATGAGATTTGGCTCGTTAGGATGTTTAATTAAAATTAATTCAAGTGTATGAAAGTCAGCGGCAAATAGACTAGACCTGACAAAATTAAAATCTCTTTTTCCTATCGATTCGATTACCTGAAATCAACAATAGTCTCAGTCTAATCCGGTTTGTATTTAATTAAATATTTAAATATAATAAAACACGTTTTAAAATTTATCCAAACACATCGATTTCTAGAACAAAACGCTATGTGTTTAATTACACGGAACAATCGATATTAGTTATCGATTGTTTTTTGGACCTGTCGAGTACAGCTGTCCAATAATTCGATCTCAAAATGAATTCTAATCAGTTCGTTCTCACTTTAAAAAACAATTTTGGAAACCGATTTTAATTAATTCCTACTCTCAGATAGTACCAATATTTTATCTTTAACTTAAATAAATTTAAGAATTTAGAAATTATTTACCAAGTATTAGAAATATTCTTTAAACAAACAGATAAATTAAATGATAAATTCTATTTGGTATTTATTTCAAAATTTACTAATAGGGTATTACTATTAAAAATTTATTGGAAATATTCAATATTTTTTTATTAAAAAAATATA
The DNA here is from genome assembly GCA_016802295.1 of Brachionus rotundiformis. NCBI lineage: Eukaryota > Metazoa > Rotifera > Eurotatoria > Ploima > Brachionidae > Brachionus > Brachionus rotundiformis. The sequence continues at coordinate 166,785 of JAESIW010000010.1, forward strand.
AGTTACATTTTTGAGTTTTTAAATGAAAGATTCAAGAATTATAAAAAGTTAATCAATTATCATTAATAGAAATTAGTTTTGAAACTGATAATTATTAAGTAAAAATGAGCTTTAATATTAAAAAATTTAGAAAAATTATTTCATGATAATGTAAGCTTAATTATAAATTTAATTGACAAATTAAAAAACGAAAATTGAATTATTCAAATTGATGTATTATTTCTTACAGAGTTAAAAAATTTTAAGTACTTAACTTTAAGAAAGAATTTCTATTGTTTCTTTAATTTTTAAAATAAAATGATTTGCTTTTAAAAATAATGATAATTTTTTATTTTTGATCAAGGATTAATTTTTTTAAGGATTAATTAAGATAAATTTATTTTTAAATTAAGACATTTATCTGATTTCTAAGTATGGTTTTTGTATTTTACCCTTTAGGATTAAACAGTATTTTTTGTGTTTGTAGCTTTTAGCGCATGCTTTATCTCAAATATCTCGCCCGAAGAAAATATTTCTAATAAAATATGCTTTAATAAGTAGTTCTTATCGATTCTACATATTAAAAAGTTATTGTGATTTCAATTAAAAAAACAAAATTTTTTAATTTTTCACAAACTAAAACAAAAATTATTTGGTTTATTTATTTTATTTTTTTTTTCAATCGTCTGTTAAAATACAAAAAGTTTTTCATACTAATACAATTCACATATGATATAGTTTCAGTATTAAAAATCAAAATTGGATTAATTTAGTTAAGGAAAATAAGATTAATAAACTTAAAAGTCTAATTGAATAAATTCAAAAATTTCTCAACGGAATTGCATTTTTGCTGTCATGATAAAAGTCGACCTATTAACTAAGGAATTACAACCAGAATAATTCGTTTCGAGTACAAAAGATTTTTAAAAATAATAACTTAAATTGAATTGAACGTGTTATGATGATTCGCCTAGAGAACTTAAATCATTTTTAACTTGAGTCTTTTCGTGTTCGATTATAAAATACCCTTATGCATATAAACAAAAGTATAATTTACTAGATTTTAATAAAGGATCATAAATAAATTTAAAATGTAGCAAACTTGTAGAAAAAAGTTTCATTTATGATTTTATTTCTACAAATATTCATATAAGGCATGAGTTGTACCAGAATATTTACTTAAAAATTTTAAGCTATATTTGACTTTTTGAAATTGCAAAATCAATAAAACCTGAAAGAAATAAGAATGAATTAATAAATTTTCTTTCGGAATAAAGAAAAATTTAATTGCCTTTGTTAAACTCAAACAATTTAGCAGAAATTAAAAACTGATTTTAAAATGTTGTTTATTCAATTTCCGGCTTGGTAACAAAGGTTGAATCTTAAGTTTTTAATTATTTTTAATGTGTTTCAATATTTAACGGTAGATTTTAAATCTTAAATATAATATTAACAGGAATTATGTTGACTCGCTTTTATGACAAATTCGTTTCTAGGAGATATGAGGAAAAATGGTGATTGTTCTCCTATTTCAGTTCTTAATTCCTTTTTAGCAGACTTATATTTACAAAAAAAATGAAATCTTCTATCTAAAATTTAAAGAATGTTAAATTTTCTAAAATATTAGAGAAAAATGAAATTAATTCAATTAAAGTGCTTGTAATGGAACCATAATTCAATACTGTGGATTTCAATATATACATTATGCGAAATTATTGATTGAGATTTTAAAGTTGTTTGCATTGAAAAATGCCTGGTACTCGACGTGGACTAGTAGCTCCTCAAAACACTTTTCTTGAAAATATTGTACGCAGATGCAACGGATCACGTAAAATAAACCTAAAGATTTTCACTGAATTAATTTCATTGTGTTAAGATAATGCTTTTTTGTTAGCAAATGCCCAAATAATAGACTATCCTGTTGTCTATTGCAATGAGGGTTTTACTCGACTATCGGGCTATAACAAGACAGAAATAATGCAAAAAAGTAGCACTTGTTCATTTATGTGGGGTGAATTGACCGATCAGGAAACAAAAAAAAAAGTAGATCAAGCGTTTAAAAATAATCATGCTGAAAACATAGAAGTTCTCATTTATAAAAAAAACAGTAATAAATATTTCTATAATTTTAATTAAATTTATCAAATAATATAAAAGAAACTCCGATATGGATATCTATGCACATAGCGCCAATTACAAACGAAAAAGATGTGGTGGTACTATTCTTATGCACATTTATGGATATTACAGCTTTTAAACAGCCAATCGAAGACGATTCATCAAAAGGTTTGAGTAAATTTGCTCGTTTAGCAAAATCTGTTACTCGAAATAAGTCGCTTTTGGTAAATTTTAACAATAACAGTAATATAAAAACTAGTAAACTTGATGCTTCCAAAACATCTCAATTTTTTCACGTAAAATTTAGTAATAAAAACTAGTTATCTTTTATTTAAAAAAAAAAATTTAAGACATTGAATTTTAATGCTGAATTTTTACCTCAGTATAGACAAGAGACACCCAAGACACCTCCTCATATTATTCTTCATTATTGTACTTTTAAAACAATATGGGATTGGATTATTCTTTCACTCACGTTTTATACGTCAGTTTTTGTTCCATTTAATGTTGCTTTTAAGTCAAAAACAATGGATGATGTTCCACTGCTAGTCGTCGATAGCATTGTTGATGTTGTATTTTTTCTTGATATTGTACTGAATTTTCATACGACATACGTTAGTCAAACTGGAGAAGTAATTTCAGATCCTAGACTAATTCGCTTGAACTATTTAAAAAGCTGGTTTATCATTGATCTTTTATCATGTTTACCTTATGATATTTTTAATGCGTTCCAAGATGCAGAGGATGTAAAAATTTTATCATAATAAAATTTTCTAAATTAATTTTTTTATAACAATTAGAGATATGGAAGTATTTTTAGCGCTTTAAAGGTTGTCAGACTATTGAGATTAGGTCGAGTTGTTCGTAAGCTCGACAATTATCTCGAATATGGCGCAGCTGTCCTGATATTATTAATATGTGTATTTGTTCTGATAGCACACTGTATTTTTTTTAATACTAAATTTAAAATTTATAATAATTTATTATCTTTTAAGGGTTTGCTTGTATTTGGTACACAATTGGTTATCATGAAATTAAAGGTCCCTTGGCCAGCAGAGTAATTATCTTTATTTATAATTCGAATAGTGACTTATCTAGTAAAACTACTAAAATATTAGGTTGAATATGGTTGGTTAAGTCATCTTGATAGAGTTAGCGGAAAAAACTGCATAAATGCTTCTCGAAATATCACAGATATGTCATCAACATGTAGAAAATCAGCATATATCACTGCCCTCTATTATACTATGACATCGTTGACGAGCATTGGTTTTGGAAATGTTGCAGCTAATACGGATCTTGAAAAAATATTTACTACAGTTATGATGCTGATAGGATGTAAATTTTGGCTATTCAAGAAACTAAAATTAAAATAATTAAAATTTTAAAGCTCTTTTGTATGCTAGTATATTTGGCAATGTAACAACAATTTTTACTCAAATGTACTCAGCAACTGCTCGTTATCATGAAATGCTAAACAATATTAGAGAGTTTATGAAGCTTCATGATATGCCTAAGCAGCTCCAGGAGCGTGTCATGGATTATGTCGTTTCAACCTGGGCAATAACAAAGGGAATAGACACATCGAAGGTTTTGAATTATTGCCCAAAAGATATGAAAGCCGATATATGTGTACATTTGAACAGAAAAGTTTTTGATGAACATCCAGCTTTCAGATTGGCGAGTGACGGATGTCTTAGAGCATTAGCAATGCATTTTTCAACAAATCATAGTGCACCTGGTGACATAATTTATCACTGTGGTGAAAGTTTAGATTTTCTTTGTTTTATTGCAAGTGGATCACTAGAGGTGGTTCAGGATGATGAAGTTGTAGCAATATTAAGTAAAATTTAGAAATTTATTAGAGATTTGAAAAAAAATCTTTTTAAAAGCAAAAGGGGATGTTTTTGGAGATGTTTTTTGGAAAGAAAATTCATTAGGACAATCGGCTGCAAATGTACGTGCATTAACATATTGTGACTTACATACAATAAAACGGGAACGTTTACTTGAAGTTTTATCATTTTATCAAGCTTTTGCAAATTCATTTGCAAGAAATATGTTACTAACCTACAATTTACGCCACCGAGTAAATTTATCTGATAAATAAAAAAAATTTTTGTAATCTATTTTTATTATTTTTTTAAGATAATATTTCGCAAATTATCTGATGTTAAACGGGAGCAGGAACTAGCCGACAAAAGTAAAATGGAAGCAATAGATTCAATCGACACAACAAGCAGCAATAATGCAATTAAAAAACTAATAAATAAGCTCAGAAAAAGAAGTATTGATTCAAGGGCAGAAATAGATCCATTCCATTCTATTGAAAGTGTTTCAAACATAAATCCTTTGAACCAACAATCAATTAGTGCTCTATCATTAGTGTCTGCTCCCGCAATCAATCTTGCTGCATACGGTTTTAATTCAAAAACAGAAAATACATCGAACAAATCAACAACTGGAAGTAATTTAGCGCTACCAAGTAGCGTTTCAGGTCAAAGACTAATTACAATCAGTGAACGAAATGAAAATTCAAGCAAAAAAAATTCTCAAACAAACTCACCTACAAAAAAAGACGCCTCACTAAAAAAACTTCCTATTTTTCCTCCATTAAATGAAGCCACTTCAGTTAAACAAAAATGGAATATTTTATTAAGTAAAGCAAAAGGAGGAGTTGAAAACATCCCTAAAGCATTTTTGAGTTCTACTCCTGAAGAAACAGAACCAGTCGATAATCATGAAACTAATCAAATACAAGAAAAAAAAGCAGATCAATTTAATAATAAAATGCTTAATCCGATAATTTACAAAACCACATCAACTGATACTGAACTGTTGAGCTCGAGATCAAAAATCTTTCAAAGCTCTAATATTTTAGGTTCAAATTTAGAAGAAAGTGGAGGTTTTTATCATGATTTAGAGAACATCGAAAATGAGTTAATAGGTACCAAATCAGGCCCAACAGATGATGGCTTGAATCGTAATCCTTTTCAGATGCTTAAAATATTATTTTCTCGTAGAAATGAACTTAAAAATCAAGTAGAATCATTTAATTCTCGAGTGGCAAAAATAGATTCAAAAATAACCGACATTTTACATCTTATTACTATCCCTGGAACACCATCTAATGCTACTGATATCAATCAAGTAAAAAGTAACTATAATTTCCAGAAGGCAAGCAACACCTTTTTAGATGTTAATCAGCAGCCTAAAGGAAATTATTTAGATTCTTCATTTTCGTTTGCTTCAAACAATAATTTTAATTTAATTCAAAATTTAAACAGTAATCAAAATTTATATGATAAATCAATAAAATCCAAGTCAAACTTAACAGATAATAGTGTCAATTCAAAATTAAGTGAAAAAAATGAAATATTGGATTCAATTCAGGACAAACAAAACATTGAAGATAATAGAATTAAATTTAATATAAAGAGTAATCCTCCTATAAAGCATTTAAAATCTCAAGGAAAAGCAAAAAAATCAGATCTAGCAGGATCTAATGCATCTGTAATTAATCAAGCGGTTGAAAGTGCAACAGCTATTTTCAATTCAAAGAATCCATTTTCAACTTCTTTTAGCCTGTCAAGTCATTCTAATTACAATGTAAATTTGATTCCGATTGAAATGGAAAAAACTCAACTAAAAGCATCAAGCTCTGACTATACTGTTAAGGATAGACAATTTCACCGGTTTTTCGAAAAAAAAAGAGATAAATGTTTATTAGATGATGAAATTGAAGAAGAAAAATTATTAGAAAAAAAATAATGAGTTAAATCATGTACAAAAATAAAAATATTTGTTTTTTTCCTATATCACTATTAAATATTCGAGTTAATTTAATAAAAATTAATTTTTACTTTTTGTTATTCTTTTAAAAGTTGTTTTTTTTTCTTTACTGTTTATATAGAAAACTTTATAATTTTAAGCTAAAATTTTTTTCAAATAATCATGAGTAGGTTTGATTGATGTCTATTACTTAATTTCATAAGATTGCAATTGAAAAAAGTTTCCTAATTTTTTTTAATTTAGGAGCTTTGTTATATAATGATAAATAATAATTATAAGTAAAAATAGTTAAAAGTTCCATGTGAATAAATTCTATCATAATAGTTTAATTTAAAATGAATATAAAATTGCTCTTATTTAAAATCTAAAAAACTTCCGTCGTTTTATTGGAGATTTTAGCAGACTTGCTTCTGAGTCTGTGTTAATTTTCTTCAATGGTCTCGACTTTTTGGTTGCTTCATTTGAAGTACGGTATAGGATTATTTTCTTTTCAAATATTTTCGTTCCTTTCTGGACAAGCTAATTTTTCAATTCATGAAATAATTGACCTTCCAAGCGCCTTTTAAACAAAAGCTTTTCATCTGAATTTAAATTTGAAATAGTCAGTTATTCGTTTTTAAATAAGGGATCCACAAAAGCCGAGATAAACCATTTACAGTCTACCGTATTCTTATTCTTTAGATTTAATAATTCAGTGAATGGTCATGTGATTTCTTTCTTTAATTCATTTAAGTCTTTTAGACTATTTACAAGTCTGAAATTATCGACATGTTATTTTAGCTGAAATAAAGTTGGAACAAGAAGACTAAGAGTTTAGAACTACTCGCCAATCATTAAATTTTGAAAAGCCATCTAAATAAGTCCAAATGATCTAATAAAGGATAATAAAAGCTAAAAATTCAATTTAATTTCAATATTTTCTCTAATTTTGCTTAACAAGTATTATAAAAGCATTTATAAATGCAAAATAAATCATTTAGATACTTATAAACTATTTTTTAGTCCGCTTATAACAAAACAGGATTGATTTAGTGAAAAATAAGAATTTTTAATCAATATTCCATAGTTTATCCCATTAAAACATTAGATTTACTTAGAATTATTAAAAAAATAGCAATTTTTAACTATAATACTTTGAAATAAAATATTGAGAGAATAAATCGAAAAAATATTATATTATTAGGATTTATCTAACAATTTTGTTAGAATTAACATATAAAAACTGATTTTACTTGTTATTGATCATTTCGCTATGCTTTTATACGGCAAAATATCTAATATTAAACTAAAATTGAGGATTTTTATTCATTTTAATTATTTATAGCCAATAACAGTTTATTAACGATCGATTTGTTTTATGTGTCGATCGTTGTACAAACTATTTTTAAAACAGACATAACTCGCAAAATGACTAAATTGTATAGATATAGCTCATTTAAAAGAGACATATACTTTGGCGGATCTGTAAGCTTAGGCTGACTCTACTCCCTGTTAAAATTTGAACTTTCATACTAGTTTTAATTTGTAAATAGTCTTGTTGCTGGAATTATATTTAAAATAAACTCTATGTTATGTTGATCAGTTGAACAAAGTTCTTCTGTATTTCGCTGTTGTTTATTCTAAGTATTATTGATACAAGAAGAATTAGATAAAAGTCTTTTCGAAGAAGACATTTTTGAATAATTAAAAATTATTTAAAATTAATTTCTAATTGTTTAATCAGTTGTTTTAAAAAAAGGAAAAATTTAAATTAAATAAGGTACTTAACTACCATCTTCTCTTAAAAAATATTGATTAAATTAATGAATAACCATTTACTATTTAAAATTTATTACTTAAATAAAAAGGTAATCAGGAAAAAAATTAAAATAAAAATAGAAAATTTCAAACTTGTTTATTTTTAGAATAAATATAAATACAATTTTAAGTGAAGATTTTTAACAAGTTTCAGATAAGGGTTATAATCTACAAATCATTCATGCAGGAAATAAACATAATTAAAAAGATAATTCTAACTGTTCCAAAGCTGAAAACATATCATTGAGCGTTGTATCACCATTAGTTATATTCTTCTGTATTCTCATCAGCATCGAAAGCAAAGGATTCAGCTTCAAATTCCAGTGTAAAATTTTCATACATCCACCAACAATTTCAACAAAAAAACTGATAGGTGACTTTACAAACAGTAGTTTAATTGTTAAATTCGTAATTTTTTTAATTCTCTATTTAATTCAACAATCTTAAATGCTTTTGGAATTAACATATTTTTTATTTAATTAAAAAATTTTATAAATAAATTTTAGACTAGTTATTTAAAAAACTTTGTTTTAAAGATGAATATTCCATGGTAATTTTTATTTTAAAATTAAATTTTTCACTTAAAAATTATTTTTTTTTATTCAAATTGACTATAAAATTTAAAAAAGGCATTTCTGATACTAAATTGAAATTCTCTCATAAATATTGATGAGAACAATTTCTGATCGCCAATCCGATCGCTTGCCAAACGCATGATCGCACTCATGATCTTTCGTACAAAAGCGGTCGCACAATTTGTCGAACAGAATTTATGATCGCCAAAATGATCACTAGTCTGATCGTTCGGATAAGTTTTGCCTGTCTAGGTGAACATGTAATCGGTCATGTTAAGATTTTGTCGGATATTTGGTCGTGTGAACGAAACCCAACACTAAAATGAGTGTTCCTTGGCACAGATTGTGCATCGTTCATTTCTTGTGCAGATCTTTGCTACGTAGCCAGGGATCGACCATTTAAAGCGTTCGATGGGTGTGTATCTATATTCTTCTACACTTAAGAGCCTATTATTGAAGTAGATTCCATTTTTAAGCAGGTATATATTGTCTGTTTTATCCTCTGTGCTTACTTTGAGGAGTGTAGTTCTTTGTTTGTCTTTATCCATAATTCGCATAATATTCTTAATACCATATTCATTTTCTAATTCATCTTTTATTTCTTCTTCTACTCTAACTCCTCTTATGACTGATTAGTAGATCCTTTTTTTTGAGGAATGTTGTTCATTTTCGCAAATTTTTATACCATTATCGAACACGTTTGTAGCCCATTCTTCATTTATTTTGAGTTAATCTTCTTCGTTACCTGTTATTATTATTATTAGCTCATTTTTATCGTTCATATAAGTATTTTTTATGCAAATTTTTTATGGAACCTTTAAATTTTCTTATCTCTTTTATTAAGTTAGCTTCTTTATAGTTTTTGATACTAGGTCGATTAAACTTTGATTTGAAAAAATTTCTGCCTCTCTCTTATCTCTTTATCATTCACTTGTTTCGCTTTATATATTTCATTACTTATTTTAGGATTACTAATTCTATTTGCGTTTTGATTAACTCGATTGTGTGTGTTTTGCGTTTGACTCGTTTGTGGTTGCACGGTGTATGTGTACTGGTTTCGATTGTTTATGTTTCTATGTGGATTAATAAGGTGTTTTGCTAGATCTTTATTTGTTGTTTTTGGGGTTCACCTGTTTGTTATGGACTTGTTTTTGAAGTTGACTCTTTTATTGGTTATGCATTAGCTGATACAGGTTGTTGAATTTGGTTCGGAGTTGCTGGTATTAAAAAAGAAATTGTTCTTGCTGTAAATAATCATATGATTGTTAATTTTAGTGTTGGGGCTGTAAATTTGATATTTTTTAATGTTTTTTTCTTTTATCTTAATAAAATAAAACTTTAGAAATTTTATTAAATTTCTCTATAATTGAGTTCAGTTGGTTACATGTAAAGACATATTAGAGTAATTTTTTGTAAGATACATTTTAATTATTCATTATTTTTATTCATCGAAAATAATAATTCATATCTATTTTGAGTTAAAGTTGTATTTATTTTTAGGGATTTTTCAATGTTTAGCTTAGAATTTTCATTTAAATTGTTTTTAGGTGATAACAAAGTGTGATAAAACAAGGTTTATTCACAAGGAATAATATTTTAACTCTTTTTGAAATAAAGAATATTGCTAGGAAGCCTATGAAGAATTTCATGCTCTTGAAAAAAAACGTTTAATGAAGATCAAAAATATATTTAAACAGTAGAAGTTGTAAATGAATTTATTTATATTTATAGTTTCAGACTTGTAAATAGTCTAAAAGACTTAAATGAATTAAAGAAAGAAATCACATGACCATTCACTGAATTATTAAATCTAAAGAATAAGAATACGGTAGACTGTAAATGGTTTATCTCGGCTTTTGTGGATCCCTTATTTAAAAACGAATAACTGACTATTTCAAATTTAAATTCAGATGAAAAGCTTTTGTTTAAAAGGCGCTTGGAAGGTCAATTATTTCAAGAATTGAAAAATAAGCTTGAAGTTATTTCATTTTATTCATATCGGGTATTTATAGCAAATAACAGTTCATTATGCTTTTTTTTTTTAAAAGCAATCTAAAAAAGTCCAAATGATCGAATATAGGATGATAAAAGCTTAAAATTCGATTTTAATTCAATATTTTCTGTAAAACTGCTTAAAAAGTATTAAAAAGCAATTATTAACACAAAATAAATTTTTTAGATACTGATAAATTATTTTTCAGTCCGCTTATAACGATTGATTTAAAGTTTAACCCATTAAATCATTAGATTTACTTAGATGATTAAAAATACAGCAATTTTCAATTATAATATTTCGAAATAAAGGTTAAAAAATATAAAATAGTTCAATTTACTTCTTATTGATCATTTCGCTATGCTTTTATATGACAAAATATCTAAAATTTAAATAAAATTGAGGGTTTTAATTTATTTTAAGTATTTATAGCTAATAACAGTTCATTATGCTGTTAATATGTTAAAAGCAGACTAAAAAGTCCAAATGATCAAATAAAGTATATTAAAAGCTATAAATTCAATTTCAATGCAATATTTTCTGAAATACTGCTTAAAAAGTATTAACAGCATAATGAACTGTTATTAACTATAAATACTTAAAATAAATTAAAATCCTCAATTTTATCTTAATATTATTATTTTGCAATTTAAAAGCATATCTAAATGATCAATTACAAACAAAATCTGTTATTATATAATAATTGTAACAAAATTGTTATATAAGTCTTTAGATAATAGTATTTTTTCCGTTTATTCTCTAAACTTTTTATTTGAAAGTATTATAGTTAAAATTTTAATATTAATAATTCTAATTAAATATAATGTTTTAATGTAGTTTTAATGTAGCATATTGATGATATCTTATTTTGCACTAAATCAATACTGTTTTGTTAAAAGCGTACTAAAAAAAAGTTTATTCCTATCTAAATTATTTATTTTGCATTTTTAAATGCTCTTATAATACTTTTTAGCAGTATTAGAGAAAATATTGCATTGAAACTGAATTTATAGCTTTTAATATACTTTATTCGATCATTTGGACTTTTTTAGTCTGCTTTTAACATATTAACAGCATAATGAACTGTTATTAGCTATAAATACTTAAAATAAATTAAAATCCTCAATTTTATTTAAAACTATTATATCTAAAGGATGATGTTAACAGTAAACTTAATAAGTCCGAATGATCGAATAAAGTATATTAAAAGCTATAAATTCAATTTCAATTCAATATCTTCTCTAATACTGCTAAAAAGTATTAAAAGAGCATTTAAAGAATTCAAAATAAATTTTTTAGATAGTAATGAACTATGTTTTAGTCCGCTTATAACACAACAGCATTGATTTAGTGAAAAATAAGAATTTTTCATCAATTTTTCATAGTTTACCAGATTAAAACAATAGATTTACATAGAATTATTTTAAAAAAAGCAAATTTTAACTATAATACTTGAATATTTAATTAAAGTTGAATATTTAGCTTTTACCATACTCTATTCGATCATTTGGACTTTTTAAGTTTGATTTTGGCATATTCAATTTTGATTCAATTGATTATCTAATATTGCTTAACGAGTATTAAAACGGAATTATTAATGCAAAATAAATCATTTGGATACTTATAAACTATTTTTTAGTATGCTTATATCAAAACAGCATTGATTTGGTGAAAAATTAGAATTTTTACTCAATATTTCACAGTTTATCCCATTAAATACAATTTCAAGGTTAAACAACTGTCTAGTGCTCATGTCATAAAGACCGATTAACACTCCATTTATTTAAATAAAAATAAGTTTTACAAATTAAAAATTAATTGTTTATATAATTATTTAAAAAAATAAAACATTGGAATATTTAAATTAAATTTTTTGAATTTTTTTACAAAATCTGAAAAAATAAGATTAATATAATTAAAAATTGAATGCTTAAATGTTGTAAATTTCAACATTGATCTCTTTATCACAAAGCAATTTATAAGTTTTGAGTAGAAAAATCCAAAAGCTTTTTCACCATTTAATGATATTGATGTTGGTTCTATCAGATTCTCACAGTTCCTTAAATTATACTTCAAATTTCGTGAGTCATTTTTCTTTAAATTCTGCATTTGATTATCAGGAGAGTTATGAAAGTAAAGTGTTTTATAAGCAAAAGATAACATTCTATCTAGTATTCTATGTTGGAATGCATATAGGCCATACTTTTCTAAGAAGTTATTAATATCATTAAAGTTATTAACCTCAAATTTGAACTTAAACAATTTAAATATTGTCAAATAATAACTCTTAGCCAATTTAATTATTGCCTCTTTTGAGAAATAGCACAGGAGAGTCGAGCAATAATCAAAATAAGGCAAAATAAACGTCTTAAAAAACTGTATTTTTACGGATGTTGATAGATAGAAAAGTCTCTTAATGCTGAATAATTTTTTATTTACAATTAATGAGATACTACATGCAAAATTAGAAAAGTTAAGATTTTGATCTATTTTATAACCTAAAAGAGTTATTTCATTGACAACTTTTATTTCATTTCCACAAAAATTGATCATCT